>CM054162.1:17998777-18008777 GCA_028751875.1 Rapana venosa
GCACTACATTGCTGTTCAAAGACATGCACTACATTGCTGCTTCAAAGACATGCACAACATTGCTGCTTCAAAGACATGCACTACATTGCTGCTTCAAAGACATGCACAACATTGCTGCTTCAAAGACATGCACTACATTGCTGTTCAAAGACATGCACTACATTGCTGTTCAAAGACATTGCTGTTCCAAAGACATGCACGACATTGCTGCTTCAAAGACATGCACAACATTGCTGCTTCAAAGACATGCACTACATTGCTGCTTCAAAGACATGCACAACATTGCTGCTTCAAAGACATGCACTACATTGCTGCTCAAAGACATGTACTACATAGCTGTTCAAAGACATTGCTGTTCAAAGACATGCACGACATTGCTGTTCCCAAAGACATGCACTACATTGCTGTTAAAAGACATTGCTGTTCAAAGACATGCACTACATTGCTGTTCCAGAGACATGCACTACATTGCTGCTTCAAAGACATGCACGACATTGCTGCTTCAAAGACATGCACGACATTGCTGTTTCCAAAGACATGCACTACATTGCTGTTTCCGAAGACATGCACTATATTGCTGTTTCCAAAGACATGCACTACATTGCTGTTTCCAAGACATGCACTACATTGCTGTTTCCAAAGACATGCACTACATTGCTGTTCCAAAGACATGCACTACATTGCTGTTCCAAAGACATGCACTACATTGCTGTTTAAAAAGACATGCACGACATTGCTGTTTCCAAAGACATGCACTACATTGCTGTTCCAAAGACATGCACGACATTGCTGTCAAAAGACATGCACTACATTGCTGTTTCCAAAGACATGCACGACATTGCTGTTCCAAAGACATTGCTGTTCCAAAGACATGCACTACATTGCTGTCAAAAGACATGCACGACATTGCTGTTTCCAAAGACATGCACTACATTGCTGTTCCAAAGACATTGCTGTTTCCAAAGACATGCACTACATTGCTGTTTCCAAAGACATTGCTGTTCAAAGACATGCACTACATTGCTGTTTCCAAAGACATTGCTGTTCCAAAGACATTGCTGTTCAAAGACATGCACTACATTGCTGCTTCAAAGACATGCACGACATTGCTGTTTCCAAAGACATGCACTACATTGCTGTTTCAAAGACATGCACTACATTGCTGCTTCAAAGACATGCACAAGATTGCTGTTCAAAGACATTGCTGTTCAAAGACATACACTACATTGCTGTTCCAAAGACATGCACTACATTGCTGCTTCAAAGACATGCACTACATTGCTTTTCAAAGACATTGCTGTTCAAAGACATGCACTGTATTGCTGCTTCAAAGACATGCACTACATTGCTGCTTCAAAGACATGCACTGCATTGCTGTTTCCAAAGACATACACTACATTGCTGCTCCAAAGACATGCACCACATTGCTGTTTCCAAAGACATGCACTACATTGCTGTTTCCAAAGACATACACTACATTGCTGTTCCAAAGACATGCACTACATTGCTGTTTCCACAGACATGCACGACATTGCTGTTTCCAAAGACATGCACTACATTGCTGTTTCCAAAGACATGCACTACATTGCTGTTTCCAAAGACATGCACGACATTGCTGTTTCCAAAGACATGCACGACATTGCTGTTCCAAAGACATGCACTGCATTGCTGTCCAAAGACATGCACTACATTGCTGCTTCAAAGACATGCACTACATTGCTGTTTCCAAAGACATGCACTACATTGCTGCTTCAAAGACATGCACTACATTGCTGCTTCAAAGACATGCACTACATTGCTGTTTCCAAAGACATGCACTACATTGCTGCTTCAAGGACATGCACGACATTGCTGTTCCAAAGACATGCACTACATTGCTGTTCCAAAGACATTGCTGTTCAAAGACATGCACTACATTGCTGTTCCAAAGACATGCACTACATTGCTGTTCCAAAGACATTGCTGTTCAAAGACATGCACTACATTGCTGTTCCAAAGACATGCACTACATAGCTGTTCCAAAGACATTGCTGTTCAAAGACATGAACTACATTGCTGTTTCCAAAGACATACACTACATTGCTGTTCCAAAGACATTGCTGTTCAAAGACAAAGGGAAAAGCGTTGACTGTTTTCAGGGAGTGGGCGGAGGGGAGGAGAAAGGGTGTTACTATGAAGCCACGTGTCGTCTTGACAGACGTGTGAGACATTGGTTTTCGAAGACAAAGGGGAAAGCCTTGACTGTTTTGGGGGAGCTGGGGGGCGGAGGGGGGAGGAGGAAGGAGGGGGTGTTATTATGAAGCCAGTGTCATCTTGACAGACGTGTGGGATATTGCTTTTTAAGAGAAGGAAACAGTAACTAACTCTTTTTTTGTTTTGATTTTGTTGATTTTCTTTCTAAGCGACATGTTGATTGACAGTCTGCCAACATCAATCAACAGGCACAACATTGCTTTTCAAAGACATGGAAAAAGCATTGTGTGTTTTCAGTTTGTGTGTGGGGGGGGGGGGGAGGGGTTATTATATTAAGACACATGTTGCTTAACATTAACAACAACAACAACAACAACAACAGGACATTGCTTTTAAAAGAAAGGAAAAGGTTGGAGATGGGGTGGGAGGAGGGGTTCAGGGGAGGGAAAGAATGAAAAAGCCATGATTATGTTCCTTGACAGTTTGACAAGAACAGCGTCCAAGACATTGCCCTTAAAAGAAAGGAAAAAGTATTGGCTGTGTTTGATGTTTAATGAAGCCATAATTATATTGCTCTTAAAAGAAAGGAAAAAGTATTAGCTGTGTTTGATGTTTAATGAAGCCATAATTAAGTGGATCGGTAGTCTAGAGGTAACGCGCCTGTCTAGAAAGCGAAATGTCCGGGTGCACACCGAGGTCCCGTGTGTTACACGTAATTATTTAGCAAACGTAAAAGAACCCACGGCAACAAGAGAGTTGTCCCTGGCAAAATTCTTAGAAAAAAGCCACTCTGATAGGGAAACAAATACAGTTGCAGACATGAAAAAAAAAAAAAAAATGGGTGGCCAGCGCTTGTGGGCGATGCGCTCACCCGCTCTCCCCTGGGAGAGCAGCCCGAATTTCATACATTATTATTATTATTATTATTATTATTATTATTATTATTATGTTATATTGTTTTTAAAAGAAAGGAAAAAGTATTGGCTGTGTTTGATGTTTAATGAAGCCATAAATATGTTGCATTGTTTTTAAAAGAAAGGGAAAAGTATTGGCTGTGTTTGATGTTTAATGAAGCCATATGTCGCATTGCTTTCAAAAGAAAGGGAAAAGTATTGGCTGTAATGAAGCCATATGTCGCATTGCTTTTAAAAGAAAGTAAAAAGCATTGACACTGTTTGTTTTTTTGTTTTTTGTTTTCTCTTTAAAGCCACAGTCATGTGATTGACAGTCTGCCAAGGACATGCCGGACATTGCTTTTAAGAGAAGGAAACAGTAACTACCCTTTTTTGTTATTTTTGTTGATTTTCTTTCTAAGCCACATATTGATTGACAGTATGCTAACATAATCATAAGGGACATTGCTTTTAAAAGATAGGAAAAAGCAATTACCTCTTGTGTTGTTGTTTGTTTGCGTTTTCATAAAGCCATGTGTAGATTGACAGTCTGTCAATAACACATCAACACGCAGAACATTGCTTTTTGAAGACAAAGAAAAAGCATTGACAACTTTTTGGTTTTTTATTTAAGACACATGTTGCTTCATATCAACAGAAGGACATTGTTTTTCAAAGAAAGAAAAAAGCATGGACTGTTTTGTGTTGTTTAATGAAGCCACATGTAGAATGACAGTCTGCCAACATCAACATGCAAAATACTGCTTTTCAAAGACAAGGGAAAAGCATTGACTGTTTTTGTTTGTTTGGGGTTTTTATCATTATTACGCCATATGTCACAGGGAATTGCTTTTTAAAAAGGAAAAAGCATTGACCATGTGTGTTTTTGTTATTTCGTTTTGATAAAACCACATGTCGGTTGACAGTCTGCCAACAACACATGGGACATGGTTTTGCTGTTGTTGTTTTTATTAAGACACATGTCACTTGATAACAACAGTAGGACATTGCTTTTCAAAGAAAGGAAAAAGCATGGACCGTTTTTGGTGGGTTTTTTAAAAATTAAACCATAATATGTCGCTTGATAGTGTGCCAACATCAACATGCAGTGCATTGCTTTTCCAGGAAAGGATAAAATATTGAATATTTTCTCTCTTTTTTTCTTTATTAAAACACATGGTGTGCTTGACAACAACAGCAGAATATTGCTTTTAAAAGAAAGAACCAATTTTCCGGATAGGAGAGGGGGAGGGGGGTGATAAAGCCACATGTTGCTTGATTGTCTTCCAACAACATGTGTGATATTGTTTTTAAAAGAAAGGAAAAGGCATTGACCTTTCCTTTGTTTTTTTTAATTAAGTCACATGTCACTTAACAGTCTCCCAGCAACAAGTGGGACATTGCTTTTAAAAGAAAGTGGAAAGTATTAACACCTTTTGTTTATTAAGCCACATGTCACTTGACAGTCTGCTAACATCAACATGCCTACATTTGTTTTCAAAGACAAGAAAAATCATTAACCATTTTTGGTTTCTGTTTTTTAATAAAGCCACGTGTCGCTTGACAACAACATGTGGGGCATTGCTTTTAAAAGAAAAGAAAAAGCATTGACAACTTTTTTGTTGTTTGCTTTTTTTTAATTAAGCCACATGTTGCTTGACAATCTACCAATAACAGCATGCTAGAAATTGCTTTAAAAAGAAAGGAAAAACTATTGACAATTTTGGGTGTGTGTGTTTTATTTTTAATAAAGCCACACGCTGCTTGAGAGTCTGCCAACAACACATGGGATATCGCTTTTAAAAGAAAGGGAAAAACATCGACCTGTTGTTGTTTTTTGGCTGTGTTTCAATTTTTAATTCAAATCACTTCTTATTGCTTGACAGTCTGCAGCAACAGAATTGTATATTGTATGCTATACTGCGACCCGAGGAAGATAATGTGGCCGATAGAGATAACCCTGCAAACCAAACTGTACGGCCCATGAGAGGAGCTAGAGAGGACTTGTCATTATTTTTTCCCAGACACATCTGATGGTGTAAAAAGCAAACGAGAAGACAACGACAATGACAATGAAGAAGAAGAAAGAAGAAAGAAGAAGAAGAAGAAGAAGAAGAAGAAGAAAGAAGAAGAAGAAGAAGAAGAAGAAGAAGAAGGAGGAGGAGGAGAGAGGAGGAGAGGAGGAGGAGGAGGAGGAGGAGGAGGAGCAGCAGCAGCAGCAGCAGCAGCAGCAGCAGAGAAGAAGAAGAAGAAGAAGAAGAAGAAGAAGAAGAAGAAGAAGAAGAAGAAGAAGAAGAAGAAGAAGAAGAAGAAGAACAAGAAGAAGAACAAGAACAAGAACAAGAACAAGAACAAGAAGAACAAGAACAAGAAAACAAGAAGAAAAACAACAACAACAACAACGACGACGACGACGACGACAACGACAAGGAGGAGGAGCAGCAGGAGAAGAAGAATAAGAACAAAATGAAGAACAAGAAAAATAGCAAGAAGAAACAAACAAACAAACAAACAAAGAACAGCACACATGAACTTACCAGTGATAAGCCAGAGGCTGGCAATGACGGACAGCAGCTGTAGTAGTAGTAGTAGTACAGTGTGGGCCATGTGCACAGGGGCAGACAGCACAGTGCAGTACAGTGCAGTACAGTGCAGTACAGTGCAGTACAGTACAGTGCAGTGCAGTACAGTGCAGTACAGTGCAGTGCAGTACAGTGCAGTGCAGTACAGTGCAGTGCAGTACAGTGCAGTACAGTCACGTGCTGTTTCAATACCAGAAGCTCTCCTTCAAGTCGTCTTGCTTCAGTACAGTACAGTACAGTGCAGAACAGTGCAGTGTGGTACACTACAGTGCAGTACAGTGCAGTACAGTACAGTGCAGTACAGTGCAGTGCAGTACAGGGCAGGGCAGTGCAGTACAGTGCAGCCCAGTGCAGTACAGTGCAGTACAGTGCAGTACAGTACAGTGCAGTACAATGCAGTACAGTGCAGTGCATTACAGTGCAGTACAGTACAGTATAGTGCAGCACAGTGCGGTACAGTACAGTGCAGTGCAGTACTGTGACGTGCTGTTGCAGTACCAAAAGCTCTTCTTCACTTCGTCAGGCTTCTGAAATAAAGCAAAGGTTTATGTTAGCGTGGTCAGTGTGTGTGTGTGTGTGTGTGTGTGTTGTGTGTGTGTGTGTGTGTGTGTGTGTGTGTGTGTGTGTGTGTGTGTGTGTGTGTGTGTGTGTGTGTGTGTGTGTGTGTGTGTTGTGTGTGTGTGTGTGTGATCTTCAGTTTAACGTCTATTCACATTTAGTGATTTTAGACGGTATGTGTGTGTGTGTGTGTGTGTGTGTGTGTGTGTGTGTGTGTGTTGTTGTGTGTGTGTGTGTGTGTGTGTGTGTGTGTGTGTGTGTGTGTGTGTGTGTGTGTGTGTGTGTGTGTGTGTGTGTGTGTGTGTGTGTAATTGTGTGTGTGTGTGTTTTATCAACTTTATTTATTTATTCTTTTATATCGAGGATAATGGAATAAGCACTTATGTGCTTTTTACATCCAGCCCCCGTGTGTATGCAGTTTTGTAAATTCTGTCATCCGTTACCATCGGCACACAATGGCCTACTCTTACGAAAGGCAGAACAGGACTTAACGTGTGCGCAAGATGTTCTGCGTGCGTTCGCACGCGGGGCCTCGGCTTATAGTCTCATCCGAAAGACTTGTGTGTGTGGTGTGTGTGTGTGTGTGTGTGTGTGTGTGTGTGTGTGTTGTGTGTGTGTGTGTTTGTGTGTGTGTTTTGTGTGTGTGTGTGTGTGTGTGTGTGTGTGTGTGTGTGTGTGTGTGGTGTGTGTGTGTGTGTGTGTTCGATTTCCGTTTTACGTCTCTTCACTAAATGTGATTATTAGATACAAAAAGGGCAGGGCTGAGGGGATAGGGCGGGGAGGGGGGGAGGCGGGGGGGAGGGAGGGGGAGGGAGGGGTCTGGGAGAGGGAAGGGGGGTAATTTACTAAATCTGCAATAAACAAGTAAGAAAATGTAGATCTGAAGTAATTGTTAGATAAAAGGTAAAGGTGTCCCATAGCCTATGTGATCGTAGGGGATTGAGGCACCACATACCTCAACTTCTCCAGGGGCCAGCATATTGAGGGCGGCGCCCATCTCCTCTCCCTCGCTGCTTTACCTTCCCTGACCCTAAAGAGGACAGCTACCCATTTACAGCTGGCGAACTGGAGGGAGGACTGTACTGAAGCCAAGGCGCGGAAACGGTCACCCATCCAACTGGTAACCACGCTCGATGCTGCTTCACCTTAGCTGGGGGAAAGCGAGTGCTCTGACCACTGAGCTACCTCGTCCCCTAATACAGAACAGTATAAAAAAAATAATCTCAAATTTTTTTAACAGAATCTAACCAGTGAATATCTGAAGTAATTCTTAAGCACAGAATAGGTTGGGTTTTTTTTAATTTTTAACAGAATCTAACCGGTGAATATCTAAAGTAATTCTTAAGCACAGAACAGTTTTTAAAAAGAATTTTTAACAGAATCTAACCAGTGAATATCTAAAGTAATTCTTAAGCACAGAACAGTTTTTAAAAAGAATTTTTAACAGAATCTAACCAGTGAATATCTAAAGTAATTCTTAAGCACAGAATAGTTTTTAATTTTTTTTAACAGAATCTAACCAGTGAATATTTAAACTAATTCTTAAGCACAGAATAGGTTGGGTTTTTTTTAATTCTTAACAGAATCTAACCAGTGAATATCTGAAGTAATTCTTAAGCACAGAATAGTTGGGGTTTTTTAACTTTTAACAGAATCTAACCAGTGAATATCTAATGTAGTTCTTAAGCACAGAATAGTTGTTTTTTAAAACAAATTTTTGGAACAGAATCTAAGCAATGAGCGATAAAACAATATTTTAACTATAACTACTAATAAGAGAAAATAATCATCTCCACCATCAGCATCACCATCATCGTCTTTTTTTTTTAAGCAACTGTGTTCCAAGTTCCTCCAGAAACAACAAAACGTCTGCCTGGAACGTCAGCTTAACATTGTTTGTTGTTGTTGTTGTTGTTGTTTTTTGTTGAACTTTTTTCATTTTCGTTTTGCATTGACCAAAAAAAAATGACAGACAAAGAATAATAATAATAATAATAATAATAATAATAATAATAATAATAATAATAATAATAATAATGTATGGAATTTATGTAGCGCTGACTCTTGTAAAGCAACAAATCAAAGCAAATGTTTCTAAACAAAACAAAAATAAATGAAGAGATAGTACTTGCTAAACATAGTTTCTCCTGCCTTATACATCTTTATTGTTATCTCTCTCTCTCTCTCTCTCTCTCTCTCTCTCTCTCTCTAAGTATTGGATTATTATTAATTTGTATCCCTACGGGCGGGGACTGGATATAAAAAAAAAGCATATTCATTATTCATTATCCTCGAAATAATAGAATTTGTCAATGTCATTGTCTGTTTTTGTGTGTTTTTTAAAGGTTTATGCCCCCTGTTTCTACTGTGTGAGAGTATAAGTATTGGGTTATCAAGATGTATCCCTACGGGCGGGGACTGGGTGTAAAAAAGCACATGAGTGCTTATTCATTATCCTCGAAATAAAAGAATTTGTCATTTGTCATTTCTCTCTCTCTCTCTCTCTCTCTCTCTCTCTCTCTCTCTCTCTCTCTCTCTCTCTCTTCTCTCTCTCTCTCTCTCTCTCTCTCTCTCTCTCTTCCTCCTCCTCCACCACCCCTCCCCAACCGTTTCACTTGTCTGTAATCAAACTCTTTGGAGCTGTCTTGATGTGTTGTTTTGTTTGTTTGTTTACATGTGTGTGTGTGTGTGTGTTTGTGTTGTGTGTGTGTGTGTGTTGTGTGTGTGTGGTGTGTGTGTGTGTTGGTGTGTGGTGTGTGTGTGTGTGTGTGGTTTATATTGATGATAGTAAACTTGCATTCAATACAAGGGAAACAATTTGTGCCAAGCCTCTCGATGGCGAGTTATTTCCCTTTGGCCAAAAAAGTCAGCATGGGGTTTTTCAGGGGGGGGGGGGGGGGGGGGGGTTGGGTTTTTTTGTTTTTTGGTTTTCTTTGTTTCGGTTCGGGCTTTTTTTAAGGGGGGTTACTGGGGCTTTTTTCTAATATTTGTGTGAATTTCAGCATCACAGACAGACTTTGTAACCCCCCAAGATAAATGCTAAGACGAAAGAAGCTGATATAATAATTTTTTATACACATCTATCCATGTAATAATTTTACGCTTGCCGAATTTTATTTTCTTGCGATTGATTATTCAAATAGCTTGTCCTATTACAGCCTTAGTGTAAGACTTCAACTCAACTCCAATAAGCAATTTGTTTCGCTCTCTCTCTCTCCTCTCTCTCCTCTCTCTCTCTCTCTCTGTGTGTAAGACTATAAATGTTGGGTTATTATTAAGATGTATCCCTACGGGCGCGGACTGGATGTAAAAAAGCACATGAGTGCTTATTCATTATCCTCGAAATAAAAGAATTTGTCATTGTCATTGTCATTGTCTCTGTGTCATTGAATATGAAAGTGGGCAAGTTGAACCTGGCGGAGTCAATCTCTCTTCGTGTCACGGATTGCATGCTAGGTATGTTCGTATCATCCATGCCACAGGCCACAGCTGGCCTACTACTTTACTCTACAGCATAAGGTGGACAGGGTTCTAACCTGTGTGACCAAGACGGTCAGTGAGCGTTTGCGCCCAGCGACTGAGGTTTATAGTCTCACACACACGCACGCACGCGCGCACGCGCGCGAGTACCGCGCTCACACACGCGCGCGCGCACACACACACACACACACACACTATGCTTTGCCTGAATGGGAGAGGGGTGGGAGTGGGGGGTGTCAGGACAGTACTGACCCAGATAATTATTCAGATCTACTCTCCACCCCCCCCCCCCCC
>CM054162.1:18013777-18033777 GCA_028751875.1 Rapana venosa
ACACATGCACATACACACACGCGCGCGCCGCGCGCGCGCGCGCCACACACACACACACACACACACACACACAAACACACACCTCAACACGTGGTCTTCCTCTTCTTATTAATTTACGCTTTTTCATTCCTTAGCCTATGGCACTGTTATTATAGCTGTTCTTCTTTCTGTATTTCTGTCTTTTTTAAAAACTTTCTCACCATCATCCTCTTCATTATGTAATGATTTGTGTGTAATGTATTGGAAGATGAGGATCATTTTCTTAAGAGCTGCATTCTTTATACTGATGTTAACTCCAGAGGAAAAATCCTCTTGAACGAAATTCGAATCCCTGTCAGTAGATCACGAATACATATGTGTGTGTGTTGTGTGTGTGTGTTTGTGTGTGTGTGTTTTGTGTGGTGTGTGTGTGCGTGTGTGTGTGTGCGTGTGTGTGTGTATGTTTTTTAGGGTATATCCATAGTAGTATGTAGCTTAGGTTTTTATAATTATGTTTTTAATGTGTTATTAAGTACCGGGTGCTATTACCCTCCCCCCCCCCCCCCCCCTCTACTGATTTTGTATTGATCTCCACATTTCATTATTAGGTTTGATACATATATGTTTACAAAGACATTTATTGTAAGTCTAAGCTTGGGCTAAATCATCATCTTTGCGCGCTAAACAACCATTTAGTCATTCTCATTCTTTCTCGAGATATTTCTTCTTATCATTATTGTTGTTGTTACTGAGCAACTCCCTTGTCTGATGATATTATTATTATTATTATTATTATTATTGACGCTAGTACTATAGAGGTCACCCAGAATAATGCACTCTGTCTCAATAATGACGGCTGGAAATCACTAAAAGACAATAAGTACTGCCTGGCTGAGACAATAATGACCCCGCACGATAGTCCCTGAAAGTACTGATTGTCTACCTGGGCTTTTATACCTAGATTCTGGTTCGTGTACTCATTGCTCTAGGGGACTGGATAGCTCAGTGGTCAGAGCACTCGCTTTCCCCCAGCTAAGGTTAAGCAGCATCGAGCGTGGTTACCACCTGGATGGGGTGACCGTTTGCGCGCCTTGGCTTCAGTACAGTCCCTCTCCCAGTTCACTCTCTCTCCTCTCTCTCTCTCTTTTCTCTCTCTCTCTCTCTCTCTCTCTCTCTCTCATGTCTGTGTTTTTCTGTTTTGCTCTGTTTTGCTTTCTTTATTATTGTGTTGTTTCCTTTTTTGTTCTTCTTCTTCTTCTTCTTCTTCTCTCTCTCTCTCTCTTCTCTCTCCTCTCTCTCTCTCTCTCTCTCTCTTCTCCCCTTTCTCTCTCTTCTCTCTCTTTCCTCTCTCTCTCTCTCTCTCTCTCTCTCTCTCTCTCTCTCTCTCTCTCTCTCTCTCTCTCTCTCTCATCTTTGGTAATGTTTTGTGGATTTTGGGGGTAGACTTTTTTTTTCCTTTTACTGTGTGAGTCTATTGGTATGGGCTTTTTTTTTTTTTTACTTTATTATCATATATATCCCTTAGGGTGGGGACTGGATTTTTATTTTTAAAAGCACATGGGTGTTTATTCATTATCCTCGAAATAAAAGAATTCGTCAAATTGTCTCCCCCCTGCCCCCCCCCCCCCCCCCACACACACACACACACACATACACCCACAGAGAGAGTTCGTAATTCAGATTTCAGACACAATGTATTGGGAGGGGTGGGGGGAGGGGGTGGTATGGTAGCTATGAGAGTGTGCACTACAATGCATACACTCCTTTACAAAACGTTCTTTCTGTTTCTTCATGAGCCAATCACGCACCACACACACACACAAAACACACACACTCACACACACACACACATACACACACACACTCACACACACATTCACACACACACTCACATACCACACATACACACACAACACACAACTCACACACACACACACATCACACACAACACCACTCACCACACACACACCACACACACACACACACACACACACACACACACACAACACTCCACACACACACACACACACACACACCACACACACACACACACACTCACACCACATACACTCACACACACACACACTCACATTCACACTCACACACACACTCACACACACACCACACACACACAACACATTCACACACACACACACATACACCACACACACTCACACACACACACACTCACACACACACACCAACCACAAAACACACACACACTCCCACACAACCCTCACACACACACACACACTACATCACAACACACACACTCACACCACTCACTACACACACCCACACACACACACACACACACACTCACACACACACACTCACACACACTCACACACACACACACACACACACACACACACACCGTCACGCTCACTTGTCTTTGGCCTGAAGACAGGTGTTAGTGTGTCAGGGGGGGAACAATTCTCCACGCTCCAGCAAACGCCGTAAATACAGGGGAGCTAAGTCAGACCTGAAAGGAAATATTTTACAATCAGAAAAGGGAGGAGGGAGGGGAAACACGTGTCGGGTCCTTAAATGACGTTCTTGTCGCTAATTGGATTAATTAAGGCCTTCGACAACACAAACCTGGTCCAAACTTTATTTAATAAACTGCTTAGCACGTCGGTTTGTTTTTATTAATTTTATCAACAAACAGGAAAACACAACCCCCCAAAATGAAGGTAATAAAAAGATTTCTTCTTCTTTTTTTGCATTCTTCTTTGCATTCTTCTTCGCATTCTTCCTTGCATTCTTCTTCGCATTTTTCTTCGCATTCTTTGCATTCTTCTTCGCATTCTTCATCTTTGCACTCTTCTTCTTTCCATTCTTATTCTTCTTCACATTCTTCGTTCTTCTTCTTCTTCTTCTTCTTCTGCATTCTTCTTCTTCTCTTTCTTCTTCTCCTTCTTCTTCTTCTTCTTTGCAATTCTTCTTCTTCTTCTTCGAATGCTTAAACAGCAACTATTGTTGTCTGACATATGAGCAAAACTGCGTTGCGTTACGCCGCTGTTAAGCGCCTGACAAATCAGGCCCAGCACATCCTACGTCAGCGTGGGAGCGAATCGTCTTTTTTTTCTTTGTCGAACGCTCAGACAGCAACTATTGTTGTCTGTCATATGAGCGAAAATGCGTCACGCTGCCGTTAAGCGCCTGACAAGTCAGGCCCAGCGCATCCGACTTCGGCACAAGAGAGAATAGTTACCTTTTAAGTTCTTTCTGGAAAAAAAGGGGCAGGAGAATGGACCAAGAAGGCAGAAAATAGACAAGGAGGAGGAGGTGACATGAAGAAAACGAACAAGGCAGAAGCAAAGAGAGTGATAGAAAAGAGGAAATTTCTAGCACAGAATTTCCAGAATGTGGGGATGCTATTTATACTGATAGGCCCCCCGGCATCCCCTCGGGAGGGGGAGGGGGGTGGGATGGAGGGAATCGTAATCTTCAAAGTCTTTTCTGGAAAAGAAAAGACAAGGAGAATGGACCAAGAAGTCCAGAACATAGACAAGAAGGAGAAAGGAAAGGAACAAGGCGGGAACGAAGAGAGGGAGAGAGAAAAAAAAAGCAGAGAAATCCTGTTTTGTTTTAACTGAAGTTCACAAGACACGACAGAAATTTTTTTTTAAGGATTTGGAATCGTGTGTCCTGCGATTTTTGCAGGCTGTGCTTTTGGCAGTGCCACCGGCGAGGGAAAAGAACAGGTGCTGTTTTCTTTCCACGGGAAAGTTTCAAAACCCTGGAATGACATTCCCCTCCTGGGGATGTCCCGGGAGACCTATCAGTATAAATAGCATCCTCACATTCTGAAATCTGTGCTAGAAATTTCCTCTTTTCTATCACTCTCCTTGTTCCTTTTCTTCCTGTCACCTCCTTCTTGTCTGGCCTTTTCTCCCCCCAGAAAGACTTAAAAGATAACAATTCTCTCTTGTACCGAAGTCGGATGCGCTGGGCCTGACTTGTCAGGCGCTTAACGGCAGCGCGACGCGTTTTCGGTCATATAACAGACAACAATAGTTGCTGTCTGAGCGTTCGACGAGGAAGAAGAATGGAATACTCTACTATCCCCTAGCCTGTCCACTTTACGCGTAATACCACTTTACGACACAACAGACAAGGTCAAAGTTGGAAAGAGAGAGAGAGAGAGAGAGAGAGAGATGGAGAGAGAGAATGCGAATGCGAATAGTTTATTCATAATAGGCCATGGCCCCGAGAGAGAGAGAGAGAGAGAGAGAGAGAGAGAGAGAGAGAGAGAGAGAGAGAGAGAGAGAGAGATGAAGAGAGGAGAGAGAACACTGAACTCTGAAATGGTTCAATTGCACATCGGCCTTAGGCCACATGTCCAATCTCTATTGGTATTAAACTCATACATCTCGTACGCACTATTATCCAATCTTCAGGATAGTTACTAACCTCGATTTCACTTGTACCTGAGAGACAGAGAGAGAGACAAAGAGACACAGAGAGAGAGATTCAAATGTTTAATGTGTCTTGGCCATAGACATACATTCACATTGGGGGAGGATGGGGTGTGGTGGGGTCGTCCATTATATATTACAACCACATAATATGGTAACATTTTTCCAAATATAAAGAATGAAAAGGCAGAACGAATTTATTATTAACAACACACAAACACACACGCACCACACACAACACAAACACACACCACACAACACGCACACCACACACACCACAACAACACACACACACTCTGACAAACACACACATACACACACACACACAACAAAACATAACACCACACACACACACACAAACACACACCACACACACACACACACACACACACACACACACACACACACACACGCAAGTACTGCATTTGGTAACACACATAAACACAACAATAATTACACAGTAATACACACACACACTCACACAGACACACACACTCACACACAGACACACACACACACACACACACACACAACACACATAACTAACAACACACACTCACACACAGACACACACACTCACACACTCACACACATACACACGCACAAAACATAACACCACACACACACACACACACAAACACACACACACACAGAGTACTGCATTCAGTAACACACATAAACACAACAATAAGCGTACAGAATACACACACAACTCACACATCAACACACACACTCACACACAAGACACACACAAAAAAACATACAACACACACACACATACACACACACACAAACATACACACACACACATAATGCATTCAGTAACACACGTGAACACACCAACACTGCACAGTAATACACACCACACACACTCCGACACACAACACTCACACCACAACACGCACACACACATCACCACACTCATACACACACACACACACTCACACAAAGCTCACACTCCCACACCACACACTCCCGACACACACACACATAGCACACACACACACACTCACACAACACACACACACTCCACACACACTCACACACACCACAAGGTCCACAACCTCAACAGCACACACACACACACACACACACAAGCACACACACACACTCACACACTAACACACACACACCCCACAACACTGACACACACACTACAGACACACACCTCACACACACTCACACACAAACAACACCACAAAACAACACACAACACACCACACTCAACACACACACACACTCACACACACACACACACACACAACCAGACACAACTCACACACTCAACACATCACACACACACACAAAACATACAAACACACACACACTACTACTACTACGGAAAGAGGGAAAAAGTTAATGCATCGTAATTAAACATAAAACAAACTTTCCACCAAGACTAACAGAATAAAGCACAATATGCACAGCCTTCCTTCTGTTCATCTAAATCTATCCCTTTCCTCCACGCACTCCCCTCTCCCTCCCCCCCCCCCCCTCCTCTTCTCGCCTCTCGTCCTCACTCTCATCTCTCTCTCACCCTCTCTTTGTTTTCTTATTTTTTTTTTTTTCTCTCTCTCTCTCTTCTTTCCTTTTCTCTCTCCCTCTACTCTCTCATGTTTATACTGTGTCTATCTATCTAGCTGTCCCGTGATCCTACTACCGAGGGGGCACCCTCAAAGACTCAGCAACCAGTTCCCTCCATTCTTCTCTCTGTTCTGCCTTTCTCAGGTTTTGTTGAGTTCAAAACTAGCCTGTCCATTCACTGATGTTATCCTCCCAGCACTTCCTTGTCTTCCTCTTCTTCTCCTCCTTGACAGTGTCCTTGCAAAACTGTCTTTGTAATTCCTGGGATCATTTGTGACATGCCCAAATACCACTTAAGTTTACGCGTTTTTCACTCGGTAAAAGTTTCTCTAGGGTCTCAATGGTTTGCTGATTCCAGTTTATGCACGGACTTTCGTGCTTAATGTGGTCTTTGTCGGATAAGCGCAATGATGTCGTCGCTAAAGCATCTCCATCTCCACTGTCCTGAACTCTCCTCTCCAAATCTGCAGTCAGGGTCCCATATTCCAGGCAAAGCAGAAATAAGGGAGTAGAACAAGGGAGCGCATTAGTCTGATCTTGGGGGAGGAAGTAGAAGAGATATTCTTATCTCTCCCAAGTAGTGTTTAGTTTGTTGACAAAAGCTGTTATTGTCCTGTGCAGTCTGCATACTACTTCTGGCCTTTGATCCCTGGTCTATACCATGGCTCCCAGTACTTGAAGCTTTGAACTGTTCCGCTTCTGGTCATTAACCCTAATATCATTGCTAATGCCGTACACGTGTTATTAGTCCATCAGTTTTTAGGTCTTCTCGCACTGATTTCCATGCCGTATGTTTTGAGGCCTTAATCCAAGTGTACTGTAAGCATGGCAAGCGCTTTTTCTGATCCTGCTATTCATCATGTCATCTGCGAACGGAGGTTTGTGATCGATCTGCCACAATGCATACTGATCCTCATGATGTTCCAGTGCAATCACCATATTTCTCTCAAGGAGATAGTTGAAAAGGGTGGTGAGGTAACAAGCCCAGCCTTACTACAACAGTTGTTCGAACCAATCCTCCAATGTTGTTGTTGTAAGTACCACTGAACTGAGGTGCTCGCTGTACAGCAGTTTGATGACTCTGCGATCAGGTTTGCATTGATGCTGTAACAAGTTCATGGTTGCCCACAAAGCCGCATGGCACAACCCTGTGCTAAATGCCTCCATCAAATCGGATAAATAACGTGGTTTAGGTCTTTTTGATGTTGACTGAACCGCTCACATATAAATCTGAGGTTGAAATATCGTTTCTGGTTGTGCTGCGCCATGCCTGAAACCTGCTTTGTTCCTCAGCAATGATGTCCTCTGCTTGTGGCTTTCATTCTATTCAATATATCTGCACAGACCTTGCTTGTGGTACATATGAGGCTTGATATGTGCGGGTAATTAATGGCATTGTAGTAGATTTTCCTTTCTTTGGGGAGGGTATGATGTAGTCGGACAGTTGCGTCCATTGTGTTTTGCCATTTTCTGTCTGCCATAATCTTTGTGGCAGATTCTTAGTAGGGGCGCTGATCATGGCTTCCCCTCCACTTGGACTTCAACTCATCTTGAATTTTGTCACCCCTGCTGACTTCCCCTTTTTTCTTTCAGCGGGAATCTGACTGCTGTTTCCACTTCTTCTCGAGATAGGGTGACTGTCTGTGTTCTTTAGCTATTCGGGTACATTAAGGACTTGCTGGTTCTACCTGCGGTTCTATAGTTATACAGGTCAGGAGCAGTATTCTTCCATCTGTTCAAATATCCTGGTCCGTTCAGGAGACACTTCCCATTTTTGCTTGGATTGTTAAACCTTTTCTCTGTTTCGTGCTATCAGGTCATTCACCAGCTGATATGCTTTCTTTCGTATTTTGCTTTTCTTGAAGTTCTCTTCAATGGTCTTGGCACTGTTCACTCGTGCCATCTCACCTTTTTGCCTCCGTCATGGACTTCCTTAATCCTTTTGTGACAGCCGCTTATATAGTTCTGCTCTTTCTTTTGTTTTCATTTTTTCTTTTCTTCAAACTCTCTACTACGCTTTCGCCATAGTTTAGGAATGTTAGTGTGACCCATTGTTTTTTTGACCTGTCGGCTTTTTGCCAAGAAGCTCGTTTGGCTGTTTCAGACACTGCGTATTGAAACTATTTCGTCAGTGATCTAAGTCTGAGGTCTATCACGTGAAGTGCTGCAAACTTTCCACCTATCCTTGCTGAACAATATTCTGAATACCTCTGGTCCCTACAGCTTCTCCGGGTCATAATCTGATCCTGATGTTGTTTCCGCTTTTGGAATATTTCTTTAGACCTTAGTCCGGAAAGTTCATCATCACAAGATCATGATCACTCTCCTATGTCTCTGCTCCTGAAAACTTCGTGTCTGTTCGAGTTAACGCTAGACTGAAACCGACTTTTCCACCTGATGACTCTATTGGTTTTGGTGGTTCTCCATTTGTGCTATGCCATGTCCATTTTCTGGATTTCATTGTGTGGGCCAAGTGGATTCACTACTTAGAGTGTTGTTACTGCAAACACCATGAGTCACAAGCCTCCTTTCCATTTGATTGTTTATAACAATGTGGCCCACAAACGCCCTCCCAGTCTTTCCATGCATCTTCTCACAACCTTGGCGTTTCCAGTCGCCCTTGCACAACGAGGATTCTTCTTGGGTGTTGATTCATAACCTCTTGTTACTGGTCAAAAAATTCTTCTACGGCTTCATCTGTCAGTCTGATGTAGGGGCGTATGCCTTTACTATAGTGATGTTAAAGGGAGGGGTTGCTCTCAGGGCGGATGGTAAAAAGTCAGCTGAACACAGCTGACAGATCATGACGGTGTTCACGGTGTCTTTGTGAACGAGAAACCCCCCGCCGGTGTTCATGTTATCCTGTTTTCCACTGTAGTAAAATTTGTGGACTTCCCAGGGTCTTGTTTTCACGGCCATGTTTTTCCACCTGACCTTCGCAGAGCCAAGGATGGTGCCAATGATATCTGGACATCCCATGGTGTCAGTTTCTTCCACTTTGCCTGCAGCTCTTATTGAACGTACATTCATGTTCCCAAGGATGTGTGTTGTTCTGGCACGAATTATGCTGCGTTTTTACATCATAGCCTACTATCGACAATCGTCCTGATGACAACAGAAGGCGCGGTCCTTGGTAACCCGGGCGACGACCGATCCGGTAAGAGATTCTGGCTGTCTTGTCATAGGTGTGTCATGGGCAAATCAAACCTGTCGGAGCCCATCCCTCACCAGGTCGGATTTTATTTGGATGGGTTTACTCTCCCCGACATGTGCAGGTGGGTACTGCGGGTTACATGGGTTACCAGTATCCAGAGGTGATTCTCTCTATTCTGTTACCCTAGAAACATAAAGATTCCAACAAAAAAAAAAAAGATTCCTCTCTCATCTCACTCGGTCTCTCATCTCGTCTTCTCTCTCTCCGTCTCTCTTTCTCAGCTCTCAGCTCTCCCCCCCCCGCCACTCGTCTCTCTCTCTCTCTCTCTCACTCGTCTTTCTCAGCTTCACAGCTCTCCCCCCCCCCCCCCGCCACTCTCTCTCTCTTCTCACTCTCTCAGTCTCTTTCTCTTTCCTCTCTCCTCTCTCTCTCTCTCTCTTCACTCGATTGTTCGATTTAGATATAAATATAATATAGCGATAATATATGTAATATTATATATAAATCAGTATATATATTATATATAGAATATTATATTTATATAATATATAAAGATATATAGATATATCTATATCATTTATATTTCTCTCTCACATCCTCTATCTATATATATATCGTCTTTTATACTTTCTCTCCTCCCTATCTGTACTCCATCTCTCTCTCCTTTCTATTTCTTCTCCCTCTCTCTCTATCCTCTCTCTCTACTCTCATACTCCTCTTTCTCTTTCCTCTCCCTCTCTCCTCTCTCTCTCCCATCAAGTCTCTCATCTCTCTCTCATCCCTCCTATCTCGTCTCTCTCTCTCTCTCTCTCTCTCTCTTTCTCAGATGTCAGCTCTCTTCCAAACCCACCCCCTTAACAAAATCTCCCTCGCGCCGTCTTTCTCCCCTTTTTTCCTCTCTCTCTCGCTCTCTTACTACCTCGCTCCTCTATCTTTCTCAGCTTCACTCTCTCTCTCTCCTCTCCCACTCTCGCTCTCTCTCTCTCTCTCATCTCTCGCTCTCTCACCTTCTCCTTCCCTCCCTCTCACGCTCTCTCTCTTTCTCTCTTTCCCTCCCTCTCTCGCCTCTCTCTTTCTCTCTTCCTCTCTCTCCTCGCTCTCTCTCTTACCTCTCTCTCTCTCTTTCTCAGCTCTCAGCTCGCTCTCTCCTCTCCCCCACTCTCTCTCTCTCGCTCTCGAGCTCTCATTTCTCGTCTTCCCTTCTCTCTGGCTCGCCTCCGCGTCTCTTTCCTCTTTCCCTACTCTCTCTCTCTCTCTCTCTCTCTCTCACGCACACACACCCAAAAAAAAAAAAAAAAACATACGACATGCACATGCAAGCCTCATGCATGCACTTGCACACAACGTGCATACACTTACACACAAACACATACTGAAAAGACGCACACACGCCATGCAACGCACTCACTCACGCACACACAAACACACATACGAAAAACACTGATAAGAACCCATGCAGGCACAAAACGCACACTCACACTACACGCCATGCAAATACGATGCATACATACACAGGCACACACACACACACACACATCACACAACAACACACACACAACACACACTTGCACACACACAAATATTATAAGTCATGTATTAAAATATCTATACATTAATATAAGGATAGCTTCAAGTTATATGAATTGCAAAGTTAATATTCTAGCTGTTCATTTTTTTCAGAATTCTTGTTTATGCTTTTTTTTCCATAATAGTTATTTCGATTGATTAGTTATGTGCATACCCCTCCCCCTACACACACACTCACAAACTCTCACATGTTTGCCGTTGTGGAACAAGATGAAAGAATTTACAAAACCGGCGATACGACCCGGGGACTGGATTTAAAAAAAGCATCATAAGTGCTAAATTCCGTTTATCCTCGATACTAAAAGAAAAAAGAAAAAGAAAAAAGTGGACAAGATGGACAGAATTGACAAAACCCATTACACAAGGGGACTAGATGTAAATATGAAAAAAAGGCACATAAGTGCTTAATCCATTATAAAAGAATAAAATATAATAAAAATAAATAAGAATAAACACCATACACACACAACACACACGTGCACACACACACTCACACACACACACACAAAATACACACACACACAAAACACACACACATACACACTAACAAAACTCACACACACTCAACAACACAACACTCACTCTCGCACACAGACACAATAATCATCTCAAAAAAAAATATATAAAGACAGAAATAATAAAAAAATAACACAAAAAATAAATCTATAAACATCATGTGAATTCTAAAAACAATAACTATCAAAAAAATAGATAGAATATAATTTCAAAACAAATTAAAAACAAATTTCCAGTCCGATTTCAAGATTTTAGGGGATGGATATGAAAAGGAAGAAATAAATCACACACATACAAATATATTCGACAACTCAAAATCACAATCAAAACACACAATTAAAATCTCACACACACACACTCAAGGACACGAAACTATATGACCTCACAGGGGAGCACTAACACACGTTCTCAACTTACAACACACTTTCCCGTCTGATAGCACTATTTTAATGGAAGGATAATAAACTGAAGGACCTAACACTACACACAACACATAAACTCACACACTATCACCCACCACCACTACTCAACACTCTCACACACACACACTCACACACACAGAGCACATATATATACCACACACACACACTTTCCACACACTTTCCCGTCTGATATCACTATTTAGTGGAAGGACGGGAGACTGAAGAACTAACACACAACATACATATAAATTCACACTTGTATGCTAGGTACGTTGTGCACTACTTCAACACAAAAAGAAATAAGCATACACGGATTTGCATCTACGAATAACTGCAATTAGATACCAGGGACGATGATTTAATGCAGTTGGGTTTTTACCTGTACGTATAATTATGACTTCATACCGGAGCGGTAGGAAGGGGGTAGGGGGGGGGGGAGAGAGAGAGAGAAAGAGAGAGAGACAGAGACAGAGACAGAGAGACAGACACAGAGAGAGACAGAGGCAGACAGACAGACAGAGACAGAGAAAAAGAAAGAGAGAGAGGGAGGGAGGAAAAGAGGGACAGACAGAGAGAGACAGAGACAGAGAGAGAGAAAGAGACAGAGAGAGAGAGAGAGACAAAGAAAGAGACATAGAAAGAGACAGAGAGACGGAGAGACAGACAGACAGAGAATGACCCAGAGAGACATAGAGACTGAGAAACAGAGAGGGAAAACAGAGGCGGGGGGAGAAACAGAAAACAGAGAGAGAGACAGACAGACATACAGAGAGACAGAGAGAGACGGAGAAAGAGACAGAGAGACAGAGAGACGGAGAGACAGACAGACAGACAGAGAAAAGAGACAGAGAGACTGAGAAACAGAGAGGGTGACTGAGGGAGAGAGACAGAGAGACAGACAGACAGACAGAGACAGAGAAAGGGAGAAACAGAGACAGACATACACACACACACACACACAGGGAGAACTCTCCGAACTCTGAACTCTGAAATGGTTTAATTGCACATCGGCCTTGGGCCACAATACAATGCAAGGTTGATTTGGGAAAGCATCACGATATAACACAGTACATAAACACACAGTAATCAACATTCAATACATATTCATGCGTTTTCAGTATACGTAAACACTTCTAAGGTGCAGATTAGAGAGAGAGAAGAGAGAGAGAGAGAGAGAGAGAGAGAGAGAGAGAGAGAGAGAGAGAGAGAGAGAGAGAGAGCGAGAGAGAGAAGAGAGAGAGTTAGAGTTCAGATGATTTAATATTCGTTTGTCTTCAGACTCCTAACATTTTCCACTCTAACTCATAACAATGTCCATGGGTTTTACATTTTTTTTGGGGACCCCTAAAGAAAAAAAATCTCTCACACAACACACAAAACACACACACCCCACACAAACACAAAACACACAACCACAAAAAACAAAAAAAAAAACACACCACCACACACACACCCCAACAAAAACAAAAACCCACACAACACCCCAAAAAAAAACACACACACCCCCACACACACACACACATACAAAACAACAAAAAACACACACATAAAAACACAAAAAAACACACACACACCCAACACAAAACCCACAAAAACCAAACAACACACCACACAACCACAAACCAAAAAACACAAACACAACACACAAAACACACACACACACACAAAAACCACCCAAAAAAGTTTTGGTACTTGTCATCATACGGAATATGAACAATAATGAAAATCGTTTACAAATTTAGATAATTATTTTTGGATCACTTGCGGGGTGTCTTGCTACAAGTCATGAGCTTAATTTTTTTTGGGGGGGCCCCCCCACCCCCCCCCCCCAAAAACCCCCCCAAAAAAGGGGGTTTTTTTTTCCCCCCCCCCTCTCTCTCTTCCCCCCACAACACACCCCCCCCCCACCCCAAAAAAAATAAAATTTTAAAAATTTTTTAATTAAAACCAAAACCCCAAAAAAAAAAAAACCCCAAAAAAAAACCCCCGGGCCCCCCCGGGGGGTTTTTTTTTTTCCAAAAGGGTTTTTTTTTTTGGGTTTTTTTAAATTTTAAAAAAAAAAAGCGGGGGAAAAAAAAAGAAAAAGGGGGGGGAAAAAAAAAAAAACAAACAGAAGAAACAAAAAAAAAAAAAAAGGGGGAAAAAAAAAAAAAAAAAAAAAAAAAAGGGGGAAAAAAAAAAAAACAAAAAAAAGGGGGAAAAGGGAAAAAAAGAAAAGGGGGGGGGGGAAAAAAAGAAAAAGAGGGGAAAAAAAAAAAAAACCCAAAAAAAAAAAAAAAAAAAAAAAAAAAGGGGGGGGAAAAAACCCCCCAAAAAAAAAAAAAAAGGGGGGGGGGAAAAAAAAAAAGGGGGGAAAAAAAAAAAGGTTTAAAAGGGGGTTTTTTTAAAAAACCCAAAAAAGGGGGGGGAAAAAAGGGGGGGGGGGGAAAAGGGGGAAAAAAGGGGGAAAGGGGGGGAAAAAAAAAAAAAAGGGGGAAAAAAAAAAAAAGAAACCCAAAAAAGGGGGGGGGGGAAAAAAAACCGGGGGAAAAAAAGGGGGGAAAATCGGGGGTTTTTTGGGGGGAAAAGGGGGGGGGGGGGAGGGGGGAAAAAAAAATTTTTTTTTTTAAAAAAAAAAGAAAAACAAACCCCAAAAAAAAAATTTTTTAAAAAAGGGGGGGGAAGGGGGGGGAAAAAAAATTTTAATTTTTTGGGTTTTTTTGGGGGGGGGTTTTTTTTTTTTCCCCCCCCAAAAAAAAAAAAAAAAAAAAAGGGGGGAAAAGGGGGGAAAAAAGGAAAAAAAAAAAAAATTTTTTTTTTTTTTGGGGGGTTTTTTTTTGGGGGGGGGGGGGGGTTTTTAAATTTTTTTTTTTTTTGGGGTTTTTGGGGGGGGGGGTGGTGGGGAAGGGTTTTTTTTGGGGGGGGGGGGGGGGGGAGGGGGAAAAAGGGGGGGGTTTTTTTTTGGGGGTTTTTTTTGGGGGTTTTTTTTGGTTTGGGGGGGGGGGGGGTTTAAAAAAAAATTTTTTGGGGGGGAAAGGGGGAAAAAAAAAAAAATTTTTTTTTTTAAAGGGGGGGGGGGTTTTTTTTTTTTTTTTTTTTTTGGGGGGGGGGCCCCCCCTTTTTCCCCACCAAAAGGGCCCCCCCAAAAAAAACCCCCCCGGGGGCCCCCCCCCCCCCCTTTTTTAAACCCGGGGAAAAACCCCCCCAAAAACCCCCCCCCAAAAAATTTCCCAAAAAAAAAAAAATTTTTTTTAAAAAAAATTTCAAAATTTTTTTTTTTTTTGGGGGGGGGGAAACCGGGTTTTTATTTTTCCCCCTTTTTTTTTTTGGCCCCCAAAAAAAATTTTTCCCCCCCCCCCCCAACAACCCAAAACCCAAAACCCCCCCCAACCCCCCCCCCCTTTTTCCCCCTTTTTCCCCCCCCCCCCCCCCCCCCCCACCAAAAACAAAAAAAAACACATACAAACCCCCAAAAAAAAAAACCCCCCCCCCCCCAAAACCCAAAAAAACCCCCCCAAAAAAAAAAAAAAACCCCCCCCCCCCCCCCCCCCCCCAAAAACCCCAAAAAAAAAAAAAACCCCCCCTTTTAAAACCCCCCCCCCCCTTTTTTTTTTTTTTTTAAAAACCCCCAAATTTTTTCCCCAAAAAAAAACCCCCC
Organism: Rapana venosa; assembly: GCA_028751875.1. NCBI lineage: Eukaryota > Metazoa > Mollusca > Gastropoda > Neogastropoda > Muricidae > Rapana > Rapana venosa. The sequence goes on from CM054162.1 coordinate 18,029,081, forward strand.
CCCCCCCCCCCCCCCCCCCCCCCCCCCCCCCCCCCCCAAAAAAAAAAAAAAAAAAAAAAAAAAAAAAAGGGGGGGGGGGGGGGGGGGGGGGGTTTTGGGGGGGGGGGGGGGGGGGGGGGGGAACCCCCCCCCCCCAAAAAAAAACCCCCCCCCCCCCCCCCCCGGGGGCCCCCCCCCCAAAAAAAAAAAACCCCCCCCCCCCCCAAAAAAAAAAAAAAAAAAAAAAAAAAAAAACCCCCCCCCCCCCCTTTTTTTTAAAAAAAATTTTTTTTTTTTTTTTTTTTTTTTTTTTTTTTTTTTGGGGGTTTTTTTTTTTTTTTTTTTTTTTTTTTTTTTTTTTTTTTTTTTTTTTTTTTTTTTTTTCTTTTTTTTCTTTTTTCCTTTTTTTTCCCTTTTTTTTTTCCCCCCCCCCCTTTTTTTTTTTTTTTTTAAATTTTTAAAAAAAAAAATTTTTTTTTAAAATTTTTTTGGTTTCTTTCCCCTTTTCCCAAAAAATTTTTTTTTTCTCCCCTTTTTTTTCCCCCTTTTTTTTTTTTTAAAAAAAAAAACCCCCCCCCCCCTTTTTTTAAAAAAAAAAAAAAAAAAAAAGGGGGGGGGGGGGGGGGGGGAAAAAAAAAAAAAAAAAAAAATTTTTTTTAAAAAAAACCCCCCAACAAAAACACCAACCCCCCCCCCCCCAACACAACACACACACAACAACCCCACAAAAAAAAAACAAAACCCCCCAACCCCCCCCACACAACACACACACAACACACACAACCACAACACACCAACCCAACCACACACAAAACACACACACCCCAACCACAACAAAAACCACACACCACCACACACACAACACACACAACACACCACCACACACACCACACCACACAAACACACACACACCCACACACCAAACCCACCCATAACCCCACCATAACATCTCCGAACCCCTACAAGCCAACATTTTTCTCTCTCTCTCTCTCTCTCTCTTCCCCCTCTCTTCTCTCCTCTCTCTCTCTCTCTCTCTTCTCTCTCTCTCTGCCCTCCTCCCTCTCTCCTCTCTCTCTCCCCTTCCCCTTTCTCCCCCTCCCCCTTTTTCTCTCTCTCTCTTCTCCTCCTCCCCCTCTTCTCTCTCTCTCTCCTCTCTCTCTCCTCGCTCCCCTTCTCTTTTCCCTCTCTCTCTCTCTCTGTCCTCCCCGGGTCTCTCTTCTGTCTTTTGCGGTTTTGACTGCATGACAAGTATACAAGTAAGGAGGAAAAAAGAAAAAAAAAAGGGGAGGGGGGGGGGGGAGACTTGAACTGAGAAGGGAGGGGAGGGGGTGGGGAGGAGGAGGAGGGGAATAAAGATCGGGGGTGGGGGGAAGGAAAGGAGGGAGGGGGGGGGGGAGGGGGGGAAGGGTAAATGGGTGGGGGGGGGAAGGGGGGGATGGGATGGGGTGGGGGGGTTTTATACGAAATAAATATTTAAAAACCCTTTGGGTGAAGGGTTGGGCGATAAATCCGAGAGAGCGGGGTTGCAATGCTCCTTGTTGTATAGCCCTAGGGTTATTTTCACCCATGTTTTCAACATTTTTCGTAACTTTTAGAAAATGTTTTTTTGGTTTTGGGGTTTTGGCGGGGTTTTTGGTTTTGTTTTGGTTTGTTTGGTTGTTTTATTGTTTGGCGAATTTGAAGAAAAAGGAGGGGGAAAAAAAGAGGAGGAAGAAGGGAGGAGGAATGGGGAGAGGAGGAAGGAGAGGAGGGAGGAGGAAGAAGAAGGGGGAGGAGGAAAGAAGAGGAGAGGAAGGAAAGAAGGAGGGGGAAGGAGGGGGAATGATTTTAACCCCAGGGAAAAAAAACCCCCTTGAACGGAATCAAACCCGGGGTTTCGAATGCGAGCGCAAGTTCTAACCATAGGCTATCCCTGAGAAAGAGAGGGAGAGAAGAAGAGAGGGGAAGAGAGAGAGAGAGAGAGAAGAGAGAGAGGAAAAAGGAGAAGAGAGAAGAAGAGAGAGGAGGAAAAGGAAAAAAGGGAAAAAGAAAGAAATACTAATAACACGGAAAAAAAGGAACATCTTTAAACCCTTTAAATCACGCATAGTAACTTTTTTTCTTTTTTTCTTCTTCTTCTTCATTGAAAAATCGACAGCAACTATTTTGTCTTTTATACAAAAATGCGTTCGCTGCTTAAGGCCCTGGCAATCGGCCCCAGCGCATGCGACTTGGGTGTGATTTTTTTTAGTGTGGGACTAAAATTACTGTTTCCCTTCAACTTCAAACAATCCACACGAAAATCAAAATGCCGACAACTGTGTATAGAAAATTGGTTTTTTTTTACGAAGGGTTCAAATTTTGCAAAAAAAAAAAAAAAATTCGTTAAAAAATTTATTTTGTAAAATGTTTTGTTTTATTCCTTCACCAAGACAGGTTTTTAACAAACAACCTGCATTCTCCTTTAAAGGAAGGAAAAAACCCTGAATCGAAGTAGGGGTGCCTATGGGCAGGTACTTAAAAGGGGTAAAACACCAAATTCTCACCAGTGGTATTTCCATCTCACAAGATTCCCAGGTAGATGAGGACCAGAGTGTGGCATTTTCTGGGATCCCCGGGGGTGTAAACGGGGAACGCACACTAACAACAACAACAACACAACAACAAATCCGTTTGGGGGGATTTTTTTTCCAAGGATTTTCATTATAAGCCTACTACTCTTCTCCCTCTCAAAACCCTTTCGGATGATGCGTACGCCCAAATCAAAACCCTATGGACACATGCAAAGAGATCTTGCACCATTAAAATAACAAAACAACGCAACAACAACAACATTCAACCACCGCGATTGCTACCCGGGGTCGAATCCCTTTAAAGGGGGAATTTTCCCCTGGATTAACATCAGTGCAACTCCACTCCCCCCATAAGTCCTTTCGGATAGACTAAAACCAAAGGGTTCCGTGTGCGAACGCACGCAAAACTTCGCACCGTTAAATCCGTTCCGCTTTTTTTGAAGAGTAGGCACTGTGTGCCGGGGGAACAAAGACGAATTTACAAAAACCCCATACACACGGGGACTAATAAAAAAAAACATGAGTTTCTTATTCATTATCCTCGATATAAAAAAAAAAATAAAAAAATAAAAAAATGCTCTAGTTTTAAACAAAAAAAAATACATACAAACAACACAATACCAACACCAACAACACACCACAACACAATACAACACACCACAATACAACATACACTACACAAACAAAACTACAGCCAAAACAACACCCAAAAACAACAACCCAAAAAACAACCACCAAAAACAAACACAAACAACATAACACCACAACAAAAAACAAAACCAAAAAAAACCCCCATGAAAAAAAAACAAAACCCAAAAAAATGGGTTTTGTTTTCTGGATTTGACTTTTTTTTTCTTTTTTAAACCACAACTCAACTCGCCCCGAAGAAAGAAAAAAAAACCAAAAAACAAAACACACACACACAACACAACACAAAATACACACCACACACACAACACACAACCAACACAAACACACACACACAAAACAACACCACACACACAACCAAAACACACACACACCACAACCCCAACACAAACCCCCAACACACAAACACACAAAACACAAAACACCCACACACACAAAACACACACCACACACAACACAAAACACACCCCACCCAAAAACCCCACACCCACAACAACACACACAAACACCCCCACACACACACACACACACACCCCCACACACCCCCCCCACAAACCCCCCACACCACCCACACACCCCACACAAAGCCTTTTTTGGGGTGAACTAAAAACTGGCTAGATTAATTTAAAAAGCCAAGAAATCTTTTTGCACCGTTGAAAAAGTTCGGTTTTGTATGTATTTTTTGCTAAAAGTGGAAACCAAAAGGGGCAGAGAAGAGGGGAGGGCGGGGGGGGGGGGGTGGGGGGGGGGGGGGTTTAAGGGGGGAGGTAGGGAGGGAAACAAGGAGGGCAAAAAGAGAGAGGAAAAGAGAGAGGGGGGGGGAGGGTGGAAGGGGAGAGGGGGGGGGGAGGGGGAGAGAAGGAGAGAGAGAGAGAAGGGAAGGGAGAAAAGGAAGAAGAAGAAAGGAAACAGACAGAGAAACAGAAAGAGAGAACAAAGACAGACCCACAAAAGAGGAGGAGAAAGAGAGAAGGGGGGGGAAAGGGGGGGAAAAAAGAGAGAGACAGACAAGAAACAGACAGAGAACACAGAAGGGAAAAAACGACAGACAGCAGAGCCCAGAAAAGAGAGAGAAAGAGAAAAGAGAGAGAGGGGGAGAGGGGGGAAAAGGGGGGGAAGAGAGAGACAAACAGAGAAACAGAGAGACAAAAGAGAGAGAAAGACAGACAGAGCCACAGAAAAAGAAGAGAAAGAGGGGAGAGGGGGGGGGGGAGAGGGGGGGGGAGAGAGGGGGAAAGGGAAGAGGAGAGAAGGGGAGAGAAAGAGGAGAAAGGAGAAATGACAATGACATGACAAAACAATGAAAGTTTTTAAAGGATATGCAAAATGCCATTTTGCAAGGGACAGAAAAGCAGAGACAGAAACAGAAAGAGAGACAGAAAACGAAAGGAACAGACAGACAAAAAAGAACAAAAGACAACAAAGAAGAGAGAAAAGAAGAAAACAGAAAGCAAAAAGAAAGGAAAAGAAGGGGGGGGGAAAAAGACAGAAGAGGGCAGAGCAAAAAGACAGACAAAG
>CM054162.1:18043777-18048777 GCA_028751875.1 Rapana venosa
GTGTGTGTGTGTGTGTGTGTGTGTGTGTGTGTGTGTGTGTGTGTGTGTGTGTGTGTGTGTGTGTGTGTGTGTGTGTGTGTGTGTGTGTGTGTGTGTGTGTGTACACGCGTGCTGGGGGGACGGGGTAGCCTGACGGTTAGCGTGATGCGCTCGTGATCTTGCTCACCCGAGTTCGATTCCCGTTATAGAGGATTTTTCCTCTGGAGTTAACATCAGTGCCAACTCCACTCTCCCCCAAAAGTACTTCGGATGAGACCACAAAAACCAAGGTCCCGTGTGCGCGAAGCACGCAGACAATCTTGCGCACACGTTCCGCTTTTTTTGGAAGAGTAGGCCAATGTGAATTGGTTGGGAACGGATGACAAAATGTACCAAAAAACTGCGCTGAGTTAGAGCCAGAACTTCTCTCGTTAGTGAAGTCGAGAGAGCCATCCAAGAGCTAAAAATAATGCAGACAGTCACCAGGCCTGGTTAACATTCCAGGAGAACTGCTGAAGCATTCAGGAGAAGGTGAGCTGAGAGCCGTGCATGCATTGCCTATGCTGTAAAATAAAGACTGGTCATTGGCCAGTAGCCTGGAAGTCGCAAGAATTTTGTCATGCTCCACAAGCATGGAAATGTAAAAGACTACAGACGCTACAAGAACAATAGCTCTTATCTGTCACGCAAGCAAGGTCTTGTTGATCATCATCTGGAATAGGAAACACACACACAAAAAGTAGAGTTGGAATTTCCAGACTGTCAGACAGGCTGCAGAACAGAGGAACAATGTTATTCGTGTTTCAAAACGTCATTGAAAAGGTGAAAAGTACGAATGAAGATCTTTTTATTACCTTCATAGACTTCAGCAAAGCCTTTGACGGTGTAGTTTACCAGCATCTTTTGGACACAATGTATAAAATGGATTTTTCAAAACACATCATCTCCCTGATTTCTTCACTTTATGAAGACCACAGGACTTCTTCTTTGCATTCTTCTCCTTCTTCTGTGCATTCTTCTTCTTTGCACTCTTCTTCTTCTTCTTCTTCGCATTCTTTCGCATTCTTCGCATTCTTCTTCTTTGTTTTCTTCTTTGCATTCTTCTTCTTCTTTGCACTCTTCTTCTTCGCATTCCTCTTCGCATTTTTCTTCTTCATCGCATTCTTCTTCTTCTTTTTCTTTTTCTTCTTCTTTGTTTTTCTTCTTTGCATTCTTCTTCTTCTTTGCACTCTTCTTCTTTCGGATTCTTCTTTGCATTCTTCTTCTTCTTTGCATTCTTCTTCTTTTCTCTTCTTCTTCTTTTTCTTCTTCTTTGTGTTCTTCTTTGCATTCTTCTTCTTTGCATTCTTCTTCTTCGCATTCTTCTTCTCCTTCTTCTTCGCATTCTTATTTGCATTCTTCTTCTTTCTCCTTAATCTGTGTTTTTTGGCTGGAAAAACAATAAAACAGTAGAATGAGCTACAGTAAACTAAGTAAAATGGACAAAGGAGAATGAAATCAGATAACATGAGACTTGGGGTGACAAAAGGTTCTTTGGGGGTTGGTTTGGTTTAGCTTGGGTTTTGTTTGAAGGTTTTGTTTGTTTTGTTTTTTCTGTCTTTTCTTCGGTTGGTGTGTGTGTGTGTGTGTGTGTTCAGTTTAACGTCCTTCCACTAAATAGTGATATCAGGTGTGTGTGTGTGTTGTGTTGTGTGTGTGTGGTGTGTGTGTTGTGTGTGTGTGTGTGTGTGTGTGTGTGTGTTTTGTGTGTTTGTGTGTGTGTGTGTGTGTGTGTGTGTGTGTGTGTGTGTGTGTGTGTGTGTGTGTTGTGTGTTTTGTGTGTGATTTGGTGGTGTTGTTTGTTGGGTGGGGGGGTGTGTTGGTTGCTGGTGCATTTGTTGCTTGTGGATTTGGGGTGTTGTTATTGTGTGGTGTGTAAGAGGAGGGGATGTGTGGTGGGTGCGTGCATGTGTGTATGTGTGTGTAGGTGGTGTGTCGTGTGTGTGTGTGGTGTGTGTGTTAAGCAAGGATGGGATGTGTGTTGTGTGTGCTGCGCACCGTGCATGTGTGTGTGTGTGTCGTGCGAATGTGTGAATGTGTGGTGTGTGTGTGCGTGTTGTGTGTTTACGCGCATGCGTAGCGAAGAGTGCTTTGCGCTTGTGCTGTGCGGCATTGGCATGTGTGTGTGTGCTGTTGTCCGTGCTGTGATCTGTGGTGTGGTGTCGAGTGTGCGTGCGTAGGCGTTCAATTGTGTGTTGAGGGTGGTGCGTGCTTGCATGTGTATGGCATTCTGACGTGCCTCTTCGATTGCATTGCGCCGCACGGCGTATTGGTTCGAGGGGGGCTCGACAATTTGCATGAACGTACTGCATCCAACACCTAACTCACTGCCTTCCTTACAACATAATCCTATAATTACAGTTGGCACTTACCAACGCCCCGTGCACCACCAACCACCAAACCTCACTCCTCACCACCACCCATAACACAGCAGCAATGAAAAAACCCCCGGGAGAATGAACTACTATAACCTCAACCGCTATAATGAATCATGCACGAAAAACGCATTGTCTATACCTGCTCTGCAGTGTGATATTCATCCTTGTTTCTTCTTCTTCTTCTTCTTCTTCTTCTTCTTCTTCTTCTTCTTCTTTCTTCTTCTTCTCTCTTCTTCTTCTTCACAATCTTTGCAATCTCTTCTTCTTCTTCCCAATTCTTTGCAATTCTTCTTCCTATTCTTCCCAATTCTTCGTAATTCTTCGCAATTCTTCTTCTTCTTTTTCTTCTTCTTCTTTTCCTCCTTCTTCTTCTTCACAATTCTTTGCAATTCTTCTTCCTATTCTTCCCAATTCTTCGTAATTCTTTGCAATTCTTCTTCTTCTTCTTCTTCTTTCTTCTTCTTCTTCTTCTTCTTCTTCTTCTTCTTCTTCTTCTTCTTCATTCTTCTTCTTCTACAAATTCTTCTTCTTCTACAAATTCTTCTTCTTCTTCTTCTTCTTCTTCTTCTTATTCTTCTTCTGCACAATTCTTTGCAATTCTTCTTCGTATTCTTCACAATTCTTCGTAATTCTTCGCAATTCTTCTTCTTCGAATACTTTGAATTCTTCGTAATTCTTCGCAATTCTTCTTCTTCTTTGCAATTCTTCTTCTTCTTCTTTGCATTCTTCTTCACAATTCTTCTTCGCAATTCTTCTTCTTCTTCTTCTTCTTCTTCTTTCTTCTTCTTCTTCTTTCTTCTTCTTCTTCTTCTTCTTCTTCGGATTCTTCTTCGTTCTTCTTCTTCTTCTTCTTCGGATTCTTCTTCTTCTGCAAAGTCTTATTCGCAATTCTTCTTCTTCCTCTTCGGATTCTTCTTCTTCTTCTTCTTTTTTCTTTTTGCATTCTTCTTCTTCATCTTCTTCTTCTTCGGATTCTTGGAATTCTTCTTCTTCTTCTTCTTCTTTTCTTCTTCTTCTTTGCATTACTCTTCTTTGCAATCTGTGCATTCTTCGTATTCTTTTTCGTTTTTGCATTCTTTTTCTTTGCATTCTTCTTCTTCTTCGCTATTCTTCTTTGCAATTCTTCTTCTTCGCATTTCTTCTTTACAAATCTTCTTCTTCTTTGCATTCTTCTCTCTCCCTCTCCCTCTCTCCCTCTCCTCTCTGTCTCTGTCTCTCTCTCTGTCTCTCTGTGTGAATAGTTGAATGCATGCTGGGGGTAGAGTTTTATCAGCGCAGTGTTCTTTTACAAAGAATCAAACATTGTGTTGCAAGATATACCTGACGGTTCGAGCTGGGGTTTTTTATTCTCCAACATTCCAAAACCCAGACTAGGTTGATTTGTCTGGCTGGGTCTGGGTGCTAGACTTTCCTATAAAAGTATGTATCAAGAATCCATGTGTACATGTATATATCCATTCTTCCTTCCTTCCTTCCTTCTTTTCTTCCAGTGTTATTTCTCCAGGGGAAATGGTCACACTCGCATGTAAGCGCACACACACCTAAGCGTGCACACACGCTCTCTCAAGCTCTCTCGCTCTCTCACTCTGACACATACATGCATGCTCATGCACACACACTCTCTCATACACACACACACACACACACACACACACACACACACACACACACACACACACACACACACTATATGCCCAAGTTGTTCTGTGAGTTCAGTTTATAGCCTCCTCCGAAGGAAAGAGACAGTGCAGACAGACACAGACAGCAACAGAAGACAGACAAACAGACCATTGCTCCACCAACACTCTCTCATCAATGGCCCACCCTGGCATAACCAGCCACATAAAAAGCCCTGGCCTACATTATTATCAAACTCAACACCACTGCTCTCTCTTCTCTCTCTCTCTCTCTCTCTCTCGTCTCTCTCTCTCTCCTCTCTCTCTCCCCTCTCTCTCTCTCTCTCTCTCTCTCTGTCACCAGTAGTTAGGGTGTCAACAACTGAGGCTATACTAACTTCTCTTCAGCATCTCACTGGCACGCATATATAAAAACCTTCCCCTGCCCCATCACCGCCTAAATCTCTCTCTCACATCACACACATACACATACACATACATATGCATGCACACACACACACATGAATGAGCACATGGGCGCGTGCACACACGCATGCATACACACACACACACTATATGAGCAAGTTGTTCTGCATGAGTTCAGTTTATAGTCTAGTTAGAGAGAGAGAGAGATTTACTTTCCAAGGGTTACAGAATAAGTATTCATATAAGAGAGAGAGACAGACAGACAGACAGACAGACAGACACACACACACACACACACACAACACACACACACACACACACACACACACACACACACACAAAACACACACACAAGAGACAGACAGAGAGACCATTGCTCCACCAACTTTCTCTCATCAATGGCCCACCCTGGCATAAACAGCCACATAAAAAGCCCTGGCCTACATTATTATCAGACTCAGCACCACTACTCTCTCTCTCTCTCTCTCTCTCTCTCTCTCTCTCTGTCACCAGTAGTCAGGTGTCAACAACTGAGGCTATCCTAACTTCTCTTCAGCATCTC
>CM054162.1:18083777-18098777 GCA_028751875.1 Rapana venosa
TATGAACAACATCAAAGAGTGATCAAACCTACACAGGACCGCCCCTGGCATTACGAACATATCCATTCTGTCAGGTGTCCTGTATTTATCTGTCCTGCCTCACCTTACCATTATGTTGTTGTTTTGCTGCTGCCATTCCGATCCATGGATCCCAGCTAAACACGGCTTCTCGTGACCCGTCATTAGGATCTGATCAGAAGTCCAGAAGGAAATTATCAATGTGGGGGCCCTGCACTGCTGCCGGGTCGCTTTGATGGTGTTCGGTGGTGCCTGTTCTGAGCTAGCATCCACGCCAACACTTTTTTATGCACTGTTAGGCATGACGGCGGAGCAGGCAGCGACATCAAGAACCGGATTAGCAAAGCAAGAAATGCTTATAGAAATCTGAACAATGTGTGGAAATCGTCCCAGTACAGCACCAGAACCACACTAAGACTATACCAGAGCTGTATACTTTCCACCCTTTTGTACGGCTCGGAGTGCTGGAGGATGACTGAGAGTGACCTCGACAAACTATCCACATTCCACACGAAGAATCTCAGAAGAATCTTGCGCATCTTCTGGCCTGAAACCATCTCCAACCAAGAACTTTTTGCCCGTTGCAACCAAGAAAGCATGGACAACATCATCATGCATAGGCGATGGGGGTGGATAGGGCATATCTGCCGTCGGGAACAGGGAAACATCGCCCGAACAGCCCTCCACTGGACACCAGAGGGAAAACGCAAACGAGGACGACCCAAGAACACTTGGCGTCGGACTGTCGAAACAGAGCTGAAGACCTTCCAACATACCTGGGGAACCATTCGGAAGCTGGCCCAGGACAGACAGGAGTGGAAAACATTTGTTGCTGCCCTACGTGCCAATAAGGCACAAAGGCATTGATGATGATGATGATTTCAGTGATGTTCCTGTCCTGCTGTTCCCAAGCCGTTCATTCCAATATCTTCACCCATGTATGTTTGTCCGTCGTGTTCGACGATGACCTCCAAAACAGCAGAGGAGGCAGCTGCTGTTTCGGAAATTGGGCAGAAATTTGATTATAGTGGAGATGCCTTGCTCACAGTACATCCCCACTCTCTCGGCCAAGTGGGCATAAGGACAGTCAGCGTTGGAGATGTTCTCCAAAGGCCAACTAGCCCCCAAGGCTGCAGCACATAAGAACTGTACAAGTCAGACTCCTAGTCAGAGAGTCATAGTCGATTACTGAAGACTAAGCTGTAAAATGGAATTCCATGAGTGGGAAAGCCACTGGTCATACAGCCTCTCACTTTGCTGTTGCCCCCAGCGTCAATGGTTTAATCAAGAACTGTGATAAAGCCCAGGCGCTGATTATATTATCGCATCTTCACGGTCGGTAGTCCACAGGGAGCCCATCAATGTCGGGCCACCAGCCAGAGGGGACCCTGCACTGGTGTTGGGTCACTTTGGTGGTATTCAGTGGTGCCTGTTCTGAACCAGACTGTGTGAGACGCCCTCTCGGGGTGGCAACCACCACAACATCCCTAAGACTTTCTCCCGCGAACCTCCAGCCCCCAAAGGCTTTGACACAAACTGACCACAGGCACAGAAGTGTGTGGAGAAACCAAATTTGAGGTCAACATGACACCAGAGCAACTGAATCAGAGGCAATGTTTTTTTTACTACTTGATGTTCAATAACGATGATGATATAATTTTGCTGCTATGGAGATGCACCTGCTCTGAGACTATGAGACAAGATTTTACTCTACGCTTACTATCATAATATATCCCAACGTCAACCGGGCCCGAGAGATACAGACACCTGCAGCGTTGGTCAGGAAATGTGAGCAACACTCTTAAAGTCACATCCGTAAAGTGGACGACACTCAGCTTTCTGGTCCCAGTCTTCCCAATGAGCCCGTAGCACACTCACTCTGGGTAGGAGCCGACCAAAGTGTTAAAACAAAATTCCCACAACTCTTAAGGGATTCGAACCCGCGAACTTCTAGTCAGTAACCCAAGGCATTGACCACTGCGCCATGGTGGCTGGTCTCAGAGAACACCACTTGCTATGCCCTACTGAACACACTGATAGCTTTGTCACAGAGCCAGATGGGGTGAGATGCCTACCCAGGGTGGTGACAATACACGTACATCTACCCGTTCTGCTTTTCGGAAGAGTAGGCCACTATGTGCTGGTGGGAACGGATGGCAACATTGACAAAACTGCATACACACGGGGACTGGATGTAAAAAAGTACACGAGTGCTTATTCCATTCTCCTCGAAATAAAAGAATAAAAGAAAAGAAAAAGAAAGAAAGGGTGGTGACTACACACGTACATCTACCCAGGGTGGTGACTACACACGTACATCTACCCAGGGTGGTGACTACACACGTACATCTACCCAGGGTGGTGACTACACACGTACATCTACCCAGGGTGGTGACTACACACGTACATCTATCTACCCAGGGTGGTGACTACACACCTACATCTACCCAGGGTGGTGACTACACACGTACATCTACCCAGGGTGGTGACTACACACGTACATCTACCCAGGGTGGTGACTACACACCTACATCTACCCAGGGTGGTGATTACACACCTACATCTATCTACCCAGGGTGGTGACTTCACACGTACATCTATCTACCCAGGGTGGTGACTACACACCTACATCTACCCAGGGTGGTGATTACACACCTACATCTATCTACCCAGGGTGGTGACTACACACGTACATCTATCTACCCAGGGTGGTGACTACACACCTACATCTATCTACCCAGGGTGGTGATTGCACACCTACATCTATCTACCCAGGGTGGTGACTTCACACGTACATCTATCTACCCAGGGTGGTGACTACACACCTACATCTACCCAGGGTGGTGATTACACACCTACATCTATCTACCCAGGGTGGTGACTTCACACGTACATCTATCTACCCAGGGTGGTGACTACACACCTACATCTACCCGGGGTGGTGATTACACACCTACATCTATCTACCCAGGGTGGTGACTTCACACGTACATCTATCTACCCAGGGTGGTGACTACACACGTACATCTATCTACCCAGGGTGGTGATTGCACACCTACATCTATCTACCCAGGGTGGTGACTTCACACGTACATCTATCTACCCAGGGTGGTGACTACACACCTACATCTACCCAGGGTGGTGATTACACACCTACATCTATCTACCCAGGGTGGTGACTTCACACGTACATCTATCTACCCAGGGTGGTGACTACACACCTACATCTATCTACCCAGGGTGGTGATTGCACACGTACATCTACCCAGGATGGTGACAACACACATACATCTATCTACCTAGGGTGGTGACTACACACGTACATCTATCTATCCAGGGTGGTGACTACACACGTACATCTATTCAGGGTGGTGACTTCACACGTACATCTATCTACCCAGGGTGGTCACTACACACGTACATTATCACCACCCAGGGTGTTGACTACACACGTACATCTATCTACCCAAGGTGGTGACAACACAACATTTCTCATGTCCAGCAGACTTATTCTGTGGACATCCAACCCTAAAGGTTTTGACACTAACTCACCAATCACAGAAGTGTATGGGAAGAAAAGTCTTCTTTCTCCTCTTCCTCGAGCGCTCAGTCGGTAACTACTGTTGTCTGTCATATTGATCGAAAATACGTCACGCTGCCGTTAAGCGCCTGACAAGTCTGGCCCAGCTCAGCCATCCGTCTTCGGCGTAAGAGAGGGACGGGATAGCCGAGTGGTCAGAAGATTGCGCTCGCAATCTGACGACCCGGGTTCGATTCCCGTTCAAGGGGATATTTTCCTCTGGAGTTAACATTAGATATCCTCGATATAAAAGAATAAATAAAGAAAGAAGTAATAAGAAAGGATTGTCATCTTTAAAGTCTTTCTGGGGGAAAAAAGGGCAGGAGAATGGACCAAGAAGGCAGAAAACAGACAAGACGGAGGTGACGGGAAGAAAGGGAACAAGGCAGAAACAAAGAAAAGTGACAGAAAAGAGAAAATGTCCAGAAGGTGGGGATGCTATTCATACCGACAGGCTCCCGGTATTCCCATGGGAGAGTATGGGAAAGTAAAACTGAGGTCACCCTGAGACCAGAGCAGCAACGGCCATCGAATCAGAGACTTTTCTTCTACTGCCTGATGATCATGGTGATGAGGATGATATCATAATGTGTAAGTGCTTTGATACTCCTTGACAGGGTCTGTCCTCTACGCTTACTCTCGCCATAATGATTATATCCTGGTGTCGACTGGGCCTAAGAGATACAGTCACCTGCAGTGTTGGTCAGGTCATTTGAGCAGCACTCTCAAATCGCGTCTTTTAAAGTGGATGAAGCTCAGTTGTGTCAATTTTGGTCATCCATGCATACAATGGCCTACTCTTCTGAGAAGTGGAGCGGGTTTTAACATGGGCACAAGATGTTCTGAATGCAGTTTACAAAATTATATCATACAAGGTAAGATTCTTCTTCTTCTTCTTCCTTTTTTGTCATGTTTCTCCCATGGGAGGTTTGACATTGATGAGCCATCTCCATCTCTCTCTCTCTCACAAGGTAAGATTGAGGGGGGAAAAGAAAACGAAAAGAAAAACAGGCAGACTACCAACTTCTTTCACTGGCAACATCACCGAATCCAGTGACTCATCACCAGACTTGGAGTCAATCCATGAAGTCAGCAATGACTGGAACCTAATAATCCAGGAGACCACGGACGGTATAGCCGAGTGGTTAAGACCATTCAACTTCAATCCTATGCCGGGTTCATGAAGTCGTGGGTTTGAATCTCGGCAGGGTCTGGTGAATTAAGGGTGGGGGATTTTTACCATCCCCCAGGTCAACTTCAAGTGCAGACCTGCCAGTACTTTAATTTCATGTATATATATATATATATATATATACACACACACACAGAAGAAGATCAAAACATACACGCAAAAGATCCTGCAGTTTGTGTCAGCGTTCGGTGGGTTATGGACACACAAAACACACCCAGCAATGCATACATCCCTGATGTATGTATGTTAGTCCGTCGTTTTCGACGATGACCTCTAAAACAGCAGAGGAGGCAGCTGCTGTTTCGGAAACTGGGCAGAAATTTGATTATAGTGGAGATGCCTTGCCCACAGTACATCCCCACTCTCTCGGCCAAGTGAGCATAAGGACAGTCAACGTTGGAGATGTTCTCCAAAGGCCAACCAGCCCCCAGGGCTGCAGCACATATTAAGGACTGTGCAAGTCAAGCCTCCTAGTCAAAGAGTCATAGTCGATCACTAAAGACTAAGCTGTAAAGTGGAATTCCATGAGTGGGAAAGAAAGCCACTGGTCATACAGCCTCTCACTTTGCTGTTGTTGCCCCCAGCGTCAATGGTTTAATCCAGAACTAAGTAGGAATAAGGCTACCTTCATGGTGGGCACCACGAACACACCCAGCATACATTCCCTTAAGTCAGAATATGGCTACCTTCAATGGCAGGCAAAAACGGTCACATGCACAAAATCTCATCAATGGTGAATCTTGGAGCTCGAGCCAAGGAATGAAAAAAAAAAACCCCACCCCAAAATACGAAGGAGACGTAATCATTTCAATGTCATTGCATGCAGCTGGTAACACTACACTCTTGAGATCCTGACAAGAGCGACATGTAAAACTATGCAGTACGTTTTGTACATTTTTATTTATTTTATTTTATTCTTTTATTTCGAGAATAATGGAATAAGCGCTCATGTGCTTTTTATTTTACATCTAGTCCCCGTGTGTATGCAGTTTTCAAAATTTTGTCATCCATTCCCACCGGCACACAATGGCCTTCTCTTCTGAAAAGCGGAATGGGTTTTAACGTGTGCGAAAGACGTTCTGCATGTGTTCGCACATGGAACCTGGGTTTATAGTTTTATCTGAAAAGACTTTTAGGTGGAGTGGAGTTGGCACTGATGTTAACCCCAGAGGAAAAATCCTCTTGAACGAGATTTGAACCCGGGTCAGCATATCATGAGTACAATGCACATCACTCTAACCTCCAGGCTATCCTACTCCTCCCTCCCCCAATGGGGACGGGATAGCCTAGTGGTTAGATCATTGTGCTCGCAATCTGATGACCCGGGTTTGATTCCCGTTCAAGGGGATTTTTTCCCCTGGAGTTAACATCAGTGCAGAGTCTACTTTCCCCAAAAGTCCTTTGGATGAGACTATAAACCGAGGTCCCGTGCGCAAACGCACGCAGAACATCGTGCCCACACGTTAAATCCTGTTCTGCTTTTTGTAAGAGTAGGCCATTATGTGCCGGTGGGAACAGATAACAGAATTTATAAAATCACATACACACAGGGACTGGATGTAAAAAAGCACATAAGTGCTTATTCCATTATCCTCGATATAAAAGAATAAAATAAAATAAATAAATACATTTTAAAAATGTGGACAAGTGTGTTGTATCTGTGTTCACTCACACACACACACCGACTCACCACAGTAATGCCAGCCGTTTTACAAGATGTAATTCCATTTTTATTATACATACATTTCAATTAACGAAGCAGGCACTTCAGATCCATACAAAACAAGCACTCGTAAACAACTTCCTACTATAACCAGATATTAAGGTATCCTTTTATACTCTTGTTTCTTAACTCAGGTAAAAAAAAACCCACCATGTATTCTAAATCATGTATGGAAGAGGAGAGTCTGAAAACTTTTACATGAAAACTTTCTGGTATACGCAGCTGTCAGTTTCCCCCACTTTCAGCTACTCTTGGCTTCTATTCATTCTGTTCCATTTCAGCCCAGTTGGGGCCAGCCGGTGCTAATTATAGCAGGAACTGACCACACTTGGACTTGGTAAAAGAAAGGGGCTTGCTAGATTCAACACTCTTGACCGAGTGATGTTGGATTTGTGTGCTGTGTACAGTGATTTTTGTATAACAAAAACAGAATATGTACCAACGCTTCATAGGATAGTGCGCTGTTCCCCCGATCCGTTTCATTGACAGGGTTGTGCATTTTCTTCTGGCAGGCAACTTTGCTAGATTAGCACTGAACTTTCCAGAAATCCAGCTTGCAGAACTTTACATCCACATGTACTACTCAAGCTATCGTCTCCATTCTCCCCTACAGACCCATAAAGGATTATACATGAGTAATTAATCATCAGGATGATACATGAATGATTAATCATCAGGGTGATACATGAATAAGTAATCATCAGGATGATACATGAATAATTAATCCTCAGGGTGATACATGAATAATTAATCATCACACCTGAGGTCTTTTAAAGAATCATGCTGAAAGTATAAAAAAAAAGATGTTAGCTACTGAAAGACCTGTAGCAAGAAATAATTTTTGTTTTACTTTTGTGACAAAAAGGATCAAATGTCTTGCCAACTTTATTTGTAAAACTCAATCTCACGCCAAAGTCAGATGACTTGTCGGGCGCTTAACAGCAATGCAACACTTTTTTGCTCATATGACAGACAATAGTTGCTTATGAGCGTTTGATGAAGAAGTCCTGAGAAACTTGATCTAAAAATCATACTAGTAGCCACCCCCACCCTCCCCACCCCCACAGTTGCAAAGCACTTTTTCTCATACTATTCAAGAAATGAGCCGATATTTCACAAACTGATACAGCAACATTACGACCCCCAAAAATTAATTATCAAAACAACAAGACAGAAAGCAGTTCTGAACAGGAGATGAAAAATCAAGGGTTTTCTCAAACTTTGTTTTAAAGGTTCATTTTTTAAACTAAGGTATATTCTAAAGGCTTATCTTAAAGGTTTATTCTAAAGGTTATTAGTTTGGGAGGTGGGGGAGGGAGAGGAGACATAACGAGAAAACTCGACGGATAATAAACTACTTTTGGACCATGGATTACGTCTCTAGCTGTTACATAATTCAAGACACAGATTCAACATCAACAGTACTTATTTCTGAAAATGTTCCAGAAACACAACTGAAATTTGACAACACAGTCTTGTTAAAACCGATAAACAAAACAATAAAACCTGAACAAAACCACCCACCTACCCCATTAAAACAAACCTTTAGAAAACAACACTTTAAAAAACAACAAGACAACATACAAACTCTTAATTCATATACTTGTGACTTTAGGCACAGGCAGTATATTGTACAACATTCAACGCGTGCACATTTTGTAAAGGTCGTAACAGACGTTTACACAGAATCCACGGCAATTAACAGACGTCTACACTGCACTCATAGCGATAACTATAACATGAATTTGACTACCCACAAACTGACATGGGGGGACAGGATTAGCCTGGTGGTTAGAGTGTGGTGCATTGATTGTGCTCGCAATCTGACGACCTGGGTTCCAGCCCAAGGTTTCTGCCACCACGGATTTTTTCCCTCTGGAGTTAACATCGGTGCCGACTCTACTCCCCTTAAAGTCCTTCAGATGAGATTTTAAACCAAGGCCCTGTGTGCGGGGACACACACACACACACAGAGAACATCTTGCACACGTTAGGTAACGTCCCCCTACAAAATGGTTTTGAATCTTTCAAAAGAACCTTACTCACTACAGTACCCTTTGTCTTTCCCTCGTTCGCAGGTAATGACTGGGATTTATCTTCATTATCCAGGTTGAAATGCCTAGCCAACCACTCAAGCCATAACACTGCCGGTGGGGATAGTGGGAAGAACAGAAAGAAAAGCAATAAAAACAGACACAGCAGTACAAAGATCATAGTAGTAGTAATTTGTACTAAGACTAGTTTTGGGGGGGCTTTTTGCTGCCTCATCTTCCCTGACATCCCCCGTCCTGCTGTTCCAATGCCGCTCATCTCAATCTCCCCGCCACAGCCACACCCAGATTCGTTATGTCTCATCCTCAGAGTCGGAGGTCCACAGGGAGCCCATCACTATCAGGCCGCCGTGGTGCCACCAGCCAGAGGGGCCCTGCACTGCTGCTGGGTCACTTTGGTGGTGTTCAGTGGTGCCTGTTCTGAGCTAACATACGCAGGACACCACCTACTAAGCCCCCTACTAACGACAGTATTAGTTCAGTCGCGGAGCCAGACTGAGTGAGTTGCCCACCTGAGGTGGCGACCACCACAACGTCCCTCCAACGACCATCCCCCGCGAACCTCCAACCCCAAAGGCTTTGACACAAACTCACCACAGGAACAGAAGTGTTTGGGCAAAGCGAATCTGAGGTCACAATGAGACCAGAGCAACCGGGACCACGAATCAGAGCAGTTGTTTTTATCGCATGATGATCAATGACAATGAGGATGATGTAATGATGCTGCTGTGGAAGTGCATAATTATGCTTTGAGACTACTTGACAGGGTTGTACTCTACGCTTACTATCATAATATATCCCGGCGTCAACCGGGCCCAAGAGATACAGACACCTGCAGTGTTGGTCAGGTAATTTGAGCAACACTCTCAAACTCGCATCCATTAAGTGGATGAAGCTCGACTGTGTGGTCCCAGTCTTCCCACTGAGCCCACAGCACACTCACTCTGGGTAGGAGCCGCCGAAGTCCGAAAAATCCCTATGACTCTTATGGGAATCGAACCCGCGACCTTCCAGTCCATAACCCAAGGCGCTAACCACCACGCCATGGCGGCTGGTTGTACTAAGACTAGTTTGTTCTTCTATACCAACAAGAATATAAAACACAACAGAATATCAAACATGCTTTTGTTCACACAGTTTCTTTGTTTTCTGGGCATCTAAGTCTTTGTTTGTACGTTGATGGCGTTGTTTTCAATAAAAAGAAACATAGGCACAGTTTCATTCTCACAGTGATTGCAATGCCTTCTGAGAGCACATTCTGGGTGACCCTTCAAGGCGTTATGTTGGGGAATGCCCGACATCAACACTTATTCCACAACATCCTTAGTGATGGCCACCCCTGATACAATCTGTGTAAGCTAGGGTAAGGCTCTCCTAGTCAGATGGGTCAAACACATGAAAGAATGACCACATCTTTTTAACTGTAGAAAACACGACAAAGTCAAAACTACATAAAAAATTGTTTCGTCGTTTTTCAATAAATCATGAGTCTACACACACGCACACACATATGCATAGGTACTTTTCCCTGATGGACTAGTATCATCTTTTATGAACATTTTCATGAACTGAAGAAATCAGCGGCAATGTTATTGGCTTTTGGTGTAATGGTGGTGGTTGGGGAGGGGGGTGGGGGTGGGGGGTGGGAGATGGGGGAGAGGTGGGGGGGGGTGATGAGGTGGACCTATCAAGAACAGTTGTAACACTTATTTTGACCGTTACCTTTTTCCTTAAAAATTCTATCCGCACTCTTCGGCACACCAATACATCTTGAACAAACACAAAGTACAAACACATGTTTTTTTAAAACATCTCGTATAACATCATCACATCACTGATAAGTACCTCACCTATCTGCTAGAGAAGTAAGCCTCATAAGCAATCTCAAGCATGCAGTTGTGCGCACGCTCTCACACACACACAGTCTCTCTCTCTCTCTCTTACACACACACATTCTCTCTCTCTCTCTCTCTCTCTCTCTCTCTCTCTCTCTCTCTCACACACACACACACTCCTGAAGACACGAACATAAAAAATTCACATTCTTCTTTTCTTTCTTCAGGTTTAACCACGCAAAATGATTAATCTTGTAAAAAAAAATTTTTTAAAAACCCACCGAAACTTCTAATGAAACTGCCAAAACCGCATTCACACTATCACAAAATCTTCAGCAGGCCATAGTGGAAACATTGCAGACGACCAGGAAACAAACACAGCACTTGAACGTAACATAAGAAAAGGTAACAGTAGTGTACACAGGTTGCACATATTCCTGGTGACCAGCAGGCAGTGGAGCATCATTTTGCAGACTGGGGAACTTGCGGCAAGCCAAACTCATCCACCCCAACGTCTTGCTGTTGAAAAGGAAAAAAAAAACAACAACAAATCTTTACCCACAAGCATACAGTGATCAATACACACACCTTCAACCACGACTATACACATACCTTCAGATCGTAACCTATGACCATACACACACCTTTAAACCATACCCCACAACCATACACACACCTTCAAACCATACCCCACAACCATACACACAACTTTCAAATCATACCCCACAACCATACACAGATATATCAAACTGTATCCCAAAGCCATACACACACATTTTAACCATACCCCACAACCGTTCACACACAGATCTTCAAATCAGTACCCCACAACCACACACACATCCTTCAAACCATACCCCACAACCCTACACACATCTTCAAACTGTACCACACAACCATACACACACCTTTTAACCATACCCCACAACCATTTACACACAGATCTTCAAATCAGTACCCCACAACCATACACACACTGTTAAATCATACCCCACAACCATACACACACCGTTAAATCGTATCCCACAACCATACACACACCATTAAATAGCACCCCACAACCATATACACACCATTAAATCGTATCCCACAACCATACACACACCATTAAATAGTACCCCACAACCATATACATACCGTTAACTTAAATCGTACCCCACAACCATACACACACCATTAAATCGTATCCCACAACCATACACACACTTCAAACCGTACCCCACAACCATACACACACCTTCAAATCATACCCCACAACCATACACACACCTTCAAACCATACCCCACAACCATACACACACCTTCAAATCATACCCCACAACCATATACACCACCTTCAAACCATACCCCACAACCATACACACACCTTCAAATCATATCCCACAACCATACACACACCTTCAAACCATAACCACAACCATACAACAGGTAAAAAGGTAAAGGGATCCTATAACCTATGCGATCCTAAGGGAACGAGGCATCAGAGACCTCAGCCTCTCCAAGGGCCAGCATATTGAGGGCGGCGCCCATCTCCTCTCCCTCGCTGCTTTACCTTCCCTGACCCCAAAGAAGGCAGGTACCCATTTACAGCTGGGTGAACTGGGGGACAATACTCAAGCCAAGGCGCGCAAACGGTCACCCATCCACTTGGTAACCACGCTCAATGCTACTTAACCTTAGCTTGGGGAAAGCGAGTGCTCCGACCACTGAGCTATCCCGTCCCCATTAAGAGATACAAGACAGGTGATGGAAAGTGTTTCTTGATGAGAGCTTCGAGGTTCACCAATGATGAGATTTTTCTGTACGCGACTGCTTTAGCTCATCATTAACCCTAGTAGCGCGGTTCCCGGAATATTCCGGTAAAGGCGGGTCTAAGCTGTGTGGCGGATCCCGGAATATTCCGGGATGACGTGGGTGATAATAGTTGAAAGCTTACTTTCGCTTTCAAAGGTCAGCCAATGAATGTTAAGGCCGTTGTAGGCCCGCAGAAAGGGGTGAAGGTCGTTTGACACACACAAGCAACGAAGAATCTGATTGGTTAAGAGTGTATTTTTATTTTTTTTTGGACCAGCCGAGATCGTCTTCAACAAAAATGGCGGCCAGTGTTTGCACTAGAATTTCTTCAAGCGTTTTTCGAGCTTTTTTACAATATTGACAGCGAGGAGGAGTTTTAAAGGCTGGATTTGGTTGAAATAAACAATGAGAGAGACGATGAGGTAAGGATTGTGGAATATTTTTGAAAAACTTGGTAAAAATCAATCGCGATCGGACTGAATCGAGTGGTGCTAGTTTTGCTGGATGGACTTCTTTGCTACTTGACGATTTCGACGTCACAGATTGTTTTACTTTATTTTGACGCAACGAGGCTTCGAAATAACTGTTGTTGAGTCAAATCGCTATGCTGCTGAATACTTTGCATCACATGAAATCAAGCGATCTTTGTATTTTCGTCATAGAAAGCCACCACTTCGCACATTCCGCCATGACGGTCACGATGGCGTCGATCCTTTCGCTGAACTTTTCCGAGTATTTGGTGACCGATAAAGCGATACAAACTCCTTATTTTTTTAAAACTAATGTCAAGAAATAGTGTTTACCTAATCATGACATTTATGCACAGCAAGAACTTTGCTTATCGTGTTAAAATCGATCCGGGGCCCTGACGATGGAACAGTGATCAGTAGTGCGCACACGATTTTTTTTTTTTGGATTTTTTTTACATAATCATAATCACTACATACTATTATAAAATTACACTCATTTAAAAGCATATTATCTGTTCTTTCCAGTGATATATAGCTTAACACATTTAATTCAGTTTTATATATCAATATCAAGGGTTGTTTGAGCCCACCCTGCTCCAAAACAATGCTAGCCAATGTTAATTCAGCCAATAGAAGTGAGGCTTGTTGCTGCATATTCAGCGCTACTAGGGTTAAGGTAGCCACATTCCAACTTCAGATACGATTTTTAAACACACAACCGTACACACACTTTCAAACCATACCATACACACACACACATACCTTCAAATCGAACCCACTGACCACAAGGACATCAAAAACCGCACATCGACACCGATCAACAACACACCACACCACACACCACCACACCCCACCACACGCCACACCACACCACACGCCACACCACACCACACCCCACGCCACACCACCCACACCACACCACACACCACACCCCACGCGACACACACCACACCACACCACACCACACCACACCACACCACACCACACACACACACCCACACCACACCACACCACACCACACACACCACACCACACCACACACACACACACACACCACACACACTCGCACGCAACACACAGAGTAGACCTATCTATCTATCTATCCATCTCTTTCATTCAGTCTCCTATTTTAGGGCCGTCTGGTATCACTTAAAGTGGAAAGACGTTAAATTGAAGACTGACTGACTTACTTACTTACACACACACACACACACCACACCACACCACACCACACCACACACCACACACCAACACTCACCCGCATGGTATCGGCACCAGGCTCGGAGGTAGGGGCAGAGGGGGCCCCGATGGCTTCGTCCAGATAGGTAGCATCCTCATCCAGGCCGATCTCGTCCCCAAGGGCGTTCAACTCTGCCTCCAGCTCATCGTCGTCCATCTCGGGCATGCCGTAGGATCGACCCATGACCTCCTGGACCTCGTTGGCCTGGTCCATCAGGTCTTCTAGCTCGTCTTGCATGTTCTGCAGACAGACACACACACACACACACACACACACACACACACACACACACACACACACACACACACACATACATACATACACACACACAGACACACACATACATACACACACACACATACACACAGACACACACACACACACAAAGGGGGAGGAAGATAGATTGTTAGCATGTGTGGGTTGTCTTTGATATATCATGCAGTAACTACCTGTCTAAGTGTCTTTAATATATAGTGAAGCATCTGTCAAAGGGGACGGGATAGCTCAGTGGTCGGTGGTCGGAGCACTCGCTTTCCCCCAGCCAAGTTAAGCAGCGTCGAGCGTGGTTACCAGTTGGATGGGTGACCGTTTGCGCCACGCCTTGGCTTCAGTACAGTTCCCCCAGTTCACCCAGCTGTAAATGGGTACCTGCCCTCTTTAGGGTCAGGGAAGGTAAAGCAGCGAGGGAGAGGAGATGGGCGCCGCCCTCAATATGCTGGGCCCTAGAGAAGTGAGGTCTCTGACGCCTCGCTCCCCTACAACCTTATAGGTTATGGGACTCCTTTACCTTTACATATCTGTCATGTCAGGTTCTCCTGATGCATCTATAGATTATGTTGTACAGGTTAGGTTGGGTTTGGTTTTTTTGGTGTTTTTTTTTGGGGGGGGGATTTTTTTTTTACTCCATGCTCTGAGGTTCACCAATGGTGAGATTTTTGTGTATGCGGCTGTTTTTGGCCATCATAAAGGTAGCTGAATTTCAACTTCAGAGATGGTGTCTAAACATGCCAGAGTGAATGTATTGTTTTGTTTAGGGGGGTTTTGTTGATTTTTTTTCTTTTCATTTTATCATCTGTTCCTCCTAGCAGCAAAAAATA
>CM054162.1:18103777-18161277 GCA_028751875.1 Rapana venosa
TGTACAACAGCAAATTTTT
This sequence comes from Rapana venosa, assembly GCA_028751875.1. Classification (NCBI taxonomy): domain Eukaryota; kingdom Metazoa; phylum Mollusca; class Gastropoda; order Neogastropoda; family Muricidae; genus Rapana; species Rapana venosa. The sequence goes on from CM054162.1 coordinate 18,103,797, forward strand.
GGAGGCTTGATACAATAGACCAATAATTTACAAACTATCCCCCACATCATACTTCACAGTATTAATGGGAAAATGGATAGCCAGAAGAAAAAACAAGCTACCAGTTCAAAGACCAACTAGTGAGTTTAAAATATCTTGGGTCTAAACTTACATCTGTTGAGAAATTAAGATTAAAAGTGATTGCATGTCAATGACATCATAAATCTGTTTTGAAATTTATCCACAAAATTTTTAATGATAAAATGATCAATATACAGGGCAAAGTAAAATCACCAGAATTGAATGAAAGAAAAGACAATTTGAAAGTTGACTCCTTTCACTCTTCTTTCTTCACACAAAGGCCACAACTGAGTATCATAACTAAAACTTGAGTCTGCTTTGTTTCTTTGGTTTGGCTTGATTTGGTTTTTTGTTTTGTTTTTCGTTTACATGGTTGGATTTTTTTAAGCCGTTATAATCTTGCTAGAAACATCAATATTGATAAACTAGTACTTAATCAATGAGTAAAAGACAGAAATGGAGAGCATGATATTCAAAGGTGATCAATATCAATTAAGTTGTGATCAATATCAATTAAGTTAAGTTCTGGCCTACTTTATTATGATTGTCTACAATTAGTACAAATGACAATCTAGTAAAGGGCTTTGTCTACAGTACAATCTATTAAAGGGCAGATAGATGGAACATTTCAAAAGTAAGTTTACCAATGTTATATTCACTGTATTCATAAATTAATTTTATAGCTTTCCCCATTTACTTGTATAAATTTGTAGATTATGTAGGGCATATGAGTTGCCTTTTTGCATAAATTGTTAAACCCTGTGTCACAGTGTGTGTGTGTGTGTGTGTGTGTGTGTGTGTGTGTGTGTGTGTGTGTGTGTGTGTGTGTGTGAGTGTGTGTGTGTGTGTGACTGTGTGACTGTGTGTCTGTGTGACTGTGTGTGACTGTGTGCCTGTGTCACTGTGTGTCACTGTGTGTGAAGTCATGTTTATTTCCAGATGGTACACTGAATAAGCAAGGCATTTGCTTTTTTTTCATCAAGCCATATTATATCTAAGTCATTAAGTGTGTCACTGTGTGTGTGTGTGTGTGTGTGTGTGTGTGCGCGCCCATGTGTGTCTGTCTGTGCAAGCACATGCCCACATGCATGTCCATGTCATCATGTGTGAGTGTGTATACATTATTATAAAACTCTAATTAATACATGTGTGTGTGTGTGTGTGTGTGTGTGTGTGTGTGTGTGGTGGGAGAGAGAGAGAGAGAGAGAGAGAGAGAGAGAGAGAGAGAGAGAGAGAGAGAGAGAGAGAGAGAGAACTCACAGAAAATTTTGTTATAATCATGTTACAGCTTGCAAGTTTCTTGCTCATACCAATTATCTCAGTCTCCTGCCAATTCACATTATCTCCTTTTCAGTTACTCTTTCCCCCATACTGGCGGAATGGGTGTGGCCAGTTATTATAACTTCTTGAGAGAGACAAGCAATCAACACTCCACAGTCTAATCAACTGTTATTTAATTACAAATCGATGATGACAGGTCAGGAAATTGAAGAGAACTATATTATATATAAAATTTGCATCAGTTCTTCATGGCCAATAACTGACACTTGTTTTGAGAATTTCAATTACTAACTGCAACAGAATTCTATTCATCTCAGCTCCATCAGTCACGGGACACTGGGACATCATCCAAAAAAAGAGAAAAGTATGAAGCAATTGATATTTAGGCCTAATTTATCGCGAATAGTTGAATATTCCGGGAGAATTTGGACTTTACGTACGTTTGCAACACAGTCGGTGAGATTCGGCGGTGGTTCTTTCGCCTTTCCTCTGCCAAACAGTCGGTTCATTTTGAAAGCTGGGAAAAGTAAACAAACAGCGTCGCTTGCCTTCCTTCCAAGCCCCTCGCTCCTCTCCTTCCAGCAGCAGATTTGATGTCACTTCCGAGGGAGAATCCTGTGTTCTTTGAAAATTAGGAAAACACGTTTCATAAGTGTTAAAATTGAAGAATATTCACAGCTGTGTGATAATAAAGGGACAATATTATACTATTATGAGATGTAATTTCAGAAATGTAATAATTCTTTATACTGAAATGCACGCTGCATTTGCTCTTCAATAAATGCAATTTCGATCAGCTCCACTTTCGCGCATGCGCTCTAGCGCTCTACAGTAAACACAGAGATCCGCGCGTGTAGGTGAATTATTGTGACACATTTATCACGTCTATGTGAGTCATTATATAACACATTGCACGTTTGTTGAAATAGATATGATATCTTTATGTTTTGAGCTACCATGCTGCATGCATATGTAGCCTGGGATCGGATGTGATTTGTAACTGTGCGTGTATTGTTGGTCGTACTGGGGTGTATTCTAGATCCCAATTCATTTGACATTTTATTCTCGTCAGATTCATGGAATATTCCGCAGGATGAAATCCGCAAGTCTGATTGTTTGCAGTGGATATCAAATTGTACTGAACGTTTCGAATAGAAATCTCAATTGTTGTTTTAGTCTTTATAGTTCACTTGTTTGGTGTTTTGAAGAAATCCGTTTTGTTGCTGTGAGATTCATAGCTAATTTACGCGAATATAATCGCGAACGGGGTTGTCTAGTTTGGTAGGCTAACGTTTCAAGTAGGATGCATCAGGGTATATTATTTTCTTTTTACTGTCACAAATCTGAAGATTAGGCATACTATGTTTGACAGGAGGATTGAGTGAATGTTGATAATTCTCGTTTGGAAATTAAGGATATTTCATTGTGTTTCAGGTAGGAATTTACTGTAGTGACAGAGAAGGAAATTGACACAAAGAATAAAATACTATAAAATTTGTATCAAATAATGGTGTATAGTGCATAAGATAAACAGCATTGTAGGTTAATTGTACTAATGATAGGATTAAAAGGCACCTAGAAGGACATTACTTCCAGTGTAGTGTACTGGTTATACACTCAGACATTGTGATTGTCACATGGTCATTGCTGAAAAGTGAAGTTTCCCTGGAGTGTAACTGTAAGAAGTCTTTGGTCAGGTGTTAAAAGTGGGGAGGGCACAGGAAGGTGGCTTTGTCATTACAAGCTTGGTGGTTTTTGTCTGTGCCTTGCCAGGACAGATCCTCTCCTGGGAGATTTTGGTGAAGAATTTGGCAGATCAAGTTGACTGAGGAACACTTTATAGCTAAGGGAGTGGGATTTATACTTTGGCCTGAAAGCTTAGAGTTGTGTAGTCAAGTGGTCACAAGCTGTTGGAAAGGTTGGTATGCCTAATCATTTGTTTCATTGATCAGCACATGTGGAACTGGAAGGGATTTCCTCTCTCCAGATCTTGACAGTAGTGTAAACTGGGTTGTTGTCTAGATAATAACTTGATAAGTTGATCATTGCCTGGCTCTGTTGTTTATTTTGTGTTTGATTTTTTTTATTGTGTTAAGTTTGTTATTAATACTGTTTGTATTCGGTATCATTGCCAGGGTGCCAATGTACTGAGAAAGCTCAGTGGTTAGAGCATTCAAACTCCCAAGTGTTTATAAATGTCAAATAGTACTCTTTACAAGTAATTAATTGCAGGGGCAGAAAGTTCACTGTTCAGTGGTTAGGTCATTGAATTCATGATGTGAACTATGTGGGTTTGACTTTAAGACTGCTGTTCTGTCTTGAGATTTTTGTGTTGTTTTTTCATCAGGAGCTAACATTGGTTCTGATTGGCAGTGATTCTATTCAGATTCCTCCATATATTATCCTTTAGATGAGGCTGTAATTGTAAACCAAGATCCCATGATGTATGAATGCACACACACACATATCATGCACTTCATAATTTAACCCATCTATAGAACTAGAAGTAAAGTTTTATGGAAGGGTGGGCCATATGTGGCTTGCGATCATATAGATCATGGCATTCGAGCATACCTAGCTCACAATACAAGAAATTTATTGACATGTTAGAGCTAAACAATTTCAAGCAATAATCAAAGCTCTGGAGCTGTGGAATACCCCTACTTGAGCAAGATAAAAAAAACACACCAAGATTGTGAATTCTATCAATGCTTGTGAATATTTCTGGTGACAGTGATGACTTTAACTGTTTGAGTTTGACTTTGAGATGTATAATTTATAAGCCTGTTTTATTCTGGTTTTGTTGTAAATCATTTTAAAAATATTTAGTGAATAGCTTATATTATACTTCATACTATAGTGCAGAACATGATACTAGCATAGGTTTTATTTCTGCATACCATTACCAAATTTGTTTGTTTGTTTCCCTTCCCCTTAAAACTCCTTCAGCTTCAGTATTAAATTTATTTCCATTATTCCCCCCTCCCCCCAAAAAAAAAAACAACCAAAAAACACCACACAAAACAACAACAACAACAAACAAAAACACCAAAAAAAACCACAACCAAAAAAACCGCCCCTCCTTCAGTAGTTAACTTTGTTGCGCTGTCATTTTCTACCTTTTTTCTTTTTTTGAAGTGTTCTCTGGCTGTAAGTGTGTTGGTGTCCAGTGAAAGGTAAGTGAGGGTCTGTACCAGGAGAAAGTAAAGAAAGTACCCTTCATCCGTGTCTGAAGGACTTTATGGAAATTTTACTTTTATCAACTCTTTTTGGTATGAATAAGTTTTAAAAACAAATAAGTTCCAAGCTTGTTGCTCTGATTGTGTGTTGAGCAAAAGTGAATGTGGTATTCTCTTTTCAGGGATGATTTTTTAATGTTTAAAAACAAACTTTAAAAAAAAATTGTTTGTTTGTTTTTATTTTTGATGTTGTTTTTTGCTGTATCGTTTTAACTTAATGGTGGCCCAAGCAGAACATTTGTGCAACACTGTCCAATTTGCAGTGAAAAGTGGAAACAAATTTGAAATTATTAGTATGTTCAAATGTGTAGTCTGTCGTTCACTGGAAGTCATAACACTTAATTCTGCGTATGAACTGAAAAAGTCCTAAAGAAATGTCATGGACTTGGCATGTATATACTATAGATATTTATATTTGAAAGATTGTCATCAATAGGGACAAGATTGATCATTTATTCATCAGGCTTGTTTTTTGGGGGGGGTTTGTTTGTGGGTTTTTTTTGGGGGGAAGGGGTGGGGGGGTAAAATCCTTAAAATTTTCAAATTCTAAAATTTCTTTTGAAAGAAGAGCTGTCATAACAAATTTGACCTGTTAAAATTAAATGCGGTGTGTGTTTGTGTGTGTACTACAATGATACATAATTTTGATCTCATAATTTTGGGGAAGAAAAAAATTGGCAAAAATAGTGAGCATTTTTGCTATGACTGTAGTCAGTGTAGACTAAAAGTAAAACTCTGAAAAATGAATTTATTGAAATTTTGTGGAGTGATTTTGTGCATCTTCTGTACATTTTTATGTAATCACAATCATAAGGTATGCAGTTTTTCATTACATGTCATTATATATTCATAATGATTTTTCTATTTCATAACAGTATTAACACTAGATAAACAAGGACAAGGTTTTGGCATAACGCTAATTTAGAGAGACCAGCATATTAGATATCTTTTGAAAAGTTTGTCTTGAAGTTGAACAGCCAGCCAGTCCCAATCACCTTTAGCTCTTATGGAGTGTCACAGTACCTTTAGCCCTTATGGAGTGTCACAGTCACACTCACATTCACAGGGATAGATAACTTTTCAAAACTGAGAAGAAGAAGAAAAATTGTCATAAATCAAACACACATACATGGATTTTAATTTCAAGATCAACCGTTTATAAATAAGTGTGTGCAGTCTTTGAGATCTGTGAAACACCATGTGCGGCTTACGCCGCTTAGTTTCAATTTTTACAGGTTGATAGAAATGACAGACAACTGAGGGTTGGTTGTTTTTTTTTGGTCTTAGTTTTCTTTTTTTCCAAAAAGGGTTGTGTTGGAATGATTTGGAAGTTAACAGAGTAGTGATGTATATATTTTTTAATCTTTGTGGAATCGTGACACTGATTTTTGACATTTTCTGCAGCTGTGCAAGTGAATTAAGTTTACTAACAAAGTTTACACGAAAGTAACATTTGTATGCGATTGACTTTGTTCTTTGCAACATCATTGTCGTCTATAGTATTTGACATTTAGAAACTCTTATTTTCTTCCTTTGTCAAGAATGGAGATCCTTCCATGAGATGCAGTGTTGAACTTGTTGTTGTTTTCTAAACCACAAATCTTATAATGCAATATATTATATGGGTAAGGTGTTTGTTTTTTTCAGATTTTCTTCTTTTTTTTTAATTGGACTTTGTGTTCAGTCTGGTTGGACTGTGATTGAAGTGGTAATGCAGCATTGAACTTGTCATCTGATGGTAACCAGAATACAAGTTTGACTACGCAATGAATATTATACTTGTATGAAGTGGGGTTTTTTTTATCAGGGTTTTTTCCCCCAAAACTGATCAGTTTTGACTCCTTTTTTTCAGCTAAATATCCTTTGAATGAGACAGTTAAGTTCTATAATGGTGCCAATGTCATGTGTGTGAACACTTGCAGAACACCGTGCTCACACTTAAATTAATTAAATACCTCTTTTACCTTTTGTAATTCCAGTGTATGCCACTGTGGCTGGTTGGATGGATGACACAGACATACCCAAATCAATCCATTCCAATCTTGTTTATAGATCTGCCCACCAGAGGCCATATCAGGGCTGTTGTTTAGTGTAGAGTTACCTCGTAAAAATTTTAAATCTCTGCATGCATCCTGCTGCCTGGTGAGGAATGGGCTGCACCGGGTTCAGCTTGTTCAAGACACACTGCCTGAACAACTCCCTGCAGTGCCCCAATGACTCCCTAAGGAGTTAATGGAGAAGTCAAGTCAGTATTTATCCACGGTTGTCAGGGATGGAGATTGAGGAAGCTCTTTCACTTTAGTACCTAATGTCTCCTACTTTGATCACTGTAGGCTTCATCACACAAAGGACACAATTCTTTTTTGACCTTGCAACTTACATGACCTGTATGAGGCTGTTTAGTGTTTTATTTTGATCTGTCAGTGTGAAAAGGACAAACTGCCACACGAAATGTTCGAAAAGTGTGATCATTGTGTAGGTTGTTGTTGAGTTCTGAGGCTTTGCTGCCTTCAGTCACATGCAGAAGTCACAGTCTTCTGTTCACTACCTAGACATAGGCTGAACGCTGGTCTTTGATTGACTGGGGGATGCAAACCTCCTTTTTGAAATAGAAGTGTAGAACATGATGTATTTCAACTGGTCTTAAAAGCTGAACATTACCCCTTAGGCTGTTGGAGATGTGAGGTTTCTTCAATGACAATGTGGGATATTTTTGCCCTGACCATCCTGGTCATACACAAAATGAAGCCTCATCTGTTGTCTCCTTAATAGCTCACTGCTTGTTAGGAGTTCCATTTGAACTAGAAAGCATTGAAAATTTTAAAAACATGACATTAATAAAGAGTTCTCACTGCAGTTGTCAAACTGTTGTTAGTTTGCTGTGTGAGCTTTTAGACATAGCTGCAAGTTTCTTTTCTAAGTGAAGTGGTTGGGTCAACGTGTGTTTGGCTGTTTTATCAAAGGTTGTTTTTTGGCTCTTGTGACTCCGCTATGCTGCGGTTATTTAAGAGTTTTCGTCCACATCTTTTCAAAATGAAGTTGTGATAAACCTGGAAAAAAGTGAAAGCAAGTGGGAACCAAGCAACAAATTAGCAAAGTTCAGCAAGAGAAAATTCTGATTTCAGTTATCAGCAAAGTCAGGTTACAGGCCATCCTCAGTTTAAAAAAACAAAACAGCAAAAATAACAACAAAACAAAACACATGCACCAAAAAAATGAAAAAGAAAAAAAAGCAGTGTTCTGATTAATGTGAGAAATTCATCACTGTTCCGTGCAAGGGTGTGATGTCTGTTGTTTTGGGAAGCAGATTGTGTCAAATTTTGCGTTGAAGTTTCTGGTAATGGTATTCTTTGTTGATGTTTATAAAGAAAAAGAGTCTTAGTGAAACCCCTCGGGTTAAACTGTGACTGTTTTACCTGAACTTCTTTGTTTGTTGAGATAATAAAGTATTTGGTATAAATTACACAACCTGTCACTATGTCATTGTCAGCAACTGTTACTCTGTGTGGGTGTATATTTTGGGTAGGTGTATTTTTACTTGAAATTATTCATTTTAAACGAAGTGACTGAGGGTAATCTTTCAATCAGTAACTAATTCAAGAAGCTTGTGTCATTGTGTGAAAAGGGGTGAGGGGGTGGCCATTTTCCCTATTGAGGTAAAAACGACAAATATCATTAACTTTAGCCACCAAGACATATGCACTGTATACACAAACACACACATACATGTCAGCATGTGCAAACAAAAATGAACTATCAGTTTTAGGTAATCATGTACAGAACAAAGGGGACCTGAAGGGAAAAAAGCAGCCCCAGAAGTGATTTATAAACGGGATTTTATGTGAAGGGGACCAGAAGGGAAAAAAGCCCCAGAAGTGATTTATAAACAGGATTTCATGTGAAGGGGACCAGAAGGAAAAAAAGCAGCCCCAGAAGTGATTTATAAACAGGATTTCATGTGTTGCCTTTGCAGGCAGGATCAGGAGGGCAGAAGCCTGATGTGGACACGTGGAGCACTCAAGACCCAGGGTTCAAATCCGTCAACACCGCCCCGACCTCAGAAACCCAGAGAAGGCAGCTTAGAGTGAGGTGGGTGTGGTTTGGCTGTGTCCCATGCAGGGAAACTGTCACCGCTGTTTCTTTCCCTGCTGTTCCCCACTGACTGACACCAATGAGTTACCCGTGGTTCGTCGGCGCTTCTAACAGCGTGGCAGGCCTGGACAATGTGCCCCAGAACGGGTCCCTCACCCACTCCCCTGCAGCACTGGCCGCTGCAGACTCCCCAGGCACCAGCAGCCACGCGGTGCCTGCGTCGGGAGGGTTCCCCTCCACCTCCCCTTACCCAGCCCTCAGCGCCACCACCAGCCAGCACTCGTCCGAATCCCAGTCGCAGTCCCCTCACGGGCTGCCACCCCCCAACCCCTCCTCTTTCCTGCCGGGGTTTGGCGAGAACGCCCTCCCTCAGCACTTATACCCCGCCTCCAGCCGCTTTGGACCTTTCAACAGCGACGGCGTGCCGTCGTCGGACCAGAACTTTCCCACGACCTTCGGCATGTCGCCTCAGATGTTGTCTCAGTCCTACTCCATGCGGTCCCAGACGTACGCGGGCATGGCGGGCTACAGGGACCCCAGCCAGCAAGACATGGCCAGACTCAGTGCCTACGGGGCCTCGCCCTACGCCACCGCCGGCTTCGACTCGTACTACCCCTTTGACAACCGTGCCAGCGCCAACCAGTCGGCCGCCGACTCCATGCTCAGCGCCGCAGACAGGATGATCAAGGGCGACCCCTTCGAGAATGGGGTCCCCCGCCCGGGCATGAGCCCCTGGTCCCAGTTTGGGGCGGATGGGCGGGAGAGCTTGTACCTGCAGTCTGGCTACGCCGCCCACCCCATGTCGGCCTACGGCCCGGCCCTCAGCCCCATGTTCCACCCTAGCACGCGTTACCGCACCATGGGCTACGATGGCACGCCCTTCAGGCCCGACCTGGCCGACCCCTACGGCATTGCCAGCTCGGCGCAGCACATGATGTACATGGACAGGAAGTCGCCCAAAAGCAAAGACATGTCCCCGGGAGTCCCGCCCCCAAACCCCAACGACTCCCCGCCAGTGCCCAACAAGGCCTCCAAGTATTTCTCACAGAGGGGGATTTTTGTGTTTCGGCCGCCGGACACGGGTGCAGCCATTGGGCCTTACTCCAACATGATGCTGAGCTTAGCGGACAGGTATATTTTGTGTCAGAAAGTGTTATGCCAGAGACTAGCGGACGTTGATCTGCCGCCCAAAGTGACCTACGTCTATAACCCGCTGGAGTACGCCTTTGACACGCATTACAAGTTTGTGAAGAAGTACTATAACACCCCCAAGAGAATCCTCTTCCTGGGCATGAACCCTGGACCCTTCGGCATGTCTCAAAATGGGGTAAGTAGTCCTGTGCAGTTTGTTTCTAAAGCTAAAGGCCAGAAGTCATATCTAGAGACCTTTTAACACTTCCATCCTTGTCATGAAGGAACGAGGAAGCAAAGAGAGACTTAGGGAGATAATGATTTGGAAGAGTTTCTCTGAAAAACACGTACCATTTTTACCCCGGCCTATACCAACCGCACTATGAATGAGTAAGAAAATTTGCTCAGCAATTTCTGTGCAATGACTATACAAGTATGACATTCATTTCTGGGTAAAACTAAATGTTTGACTTCATGATAAACATGTCAGTTGATTTGCCTCTTTTGCTTCAGGCTCAGTAGTACAGAATGAGTTGTCTTCTGGAAAAAATGTGGACTTCTTCCTCTAGCTGCACATTGAATGTTTGGAAGTGTTAAAATAATCTATGGGAAAAGTGTTTACCTCTGACCTATAGGCAGCTTAGGATCTTGATGGTTAAATGTGAATTTTGTGATTAGTGAAGCCATTTCTATTGTTTTGAATAAATGTTTGGGTTCTTTTAAAAAAAGGTTTTTTTAAAAACTAGAGTGAAAAATCTCTTTTTGAAGTGTGCATGGGATTGTTTGTGTAGTTTACAATATTGTTTCATCTGGAACATAAAGTCATAATTTCGATTTCCTGTAATTTGTTTATAAGCCATAGGCCACTCATGGTATCCTTGCTTTGAACAGTTTATGTTTGAGATTTTCAAGCTTTTCTTGTCATTTCTTTTATGTAACTTTTTCTTTTTTAAACAAAAGCCTATCATTAGTATCAAGTATCCTTATCATCACATCAACTTGATTTTTTTCTTATTAAAGTTTGTGTGTGTGTGTTTTCAGGTTACATGTGATATATTAACCATTTGAAAAGGCGAAAGTAAGCAGGTCAAAGCAAAATATGAATAAACATTAAACATAATCAATCTTTTTTTTGATACCTGAAACTAGTAAAAGTAATGGGGAAATGTGTGTCGTACCCCACCCAGGTTTGTATCATCCGGTATGTATACATTTATTACATATGATGTACTTACGCATTCTGGATATGTAGGGGGAAAAAATCCCTCTTAGTCTTAAGTAATTTCCTTTCTTGCTGATGATTTCACTCCACCCTGTAGACCTTCCTGTGATTTGAGTGTCACAGCATTAGCAATTTTTGGTCATGCCTTTTTCAAGTTTTGCTTCAAAATACTGCAGGCAGCTTTGAGTTAACTTGTGTTGGCATGAGTTATTCTTTGGCCCTTAGTCACTTACTGAGTTACACTTACAGAGGGCATAATGTGCAATCTCTTACAGTCTTAGTCTTAGAACAGTACTTCATGAGTCTGTGTGTACAGGTCTTCATCGTGGCTTTACATGCCTTTAGTCTAGTTTAGACTAAAGTGAAGATTATTGTTAAAAGCAACTGCTGAAGTATTGTTTAATTTGGCCTTTTTTTTTGGGGGGGGGGGGGGGGGTATTGGGTCTTTTTTTTTTCAGTGTGTGTGTAATTTTGTGTAATTTTAGCTGAAATGTGGGAGTGTGTGTTGGGGGGGGGGGGGGGGGGGTGTTCAGTGTTAAAAAATGCTGCATGCTATAAAAAGTATAATGATGGGGTTTTTTGTTTTTATTACTGTAATCTTAAAGTTAAAGTACTTATGTTGTATTTCTGTGAAATCATAATTCTTTGATTCATCATCAATTTTGAGACTTTTAAAAAAAAACTACAGATAATTGATGTAAGATAAAGATTGGAAATTGCAGTTTTAGAACCCATATATTGGGATATTTTCCATGACTGCCAATAATGATAATAATCTATGGAATTTATATAGCGCTGAATACATCATTTCATGTGTGAAATAAAAAACCCACAAAACTTGTCAAAAATTGGGGGGGGGGGGAGGGGGAAAGATTAATTCCAGGTAATACCCTTTGATTTCTTCAACTTGTAAGTTGTAACATATTTTGGTCAGTGATCATATTGATAACCGGCCTCCCATGTCCCAGAGAGCACGGTTGCCACATTGATTGATCAAGAGTGTTTGCAGGTTCAGCAAAGGGCGACAGACTCCATGATTGGGTGATGTTCTGCTTGACCAAACGTTTTTATTTATGAATCAATATACATGTATACATTGCTAGTTACACTACAGGGTTAGATTTTTTTTCTTCAGATTTTTTGGGAAATAGTTTCCAGATTTTTTTTTTTTTACTCAAAGTCTCAAGCTTTTTTTTTTTCCTACCAGATTTTCAGATTTGTTTGTATAATTAATTGTAATCTCTGAATAATGAAAAATATGGAGTAGAGAATGGTTTATTAGCAGAACAATTATGTCTTAAAGGGAGGAATGTACTTGCCACTACCTTTTTGTTTTTGAGAAAATATACATGTACATGTGGTATTTAGTGTGTACTGATGGCCATGCATTGGAGTCTTTGTTTGTTTGTTGTTGTCTTTTGTTAAGTGTTGCCTAATATTACTTATTTCTCATGATTTATTTATATCGATATCAGCTGTTACGTACTGAGTGTGAGTCAGCCCATGATGATCAGCTTCAAACATAGTTTACATAGTGGCATATAAATTTTCATATTATATACTGATATATAATATTAATAGATCTATGTTAGTGAGTGCTTGCTTGATATCTCATGATGAATACATTTTCTTTAACATGGCTGATGATGTTGGATCATGTAATTGTAAGATAATGTTGTCAACATGTTCCCCACCTGCGCAGGTGCCATTTGGAGAGTGCAACATTGTGACAGACTGGATGGAGATTGATGGAGAGGTGTTGAAGCCCGTGCTGGAGCATCCCAAACGACCTGTCATGGGCATGGAGTGCAAGAGGTCGGAGGTCAGTAGGTCACATTCTGCCTTCTCATATGAATGTCTTGTATAGGGAGGGTGATGAGGAAATAATCAATATGGACTGATTGTGTCTAGTGGTGGTTATGTTCAGGAATACTGTATTCTTACAATGTTATTCTTGCAGGGCACTATGTTGGTAAGTTATATGATATAGCAACAAACAAAGTAGATGAGGAGAAAATGCTAAGGAGTGGACAAGCTTGGCCTAACCCATCCCTAGAGAGCAGCAAAGGATAGACGGGGATATTGAAAAGATTGACGAGACATTTAGCGATGTCCTTGCAACCTTGAGACAACTTATCGTCAATTTGCTAAATTGATTAAAGCAAGCGCTTTGATTTGTTGCTTTACAAGATTCAGCGCTATATAAATTCCATACATTATTATTATTATTAAGTACACAGTAGATTGTGCCTTCTTTTCCGGTAACACAAAATTGTGATGAACCCACAATGATCATCATTAAGCTGGGTGAAGCTCAGACCAGCCACTCAACTGTCTGTACTATACAGTACCATACTGTAAGCTATTGTTGCTGCTCCAAATGTATAGAAGTTTGTGTACAACAACATTGTTTTCTTCTGTATATACATAAACATTCGTGTAAACCAAACTGCCTGCACAGGTATCGGGAGCCCGGTTCTGGGAGCTGTTCCGTCGCCTGTGCCCCACAGCGGAGAGCTTCTTCAAGAACTGCGCCATCCACAACCTCTGCCCGCTGGCCTTCATGACGGAGACGGGCAAGAACGTGGCACCCTCCGACATGCCCGTCAAAGTCCTCCGGCAGCTGGACTCGCTGTGCGATCAGACGTTCCTGGACGTGGTGGCCCTGTTCAAGATCGAGCACGTCATCACCGTGGGCAAGTACGCCTTCACCTGCGCCCAGAAAGCGCTGACCACCCACGGGGTGCATGGGGTGCAGCTGCACTGCATGATGCACCCCAGCCCGGCCAACCCTTCGGCCAACAAAGGGTGGACGGACATTGCGGAAAACCAGCTGCGGGAGTTTGGGGTCTACAACATCATCGCCGTCAACCCCCAGCCCCCGCGCCAGCCGCCCCAACCGTCTCCGAAACCGCAGCAGGAGCAGCAAAGCGAGGGGCCACAGCCGCACCAACCACAGCAACAACAGCCGCCACAACAACAAGCGCCACAGCAGCAGCAGCAGCAGCAGCAGCAACCACCACAGTCGCATCCGCCGCATCAGACACCGCCCCATCATCCTCAGTCCCAGCAGCCGCCGCCACAGCACCCGCATCAACAGCCGCACCAGCCCGCGCAGCATCCACCCCCGCAGGAGGCGGTGTCGCAGGAGCCACAGTTGCCTGCAGCCCTGCCACAGCCGACGCTGCACTCCTCCTACCAGCAGATGATGTCCCACTACCGCCACCCGACCTCCCAGCCCAACGTGTCTTACCCCGGTGCCCACCCCGGGTACGCCAGCAACCCCTACCTCCATCATTCCCCCTACGCAGCCCACATGGGGCATCACCCCTCCCCCTACGCCACTCACCACCACCCCCAGTCCTACCCAGTCCCTCACGTGTTACAGAGCACAGGGGGCATGAATCCGTTACCCATCGGCATGGGGGGCGGGGATATGCTGTCCTCGGCCAAACGGACCTGTGACATTGCCGACCCCAACCCCCTTCAGAAACGCATGAGACTGGAAGAGACGTAACTCTCTCCCTCCTCCTCCTCCTCCTCCACCCTTTCTCTCTCTTCCTCTCTCTCTCTCTCTGTCTGTCTGTCTGCCTCTTCTCTCCCTCCCCGTCCTTTAGCTTATGGGTGAGGTCCCACTGATCCCATGTCTCTATGGTGATGCAGGGTAGAGTGTGTGGTGGGGGTGTGTTCGCTCCGACTGTCTGTCTGTCTGTTAGGGTTTTATGTCACAGGACTCTTGTGTTTGTTGTGAGAGTGGGTCTTGTCTCTGGTGTGTGGTGACTAAATATGGGCTTCAGACAGACAAGACATAGACTTTCTAACCTTGTCAGCGCGAGGCTGCCAAACTCTCCTAGCAACGGAGTGGCTCTACCTACCTACCTACCTATGCCAGCAATGTCTTTACGTTTTATACACAGTTGTAGACCATGATTGGAAATGGTTTTCATTTTCTGTGGGGTTTGGGTTTTTTTTATAAATATTTTGGAACCAAAGGTTGGAAGTCTCATATTGAACAGATTTCTAATGTGCATGTCATGTAAATTCAGTACTTGAGAAAGGAGTCCTGTCATCCATTGAAAAGAAGTGAGTGGAAAGGTAGTTAGGAAAGTGGAATGGAAATTTCTACATGTCATGAAAAACTGTTGAATCTTGCAAAAAAAATGTTGGGAACACCGCAAGTCACAACTTCTTCATCTGTTACCTTCGGATGTTGATATCAAATGACCAGTATTGTTGCAAAAAATCTCCACTCTGTTAAAATTTGGAATCAAACAAGGATCAGTTTGTTGTCTGTATGTTTTATAATTTCCATCGTCAGCTGCCATTCTGAATGATCGAATAACAAAAAAAAGATCAGTTTCTCCCTTTTGATGGTCAGTATAGGGTGTAGTGCTATTTCTTGGTGGTCTTGGAAGATGCTGTATCAATCTGGTGAGGTCACAAGAGTTGGAGGCGGGGGTGACACATTTTGTGTGTTGGTCACACAACCAGCATGACTGACGGCACTATTTCATGTTGAAGGGGAAAAAAAGTATACGACTGTTACAGTACCACACAGAAAAGGAACACACTCTTTGCATATTTATATATAGAAAACCTGGCCCATCTCCCTCCAGGTAGCAGGGTGTGTGTTTGTGTACTATCCTTGCCCCTGGCCTATTTTGCAAAAGATGAATAGAGATTTAACTTGCGTGCAAGGCATTTTGTAAAAACTCGGTAACACATGTTGAAGAATCTGCTCACAGGCAAGGTAACACAACATGGAAACAAGGGAAGAAATTCTAGAGGTGGCGCTGTACTGTAACATTGTGTTTCCCCCCCACCCCTTCTGTGAAGGTTCGTTCACCCAAGTGTTAACCGACAAAATCGTTTACGACAAGAAATATGTCATATTGCAACGTGTTTATAACAGGGGCCAAGATTATCTGTGTGGTGTGATTGCCAGCTGTAGGTTTTGAAAATTGATGTGTGTAATTTCTTTTTTCTTTTTTCTTTTTTTTTTTAATTATGCTCCAATAGCCATGATCTCTCATTTTGCTCCACAAGATTCTTGATATTTTGGGGTGAAGGGGGCAAGGTACCTACTGTACAGCTGATCTGATGCACATCTGGGTTTAGAGACAGTAGACTTACTGTGTTTTTGTTTCTTTTTCTTTCTCGACGCTGACTCTTGAAAATTCTGTGCCCCCCCCCCCCCCTCTCCTCTCTCTCTCTCTCTCTCTCTCTCTCTCTCTCTCTCTCTTCTCTCTCTCTCTCTCTCTCTCTCTTCTCTCTCTCACTCTCTCTCTCAAGCACAAGCAGCAGCCTCTCCACCCCCCTCCCCCTCTCCAAAAAAAAAAGATGTTTTTACCAAATTACTCACCGTTTCCTCTTTCACAGGATACCCATTCTTCTCAGGGTATGCTGCAGAGTCCCACATGTATTCACAACTTTGTCCCAAAATTGTACAGCAGAATTAAATTTCAGAATCAAGACTTTTTTTTTTTTCATTTTATCAATCTTACTTTTACTGTCAGTATTCACAGTGTTCTAAAAGTCTTCACATTTTAACCGTCTCTACTGGGGGGGGGTTGGGGGTGTTGCCATTATAATATTATTTAGCGTTTATTCAGAACAGGTGTTTGTGTGCCTGTCTGCATGTTTACCCCCATGGTCATGGTTTGAAACTTCTGTTGAAATCCTACAGACATATATCTTTGACATACATGTGTTCCAAAGGTTTGTTGTTCTGTTGTATGTCCCTGAAGTTTATGTATTTTTAGTCTCTTTTTTGTGTGTTTTGTTTGTTTATCATTAATAATTTGCCTGAAATCCAAATGAAACTGATGAAAAGCAAAAATGGGGTTGGGTGGGGGGGTCTTTGTTGTAATTTTGTTTGTTTTTAACCTTTTTTTTTAAAATTTGTAACTAAACCATGCAAGAAAAAGTCAGCATTCAGATGTATATGTTTTGTTTTACATCCTGAGTTATTGGTTGTGTTATGTCGTAATTGTTTGGTTTGGGGGGGGTTTTAATAGAAAAAAACAATTGGTTGTAGCTGTTGATTCTCATCTCGCACTCCCAGCTCCCCTCCCCTCTCCACTGACTTTGCCCCCCCCCCCCCCCCATCCCTGTTTCTCGCTCTTGTACCCACCCTGTTGTCTCATACTTCACCCCACCTCTCTCTTCCAACTAAGTCATGGGGGGGGGGGACAAAACGGATAGCATTTACTCCCAGAATTTCTTTTGGAATGACATTAATAGAAAAGCCGTCTGCATTTTCCGCGCAAACATGAGATGCTCCGTCCCAGTTAAGTGTGTGGCTGATTTGCATTCATTACTACATTAGATAAGTTTGCATTCGTTAGACAAGTTAAGATGCGTTGACACGAGGATACATCATGAGGGATGATGATATGGATTCTGTATAGTCATGGTGGTTCGTCCGTCGAAAAGGATCCACTTTCATTGATGATATTTATCTATGACTCATGTCATGTTCAGTTTGCTTGCACACTGCAGTGCAGATGGTCCTACCTTTCAGTAAGCAGACTGTTAGCCAAGAATTAGAGGGAATAGTTGCAGTGGTTATTTGTGTGCCCCACAGATACTTTTTCGGTGACTTGGGTAGGGTTTGTATGCTGTTTTGTTGCTGGTGGTAACATTAAGTAGTCTACAGTATTCAGGTTGAGCCAGTAATTATACATTGAAGTGGGATTTTGTTACTGTAATCGTTTGTAAACCACTCCTTCCACCCACCCAGCCTCTCTCAAACACACACACACACACACACACACACAATTGGTAAAACTTTTAAGGATTGACAATTTTTAAGTTACAACCATATCGTGTAAACAATAGAATCTGGGCAGGTGTAAATTAAGTTAAATTTGTAATTTTTGTTGGTCATAATGACATGACTACTGGTTTTTAGTTTTTTGTTTGTTTTTGTTTATTTGTTGGGGGGAGATTGGTATAGGTCTAAAGTTTATCTCTACCAGTTGTAAGTAAAATCAAAAGTTCTTTGTTTTGATTTTAAGACAATGAAGTATAACAGAGACTTGTCGATTTTATATTTTAAAAAAAAAGCTTTTTTTTTTAAAAATTGGTTTACTAATGTCATTCAATCTGTTTTTGTTTAGTTTTTTTAAAAGCAGCACAAGTAATATGTGCAATGCAGCAGTTTTTAGGACCAAGAGTGGTGTGTGTGTGTACACGCACATGTGCGTGCGTAAATGTATGTGTGTGTGTCTGTGTGTGTGTGTGTGTGTTTGTGAGTGTAGTTTTCAATGATATTCAGAAACGTTTTTAGCAAACTGTTTTATTTATCATTAGGTGGTCTTTCATATATGTTTGGGCTAGGGTGGGTTTGGGTGTTTTTTTCCCTTATCATTTGCAGGAATCACATAGTTCATTCCAGCAGCCAGTATCAAATCACAAACTGTATTTTTGTAAGTGCTTTAGTTTTGTGTGTAGTTCTAAGGAAAAGATTGAATTGTCCCCAGTAGTACGTCTCGTGGAGGAAGAGTTAACTTCGATAATGTTAAGATAATGTGTTGTGAAATAATTCTCTCCGCGTCCTTCGCTGATGGGATGGTACGTACAGTTCAATATCAGTTATTGCTGTTGTCATGGTTCGTGCTTCTGTTGAAATAATATTTCTCTGTGGGGCAAAAAAGGACATGAGTGGGAAAGGTCTTGAGCAACAAAGCAATACGTTTGTTTTTGTTTCAAGGGAAGGCAGTATTAAGAGGAGGGGGGATATGTGTAAAGCTAGCCATCAAGCTTAAAATCTTGAATAATGGTTTTATTGAACCTTTTTGAGGTGGGGGGGGGGGTGGGGGGGGGGGGGGGGGGGGTAAAAGAGGATCCAGAAACCCACAAGAGAAGAAAGTGCAGAGTACAGTGTAGAACCAAAGAACTCCCTGCAGTGTTGGACTAAATAAACAAGAAATACAGCTACAATTATAAAAAATAAAAAAAGACATTGAAAAAAAAAATTAATAAAGAAATCCAGTTGATTTTTTTTTTTAATTAGGCAAGATAAGAAACACATAAATATGGAAATAATTGAAGAAAAAAAAGAAAGGGAGGAAGGAAGAAAAGAAGAATAAAACATTGTAAACTATGAAAGGTTTCTTGGCATGGCAAAATCACCACACACACACACACAAAAGGGTGGGGGGGGGGGGGGGTAACAATGAAGCAAAGCATACTTGGAAGAAGAAGGGAAAAAAAAAGAAATCAGTTACAAGTAGTTTGCTGACAGTGGCCATTCTGAAGTACTGAACAAGTTGTTTTAATTTGCCTTTTTTTTTTTTTTTTTTTATCCCAACAAATTTTATTGCACTGTTTGAAGCAGAGCGCACGCTTATGGTAGGTGTGTTGTAAGGAAAGTGGATATATATTGATATAGGTGGAGCTGGCCTATGGTGACACCTTGTCAACAGGGAGAGCTGTGGAAATTTCAGTTTTAACAATACAGAATAATGTAGAACAATACGTTACATTACTATACAGTTACAATGCGATTCAGATAGTCATCAATTTAGGCCAGGTTCCTTCCGTATTTTATATCTTCCATATAAAACAAAAATGTTTTTTTGAAGAATCGGCCCCAGAAGTTGAATAACGGATTCCAAAACTTTCTCATTAATAATGATGCCACCAATATCTTTACATAATCGGCAGACGTCGAATTTTCGGTTGTACGTCGATTGCCTTTCAAGAGAAAAATGTAGAAGGAAACGGAATTCCAAGCACCAGTGTTGAGCACTCTGCTCAGTGATGTGTGTGTGTGTGTGTTCGTCATCGTCGATGATATTGATAACGGGCAACACAGTCGTAACAAAAACAGCTTTGTGAGCCTGGACATGACTGAAGTACTCTTGTCTGGGCACTGTAACACTGAGGGGGTTAGTTATTGTTTCGTATTGGTTATAACAACAACACAACGTTAAACAACAACTGCTGCGCTGGTGAACCACAAAACCTTTATATACAATTATCTGATTTAACTTCTTTTTTTTCACTTCAGAGACACAAAATATTCCGACTTAAAAAAAAAATTTTTAAGACATGATCAGGATGCGTAATTCCAAGAAAATGTGTTGTTCACTTTATTGTCATTCTTTATAGAATTATTATTATCAAGAGTACTAAAAGATATATATCTTTTGACTATAGATGTGCCACACTTGACAAGTATTGTAAAATTGATTCTTGTTTACCATATTCATGACGAAAATTGAAATCCATGGAGGGAGGGGGGGGGGGGGGGGGGGGGGATGATGCTGTTTGGGTTTTCTTTTTATATTGCAAATGATGACCAGGCACACTTTTTTCTTTTTGGTCTTTATATGCAGACGACTGATCTTTATCAGTAATATATATATATATCACCCGTATTCTTTGTTGTTCTTGGCACGGTCCCGTAAGTTGAAGAATTCCCGCAGAGAAAGAGAAATGGCACGGTGAGCGAGGGCAATAAAGACGCACAGTGCTACGCACCCAACACAGACCTGACCACTGGTCACTCCGCCTTCAATTTCACCTTCTGGTTTGATTAAAGCCTTTCATCTTTTTCCCCCTGACCTCTAAATGACGAAAATAAGGGGGGGGGGGGGAGGTTGTTGGGGGTTGGTTTGTTCGTTTGTTTTTGTTCAGCAGTTTGTTTCAGTGCTTTTTTTACTCTTTTTTTTTATCGATTGCTTGAAACTGCGCAAAAACTGTTGAGTTTGATTGGTTTGGCTGGTGGTTTGGTGTTGTTGTTTTTTTTCCAACCTGTTATGTTTGATCTGTAACAAAAAAGATGTTTAGAAATGATAAAATTTACATAGTGATTTCCTTCTGTTTGGTTTGCTGTTATGAAATAATATGATCTCTGTGATTATCTCTTTTGTTATAGTATTCCTTATTTAATCTTCCTGTCTATATTATACTACTCTATATATATATATATATATAGATAGATAGATATATCTGATCAGCTGTGGGCCAGTTTACAGCGTGTGTGTTGAATAAATGTTGTGAACATTGCTTGCTTTGTGAGGTTTTTCTTTATTTGTTTTGTTGATTTGTTTTGTTGTGTTGTTTTTTTCTAAAACTATGTAGAACAGAGCATTTAGTGAATTTTGTTGGTTTTGTTTTGGAGGGGGGTTTGGTAAGCATTCAAGACTAAAGGGTTGAGTGAGGTGGGAAGGAAATGTTTCTGTTGACACCTAGAGGCAGGTAACTTGACAAATACGATCAACGTTTGCACAACTTTTGGCCAGAACCCATTCAGACACTGGAATCTCATTCTAAGTGGACAAATCCAGTGTAACACGTTATTACTAAGGTTGATGTCTTTTACCCTGTGTTAAGTCTTTACCTGTAGGAAAGAAAAAATTATTTTTTTTTGGTGATGGTTGTGAAAGATGTACCTTGAGCAAAAAAAAAGAAACGACGAGTATAGATTTTTGGTTTTTCACCTTTTTGGTTGACTTGCTGCATTACCTCAAAGTGAAATGCATGTGAAGCCTATTAGTAAGGTTGTGGACCAGACTAGGTGGGAGTGAGGGCGCCCCCTTTTGTAACGTCGTTAGCTTCGTTTGAAAGTGTTCTCCTCAGCCGTTTGTTCTCTCACTACACAATGTAATTCCACTAATACCAAGACGCTGTCATTCATGCCCGCCCGTTCAGTAACGAAACGCTGTGAGTGTTCCTGTCTTTAACAGCAAAACCGTTTGCTCCTCTTCTGTAGATGGCAAGATGGATACATGTGTCTGTGCCAGGTTGCGCTTTTGTCTGTTATGTTTAGGATGGCATGCCGTTTTAGGGCGTGGGTTTCGGGGGGGGGGGGGGGGGAGGGTTCAGAGTTTTTCTTTAATCACAGTGTATATGTCTTGTATCAAGCCAGATTGCTGATCGATACTGCAAAATTAACTTAAATGTTCAGTTTGAAAATGTGGATGTGCTAGTGTTGAATTCTCTTTTGATGACATGGTTTTGTGCTGGGTTTTTTTTTTATGTCAACCTTTTATAACTTTCATGTGACAGATAGGGCCGTAGGTTGTTGTACAGATATCCAGCGAGTAAGTGCTGAGTGTTAAAGATCACTACTTAACATCGATAGGGTTAGATAAATGGTGACATTTGATTTTGTTTGGTATTTTGATGGACAGATGAACAGCAATCGATAGTTGATCGCTCCAGAATGTAGAAATTACTACCAGAATTCAGTTTGACTGGGGTGTGTAGTTGAAATTGGGATAAGAGTCGGTAAGATTTGTTCAGAATAAGTTCTTCTAGAAATTAGCTTTGAAAACTTTAAAAGAACAACAAAAACATTTGTTTAAAGGAAGAAATGAAACTGACCTGTCTTTGAATGAAGACAGCCTATTTTGACAGTTTAAAAAAAAAATAACTGGTACATATTTCATTTAATTAAACGCTACCCCCCCTCCCACCTCCAACCTTCCCCCCCTCCATTTCATGCATTTCCTATTCAGGCTGATTTTTTTTTTTCTGTTCATGTGTGTGTGTGTGTCATTTTCTGTTCTGAGACATCATGATCTGTCTACCTCCAAATCATCATCTACTCTAAAATTCTGTGTATGTCTCTCTCCTCGCTCGCTCTCTCTCGTACATATCTGTATAATTTGTACATGTTTTGCTTCCAATAATAGAAACGTTCCAAATTCAAAATCATGTTATTTTTACATTTAAAAAAAAACCCGCATGACACATCATATTAATACTAGTCCCAAAAGTTACAGCTTCTCAGGAAACCATCCCCTCCCAATTTTTTTTTTCTTTCAAAAAAAACCCCCATTATATATTATACAACAATAATCTGTGTATCATTCTGGGTTTTGAATAAGTGTACCAACATTTAAATTGTGACATGACATGGTAGAATATTGATTAAGATGTGTGTACGTGTGCTGTGGTTTAACCTTGGGAGAAGAGGTGGGGGGGGGGGGGGCCATGTTGTATGCTGTTTTTCAGCCATCGTGGGAAGCTGGGAAAAAAAAGGTTGGGATGGGACACCATTTTTTTTTCTCCATTTAATTTCATGTCTCTCTCTCTCTCCCTCCCTCCCTCTATTATAAACCATGAATGCAGCTGTGTGTGATGTAGTTTTATGCGGTAAATCGGTTACTATTTTTTACAGCAATACCCCCCCCCCCCCTCCCACCACCATTCACTTTTTTCCCCCTCCTCCTCTCCTTCTTCCAAGATAGTGAGGTGCTATCACTCTTGTATGTTTATGTTTCCATTTTTGTTTTGGGGTTTGTTTGTTTGTTTTATGAATTTGTCTGGTGGGGGACCTGATATATGATCTCAAGTCTTTTGTCGTTCACCTGATACAATGGTTTTCCATCGTAGAAGGCTGAACTGTATTTTTTTTTTTTGGGGGGGGGGGGGGGGGTGGTCTGTTGTTTACTCTTTGTTCCATATAGGGTGGGGGGGGGGGGGGATGTGTTTTGGTGTGGGAAGGGTTTGTAGATGTATGACATATCCACGCGAGAGAGAGGAGGGTGTGTGTGTGTCTGATTAAGGGCATAATCGTGCAAGTGTGTGAAAGCACATGCATATGCATGATATGTTGAAGCGGTGTTAGTTTTCCTCAACTCCCAACTTAATTTCTGTCCTTTTTTTAAAAATACGATATATATATCTCCACCCTTGTTCTGTCTGTTTACCCTTGTTTTTGTTGGGTTGGGTTTGTTGTTTTTCTTTGACCAAAAACGAAACAAAAAAATGTTAACTGAAATAACTCTGTCTCTCTCTCTCAGTCTCTGTGGGATTTTTCCCCCTTCTAAGTTGACAACTGTGTACATCGTAACCAAATGTATGACTGTGGTGTTGACATCTGTATACATTGTTGTACCCAAATGTATGACTGTGGTGTTGACATCTGTGTACATTGTACCCAAATGTATGACTGTGGTGTTGACATCTGTGTACATTGTACCCAAATGTATGACTGTGGTGTTGACATCTGTGTACATTGTACCCAAATGTATGACTGAGGTGTTGACATCTGTGTACATTGTACCCAAATGTATGACTGAGGTGTTGACATCTGTGTACATTGTACCCAAATGTATGACTGAGGTGTTGACATCTGTGTACATTGTACCCAAATGTGTGTGGTGAAGAGCAATATGGGACTCTACCTCAAACTAAATGAAGTCAGCTGTCCAGAACTTTCCATCCAGAATGATAATAATAAAACATTTTAAAAACCTGGCTGGAATACATTGTCAAGCATTTAGGAAATGTAAGGGGCGAGTAAGAAAAAGAAGAAAACGCAATCTAAATGCTTTCAAATAACTTGGAACGTTTAGAATGAATCGGTGTAGAATTTGCTAAATGTTTGGGAAAGTTTCTTTTCCAAGACTGGAACAAAGATAACTCCAGTATTGTTGCAAATTGTTTGGGAGAAATTCTTTTCTAAGACTGAAAGAAATATAACTCTCATATCGAATAGGATACAAGTTGGATTGCTTAATGTGTTCATTGATATTGAATGACATTTTGCGCAAACAATCACCTCGTTTGGAAATTTTCTCTTTGCAGAAGTTACGACTTGTCGCATTGCAATAAAGATGTCATTATTGTTTTTATTTGTTTCTGTTCTAAGATGGGGGTACTTTGGGCTACACATCATAAACTTGCGTAGGAAAATACCTTTTCAAAGACAGAAATGCAGTTAGCTCCAATATTGGGGTTTGATCATTTTGTTTTGATATTTTTGTGAACGTTTAACGACATTTTGTTCACAATTGCAGTATCACCTCGAAAACTGTTCCTTGAGTTCTTCAGTATTGGATGTGTGATTTCATTCATTTTGCGGAAAGTAGTAGATTTAGGTTCTTGGTTTTGGGAAAAAAATCTCTTTTGTTAAATCAAAAACATGTCCGCAGAGGTAATGTGTTCATCAGTTCTTGACTTTTCTCTCCCACAATATACCGAGATCTTAACTTGAAACAAAACATACGGTGGGTAATGTAGAGGACATTTGTGTTCGTAGGGTTATGCCATGTTTCTGGCAGTACCGGGCGCCCGTTTTTGTTCTAGGTTCAGTGCTGCAGACGTCATCAAGTGGCTCTGTGGAGACTGTTGGGTTACTGTCTGCGAAAGAGTACACTTCTGTTGTTCTCACCCTATCATGAGTGAGGAGAGCTCATGGAGAAGTAGATCTAACCTTGAACAGAGACAGGTTGCTTCAAAAGTGACTGGCATTCAGTAAGGTTAGGGAGGAGGAGTGTGATTCATGCAATACTGTTGGCTGAGTTAGACTTTCGTTTTTTCCCCCACCCTTGCATTTTCAGTCTCAGATCTTGTGATGGTATGATTGTCAATGGTCCTTTATTGTTTTGGTTTACCTGTTACTGGATAATGAAAGCTTTTTTTTTGGTTTTAAACAATTTTAAAAAATTCATTTACAGTTGAACAAACTGCAGAATCGGGACCGGAATTAGAATAGACATTGTGGCTCCTGTGTGCAAAGTATGACTTTTATTAGGTCTACAGTCTCTTAACTGATGAAAGAAATTTGGCAAACTTAGGTTTGTCCTTAAACAATTTGGAAAGGAAACGATCACGTGAACCCGGCAGACTAGTAGGGAGATCCTTTCTGATGAAAAATTATCTTGGTCCTTTCTGCAGTTATGATGAAAATTAAAAGTTTACTCTAATTAATGCATAACCACTCCATCGCACCACCTTATTTTTAATTGTTTATTTTAGTTAAGCTCGGTATCTCTCTCAGTATTTCTCTCTCTCCCTCTCTCTCATTGTAGCATAAACAAACTGCATTGGTGTTCAGGACAGTATTATATTACCTGAAAGGTGTTCTCCTGTGACCAGTCACTGCTGTGTGTCTACTTAATTAAGTAACAATGGTTGCTCACTTTCAACACTATACTTGACACAAATTGTCGACAAAGTGTAGAAGGGAATGGATATTTTAGGATTCGGGTTTTTTCGCTGTTGGTTCTACTTTTGAGTCAGGGGGGAGAGAGAGGGTTAAAGTGAATGGATGCAATGCATGCATGAAAACATTCCCTTTTTTTTTTTTTTATGTCCTCTCCCCCCCCCCCCTCCCACCCCCTCTCTCTGTCTCTCTCTCTCTCTCCCTGTCTGTCTCTCTCTCTCTCTCTGTCTCGCTCTCTCTCTCTTTCTTCATATCTCCCTCTTTGAACCATGACCCATCTTTGATTCTTGTACAGATGTTTGGAAGTTCTCTTCCAAAAATTGGTTTTAGATATTTTTTTTGGGGGGGGGGGGGGTTGGTGTACTGTAGTATGAGTGAAATGTTTTGTGTTTTTTGATACATGGATACCCTCCTCCTCATTCTGAATGCTGCCAAGTCATTTACTCTTCCTTATGCAAAATTAACCCCTGCAACCTCTTTTGGAGACCTTTTTTCTTTTTCTTTTTTTTCTTTTCTTCACGAACGTATGCATCTTGTTTGTGAAATATTTTTTTCCCAAATAACTCACCTTCAACTGCAGTATGTATGTGGTCCCAGTTTCATTGACTTATGTATTTTGATGCAGGATTTTTTATTCCTTTTTTTTTTTTATGTGTGTGTATGATTCGGGTTGTTGTTTTTTTGTGTTGGGAGTAAATGAGAGTGAAAGAATGAATCATTGGATTGCAAACGGTTGATTTAGATCAGCTGGTTGTGTCTGTGAGAGTTAAAGTGATTCACGAATTGTTAATTTTCTGAAAGTAACAGGGTTCTTGTCGGTCCCATTTCAAAATTTGTTGGCACCTAGAGAGTGCTGTCCGAGTGTTTTTGATAGGACGTCCACAAGATTCACAAAATTCAGGGCAGGACAGTAAGAATTTGTGAATTACATATTTGGTCCAGTGTACAGGGTGTAGCATTTTTATCGGGGTTATTTTGGGGTTTCTTTTAGGTTGTTTTGGTTGAGAAAGAACAAGCATCTTAGGTTCCAAAAATGTTCAAACATTAAAAGTGAGGAATCTTCTCTATCTTCTTCTTCTTCCATGTTCCCTGGCCATGCTAAATTTTTAAGTCGGTCTAGATGGCAAAGTCTGCAGTCTTATCGTAGCGACCCTGCCTGTCCTCACAGTTTTTCCTGAGCTGTACTGGGCTGGGCCACCTCTGATGTCTCAGTGTATTAACCTTAGCCAGTGAGTGCTTAGCCGGAAATTTTAATGCCCGTCAATGTGGCCCATATGCCATTAATTCTAATACTACTGTAGTGTTCATATCCTTACCAATGAGATATGTATCGAGCAGAGCCGAGGAGCCGGTACATTTCCATGGGTTTTCTTGCGAAATAATTAAATGGTAATTTTACACCACCATAAAGACGCTTGTCTCTCCTGTCATTACTTCCCCCATAATGCTGTAACACTAGTCAGGGCAGTTGAATATGATTATGTCTTTCAAGAACAACATCCGAGTTCGATGCGTCGTTCATCAGTGTTAGAAATCTAGGTTTCTTTGGCACTTTTAGCTTGTAAGCTTAATAGCCTTCACAAGTGTCGCCATTTTGAACAATAACTATCCAACAGCATGTCATAACCACAAATAATGTACGTAATTACTTCTGCAAGTTCATTTGTTAGCATGATGTTCCATGCAACAAAATATTCAAATTAAAAATTGACCTATCCTACATTTATCAAACACTGGTTGGTTCCTCCTCTCAACACGTCAAACATAGTCTAGGCAATCTCATTCATTGTTTTTAATACCGATTCTAAATCGTATGCGATCGTTTTCATCAGTGTTAGGTAAATCTACAGTTTTATTTGCCACTTTTACAGCTGTGTAAAGTTATTGATGCCTTCAACAAGAAGTGTCAGCCATTTTGAACAAGAACTTTCCAAGCAGCCATGCATAAAAACACAAAATACGAGCTAAAAAACGATCATTTTTACCACGGTTTTTTGTAGCTGGATGTTGCCAAGCAACAGGAGAATGATCTCCATTAATTTTGGAGTTCTTTCCCTTTAACTGTAGTCAAGGAAGCAGGTGTGTTTACTTCGGTTCAACACCCTGGACATTTTCCGGGTAGTAGGCATATAGGGTGCACGTTTAGCCCCGGAAAATTTCTGGGGTAAGGCAGTCTAGTGGTTAAGGTAAGATAGGTAGGAAGTAAGTAAGGTAGGATTGAAGAATATTTAGTGTTTAACGAGTATGGCCCTTTTTTTTTCCTAATAAAGTTTAGAAGTGAATGGAGGTTTTGTTTTTTTAAATAATTTTTTAAAAACATTTTAGAAAGGTAATTTTCAGCAATTCCAATTGCTGAAAATTAATTTATATTTAATTTTTTGTATTATAAATAAAAATTAAATATAAATAAATTTTCAACAATTCCCTCCCCTTTGGCTTTTAGTGTTGACCTCTCTCAAAAGGCCCAGAAGGTGCAGTGGATTACTTGTCTGAATTGTTGAGTTCTCTCACCTGGCCTTGCCAGTTTTCTCCCTTGGTTTAAAAAAAACCCACGTTTGTGAAAGTTTATGTGAAACAGACCTGTGATGAACATTTTTAAATTTTGAAACGGTAACAACAGAAAGATTTTTTTTTTCTTCAGAAATATGCAAGGTCCGTGGTTTCACTGCCTGATTCAGTCTAGCTGACAAGACCCAGAGTTTTAATCCACCGCTGGTAAAAAAACAACACACACACACAATTTACAGAAAAGTCTGGGGATGAGAATGTTATTATGGCTTTTTGTTCACACTACAGGTGTGTGTGTGTGTGTGAGACTTACTGGTGCATGTGTGTTGAGTATGAGGCATAAGAGAGGTGTGAATGTTTGATGTTGCGACATAGTCCCAATGATTGTTCTCCTAGCAAACAGATTGTTCGTGTGTCCCTTGTCTATAAGAAGTGTTTACGCCTTGAGCTGAGAACCCATTTGCTAAATTATATACATACTTACGATCCAAGACCGGATACCATGACATAAATCACGAAATGTGTTGTCATTCATCGTTGGAATCTGTGAAATGACTGATATTGCTCGTGGGGAGTGGGGTTTTTTTCGGGAAAGGTGTGGTGGGGGAACTGTCTCTACTTTTGTGTTCTCTCTCTCTCTCTTCTCTCTCTCTCTCTTTCTCTCTCTCTCTCTCTCTCTCTCCCCCCCCCCCCTCTCTCTCTCTCTCTCTCTCTTTCTCTCTCTCTCTCTCCCCCCTCTCTCTCTATCTCTCTCTCTTCCCTCCGGCCCTTCCCCCTTCCCATTCACTGCTATTACTGTGCTGAGGTTTTGTGTTATAAATAAATCGTGAATGGAGTTGAATGTGTATACATTCGAGTTCTCCTGTGTAAAATTTGTGTTTCGCTGAATGTTTACCCGTTTCAGTTATGTGTGTGTAGAGGAGTTGCATTAGCTGAAATCACTGTCTCTCAGATTTGTTTGTTTCATTATTTGTCGTTGGAGTTGTTGTTTTTTTTATAATGGTTTAGCCATTTTGCAGCTCTACTTTATATTTTGCACAAATACAACAATTCCCACTTCCTCCTCCCCCTTCTCCCTTCTCCTCCGCTTTCTCCTCCGCCTCCTCCTTTCTTCTCTTCTTCCTCTCCTTCCTTCTCCGGTCTCTTTTTCTTTTTCTTCTGTGTGAACATCGACAACTTTGTGCAAGTACAAAATTGTGGTGGCAAGCTTGTATGACAAAGTGACCTGATGATGCTGATAAGTAATATATCAATGCAGACGTGGTTTTTGTTTGTTTCGGGTTGTTGGGGTTGGGGTTTTTTTAGGGGGGGGGGGGGTTGCATACCTTGCGCGTGTGTGTTGTACAGCTGTTGGAAATAGTGAATCCAATGCATTCACAGATCGATAATGTCCTTGTGTAAATAGTTGATAATTATCATGCTCTTTTGTGTGTTGGTAGATGGTTTTGTGACACAATCTTCTTGTTATGGGTTTTGTTTTGTTTTTTTCTTTGAAATGCTAATATTGAGGTCACATTTGAGTTCTTTTTTTCCCCACATAATGGACTGTGGCTTACGCGTTTGATTCAGAGGCTGTGACGTTTTAGTGTCGACGATGTTGATGATGATGATGACGATGACGACAACATGTAGGAAAAGTGTAGGTTTGACAATGTGTGGTAGTAGTGTACTTGGGGTTTTTTTGTCTTTCTCAGTTTTGGGTTGGTTGTTGTTGTTTTGTTTTGTTGCTTATATTTTCCACTGTTGAAAATGTTGCAGGTTTGGGTTTTTTGGGGTCCAGATGTACTCTCTCTCTCTCTCTCTCTCTCTCTCTCTCTCTCTCTCTCTCTCTCTCTCAGATGTGTGATTCAGTATCCATTTCCTTAAATTAAATTTTATTTCCGTACAGTGTAAGTTTGCCGTGTTCGATCACATGTACTGTTGTTGTTGCCGTTATTGTTCAGTCTCCTTCTCCGCCGTTATTCTCCTTCCCAGTCGTCGTCAGTCACACAAGCTGGTGTGTGTGTAACTTTGTGTAATGAATTGATTCCCCTTTTTCAATCAAAGGCAGCCGTGGGAAGGAACTTTGTAGTCCGAGGATTGATAGAGATGATTAAAAAAAATATATATTAAAAAAAGCTGTTGTCTCCTTCACTCCTTTAGCTGTGTTTTGTGCTTGTAGAGATATTGTCGTGATTTCAGTTATGTGGTTGGGTTTTTTTGTTGTGTTTTTCTTTTGGGGGGGGGCGTGCTTTTTATTTTTATTTTTTAAACTTAACCTGTAAATGTGTGTTGGAGGAAATCTAAAAAACTTGAATGTAGATTGTCGCTTTGACAGTATTGTTGTTTTGTATTGTTTTTTTCTGGGGGAGGGGGGGGGGAGGGGGTTTGCTGTTATGTTCTTTTTTTTGGGGGGGTCTTCTGTACATGGCTTTTTTTTAAACTAACAAAGAAACCATACAGGAGGAATCTGTGTATGTTAACAGGCCAGGGGTGGTGGGTTTTTTCGTTGTTTTTTTTTTGGGGGGAAGGGGGTGTAGATTAAATTGACTGGAAAACGCTGTGCTTAAGATTGCTTTGAACGCTGTGTTTTAATCTGTCTGTGTGTAAAAGGGTAAAAGAGACATGTTCAAGGAACATATATGAGCAATTTTTTTAGGTAGATTTTGTACAGAATTTTAATTTTTGAACCAATTTTACTGCCAGGCATTCTTTTAGCTGTGCTGCAAGCACTATAGGAGAGGTGTATATTTCATGTTCTGATTATTTAAAAAAAAAAAGTTATTAAGGAAAATGAATTTTTAAAATGTCACATATGTAAAATGCAGATCAGTTCTTTATGTCTGTGATGTTATTTCTCCACATTTTTAAAAATCATGTAAACAGTGAAGAACTGATCAAAACAAATAAAGAACATATATATAAATATATAGATATATTGATTTGTTTACTATATAGTAGTGTCCATACTTTCTGGCATGATTTTTGTTCGTACATATTTTGTGGGACTTTTATTAAACCTAATTTTTTTTAAAATGAAAGTCCTGTTTGGGGGATTAATTCTCAAAATCATTTGTGTTCAGAATTGTGTTCTTTTACTGAAAAGACGTAACTGTATCATTGTAGTCAGATACTAGTTATAAACCTGAAAAATGGGCATCATTTTCGAATTAAAGGCATAAGCATGAGAAAACCAGAAGTAATGGGGAGAATGACTTTGATCTGTACCCCCCTTTCTCTTCAGTTTTGTTCCTGTCAGGAAATTCTGATAATGAATCGATCATGTCTCTGATTACTGTCTTTTATTTGTTTGGTTTTTTTTTTACTCTTAATTGGTATAAAAATTGAAAGTGCATGATTGTGCAACTTAAACAAACAAGTTGTATCTAAGTATACACTTGGACTGACAGAAAAATGTTTGGTGAAGTTTTAGTGTGCGTATAGTGGGGGGGTGGGGGGTGATATACAGTGCTGGTGTTATAAAAAGGTAAAGGAGTCCCATAACCTATAAGGTCGTAGGGGAGCGAGGCGTCAGAGACCTCACTTCTCTAGGGCCAGCATATTGAGGGCGGCGCCCATCTCCTCTCCCTCGCTGCTTTACCTTCCCTGACCCTAAAGAGGGCAGGTACCCATTTACAGCTGGGTGAACTGGGGGAACTGTACTGAAGCCAAGGCGCGCAAACGGTCACCCATCCAACTGGTAACCACGCTCAACGCTGCTTAACTTGGCTGGGGGAAAGCGAGTGCTCCGACCACTGAGCTATCCCGTCCCCTTTTGCTGGTGTTATGCTTGTTTTAAAGTTTCAGATTGCTAGGTGGTCTGATTATCCTTTGGTTGGAGTGTTTCTGAAGAAATGTGTGCGTGTTCACACATGTGCTTTGTAACCAACAAAGACGTGGAGGCAAGTTATTGGCGAGGGCTTTTGTGGCATCTTTTGCAATTACACAGTGACGCATATGCAGTGTTTCAAAACCTGTATGTTAGGGATCTCTTTCTTTGTAAAAAGGAGGCTTTTTTTTTATTTTTTTTTAGTGTTAACATCAGTGTCATTGCTATTGTGTCTTTATTTTGTAGGGGGACAAAAATTGTTTTAGATATGTAGAGTTTTTTTTGTATGGTTAGGGTTTGTTTTTGTCAGGAATTAAACTCGTTAAATCTGTTGTGTTTTTTCCCCCTTATGGTCTCTTCACACACAGACAGACACACACACACACACACACACACACACCTCCCTCCCTCCCTACCTGCCTGCCTGGTCTTCCTTTTCTGCATTCTTGTTTGGGTTTTTTGTTTTGTTTGTTGGCACTTCTAAATATATATATATATATAAACAAACAAACAATGATGACTTTTAAGTTGTGTGAATTTGAATTGGAATAGATGTGACACCCGTACCAAGGCTTGTGTTTTTTTGTGTGTCTTAAAATTCATAGTGCTAGCTGCTTGCTAGCATTGAACTTTTTGTTTTCATGTGTGTTCATAACTATCTTGTGTGTGTGTGTGTATATATATGTATACTGGTACTTTGGTGTCCTCTATGATGGTGACCCCCACTATGAAGCCGTGGTCAGCTTTCAAGTGCTGTCTGTCTGTTTGGGGGGGGTTGTCTTTCTTGCAGCCCTGAAGCAATAACAAAGAGTTTGTGGCCCTGAATGTCCATCGATGTCTTGTATCGTGTTCCTCCCGCTCGACCATACCATGTTGTCTCTGTATGTATAGCCGTCGATATGTTCCTGTAGATGTATACCATGCAAAAAGTACTATGTGTGTGGTGGAGTGGGGTTGGTTTTTTTGCGTGTGTTATTTTTTTATGATATAGACTTTGTGGGTTTTTTTAATATATATATATACAGAAATGTCTACAGTTTTTTTTATTTTGTAATGGAATTGCCTTTTTACGGATTTTTTTTTCTCCTCGTAATGTTTATTATTATTATTATTATATTATTATAAATCCACAAAAGTTTTGACTTGAAAAAAAAATGGTATGGTTTTTGTCTGACTTATAAGATCCATCCGTCTTCTACCTCTGAAGTTTGTGAGAGTCATTCCTATTTTGTATTTTGGGGAACTCGCTTGCAATGATGGTTTTCTTTTTTTTTTTTTGGTATACATCTCTTATATATATATATATATCAGTTATTATCGAGTGAGAGATTTGGGGGGAGGGGAGGGGGGAATAACCAAAAAAACTGACCACATTTGATTGATGTGCAGTCGTCAATTGATGCGCAACATTTTTGTGTGTACATAGCTTGGATTGTGTAGTGATTTGATATGTTTCATATTTTGTGTGCTCTCTCTCTCTCTCCCTCTCTCTCTCTCCCTCTCTCTCCCTCTCTTCTCTCTCTCTCCCTCTCTCTCTGTCCCTCTCTCTCTGATTTTAGTTGTAGTGTGACATTTTTTCAATAACTTATAAAATACTAACCAAAACCAAACTGTGTGTATATCTACGAAAAAATAAGCCACATGATAACCCAAGTAGTTGAAGGAGAGACATTCGTTCCTTTGGATGAGAGAAAGTCAGTCACAAATCAAAGCAAAACCCATCTTTTTCAGGGCCATGTGTCTATTTTTTTTTTTTTTTTAATATTTAGAATTTAAGGGGAGGTGGGGGGGGGGGAGGCAGTTTGTTGGGGTTTTGTCTGTTTTGGTTCGATGTATATTATGCTCCCTAGTGGATTTAATTAAACTTTGATGCGTGCATGATCAGATTTGGGTTGCATTTCGTTTGTTGGGAGATTGCGTAGTATTTGTTTTTTGTAGCAAACAAAACATGGTTACAATTTGGTACAAGGTCTGCTAAGGGGGATGGTTACACAATCAAATTCTACCGCTGTAGTAGGGTCATAAAAAGGCTGATGTGACGTCAGTGCAAGGTCAGTCAGAATCAACCAATGACTGACGTGAATTGTATATCTGAGGATTAATCAATCAGTCTTGTGCTTTGCATTTCTCTCTCTCTCTCTCTCTCTCTCTCTCTCTCTCTCTCTCTCTCTCTCTCTCTCTCTCTCTCTCTCTCTTGGCCAGTGATACAACATAATTATACTATTGTGAGGAAAGTTTGTTTATGGCTTTGTTTTGTCAGCTAGTAGGGAAAATCGCCTGGTTTTTTGATATATTCCCAAACCATGTGAGACCGATGTGCGTGTATATTTTGCTGGAATGTACTGTAATCTGTCTTGTCTCTTCTCTCTCTCTGCTTCTCTCTCTCTCTCTCTCTCTCTCTCTCTCTCTCTCTCTCTCTCTCTCTCTCTCTCTCTCTCTCTTCTCTCTGTACTGTCTTTTGGGGGTAGATGGGGAGTATTTTTCATACCTGAAAGTGCATTTACTTTCTGTTGTTGTTGTTGTTTGTGTATGTGTGTGTGTGTGTGCGTGCATACATACTTGCATGTGGTTAAGACTGGTGTCAATGAATAGGACAGGTTCATAGAGTGTGTACCACAACCCTCCCATCTCTATAACAAATGGAAAAAAAATCAATCACTCTGTCAAACTAAACACAGCCAGTATGTTGCGAAAATTTCTTGTATAACTTTTATATGGGGCAAACTCTGTTTGAAACACACACACACACACCACACACACTTTTCAATGATAATGAAGCACATATAGACAACCAAAGTAATATTTTCTATCGGTGGGGGGGGCGGTATCTATAACAAAGGACTTTTTTTGGGGGGGGGGTACAGTTTTCTGACAACATTTTTAACACGTATCCCTACATTAAGGAAGAGAAACGCCCTCTTTTCCCAGTACATGTGCACATTTGTATGCTACCGTAACCCCAGTAATGAATGGATGATAACAAGAGGGAAGGGTTAATAGAAGATGGTTGGGTTTACCCTATAGCCCGTTACCCCGTAAGGAAAAAGCTGTTCCAAAGTTGCGCAAATACGTTTTGGGAACTTGGCATGTAGACTAGTTTATGACTAAAAAAGAAAAACAAAACCACGTGTGGACCTCTTTAGGGGAAGTTTCCTCTGCTCTCTGCTCTCAGGACCTTTCGCCCGCTTCTTACAGATGTATGTGTATATACATATATTATATATATATAGTATGTAGTACTTTTCTTCTGGCTTGTCTTGCACTGAAGAGGAGGGAGATTCTCTTTCGCTGTCAGGACAGCGAGTCCTGTACTCTTTTCTGCAACTGACGGATGGAGACTTTCAGACTGGACGTGTTCTGGATTGTTGGTGTTGTTGTTGTTGTTTTATTGTGTTCAGGGGGGTTGGGAGGAGGTTTCGTGGCGGGTTTTTCAGCTACGTTGATATTGAGTTGGTTAGTCGGCTTGCTTCTGAC
The DNA here is from genome assembly GCA_028751875.1 of Rapana venosa. Taxonomy (NCBI): domain Eukaryota; kingdom Metazoa; phylum Mollusca; class Gastropoda; order Neogastropoda; family Muricidae; genus Rapana; species Rapana venosa. The sequence goes on from CM054162.1 coordinate 18,139,520, forward strand.
ATTGTGGAGAGTTTCGTTATGATATGAACAAGCGTCTCGTTTTAAAAGAAAGGAGAAAAAAAAAGGATAAAATGTGGAATCGTTCGTAAGCTTTCCTCTACCCTTTGTCTCTGTCTGTCCCTCTCCCTATCTCTCTCTCTCTCTCTCTCTCTCTCCTCGCTTTGGTCCATGTTAAATCCAAGATGCCATTTTGTCGAATTTTGCTTTTGTTTGGGGGGGGGGGGTAAATTTTCAATGCAGTGTAATATTTGTTTTCTTAACACGGATATATACATGGATCGATAATTTATGTCCCATCGTGTTTATGGCGGGTCATGGAAGGGGAGGGGGTGGGGAGAGGATTTTGTTTTGGTGTGGTGGCGGGGGGGGGGGGGGATTGTTACTGGTTTAATGGAACATGATCTCACAAATTTTGTCCTACCCCTAAAAACTTACTGGGTGGCATGCGGGACTGTTGGTGTAATTTTGCTCTGGTGTCTCTCCACCCTATCCCTCCCCCCCCCCCCTCATGATATGATGCTCTCTGCCTAGCTCTTCTCTGTCTCCTTCCCTCACTTTTTGTTTGTTTGTTGGTGGGGGGGAAGGACATTCGTTGAAGAATAATCACAAATAATGACATTCAGAATGAAGAGTAATTTTTTTATGAATAATGATATTCAGAATGCTAAGTATTGGTGAATAATGACATTCAGATTGAAGAGTAATGCAAAATATAATGACATTTGGAAGAAAAACCGTCATCTGTGGGTTGTGTTTGTGTGTACACTGTACTACAGGTTTTTTTTTGTTGTTGTTGTTTTTTTCTGTTTTCGGATTGTCTTTTTGTTCAAACTGTTTTTGTCGTTTTTAAGGAGAGACCAAGAATCTTTTTGGAGTGGTACAGTATGGTATCAGTGACACATTTTGGTAAATCAATTTAATGCTGGTAATGTTTCTGAGTGTTTGAGGGTGAGTGTCATTTGGGGGAGGGAGGGGGTGAATATGAGAACCTAATGTGTGTACTTGACATGTATAATACTAAAAGGAGGAACAAAGCTCTTTAGTAGAAAATTTTTGTTTGTTTTTAAAGCTACCACACTCCAAGCTGCTTCTGATTACTATCGCATACTTGGGCTATTATCAGACGTGTTCACTTTCACTCACTACCACACCTACCCGGCAGAAGGGGCGCCGTAAGGCCACCTGCCAGAAGCAGACCAGCACTGCTGCTGAATTATTTCAGTCATGCCCGATACGATCAAAACTTAAGCAGAACGTTTGCCTGCCGCAAAAGCTGCGATCGACGATATTTGCTAGGGTGCACACTCAAAGACACCCCAAGAGTGAAGAGCCCTATGTGATATAGACTGTATCTTGCTCCGTAAACAGTGCGTCTGTGGACTGATGAACTTGGGAATGGACTCACAAGCATGCGCGCACACACGCACAGTGTCTCACACACACACACACACAGAACATCTTGTGCACACGTTAAATCCTGTTCAGCTTTTCGTAAGAGTAGGCCATTGTGTGCCGGTGGGAACAGATGACAGAATTTACAAAAACTGCATACACACGGGAACTGGATGTAAAATCCTTGATATAAAAGAATAAAATAAAACACACACACACTGTGTAGTAAAGAAAAAAATAATAATAATAAAAAATCAAAAAGTAAGGTCTTTATGAGACCAGGACACAAAAGAGCCTCACAACTGCTGCACTACACCTTATATTTGGGGGGAAGGGGGGGATGTTCTCGACTGAAAGTGGACATGCAGACACAGAGCAGTGCACCACTGACAGAAACACTAATAACAGCCTGCAGTATTGGCGGCGGTCTGTCCTGTACTAATTAATGCCTGGGTCTGAGGAGTTTCTCTGTCAGTCTCCAAAGTGTCATTCCAGGATGAAGTGAAAAAAAGAAAAAAAAGATGGTTGTGAAAAGGCAGTGAGGGTCCAGCCAAGGTTTTGAACCTTTTGGATAGTTGGCTGTTCACTCTCAGCGACATTCTGTAAGTGTCAGAGGTAAAGACAGTAACATGTAGCTATCTTTTTTCTTCTGTTTTCTGCCAGTGGCAATAGAAGTCAAACGCAGGAGGGAGGGGTGGTGGTGTGCGCAATGTTTACAGTAACGATATGCCTTTGGTTAGGATTGGGTTCCGGGGAGGGAGATGTTTGCAGTAACGATATGCCTTCAGTTAGGATTGGGTTCCGTTTTCCCAGTCACCAGTCTGTGTAGTGGATGATCCCTTGTAGCATATACCAAAGGCAGCTGGTGTGTGTGTGCGTGGCTGTTTTCTGTCTGTAATGGTCTATGTTTTATGTTTGACGCTAAAGAGTAACGTTGGCTTGTAGACAGTTCTCGCTGTTTACGGAGAGACAGACAGCTGTACATACTAACAGCGCGTGCGGCATCTGTCGTTCCTGGTTATCGTTTTTCACGTTTGAACCTCTTTGAGAAACTTTGTTGCGGTTAAGATTTCAGAGGCGATTGCTTTATGTTTAGGGAAGGCTTTAATCATGTGAGGGAAGTTGATATATATATATATATGCAAAAACCTGTGTTTTGTGGAGTAGGGCTGACATCTTGATTTTTCATTGTTTTCACTGTTCTTTTTCTGCTGCCTGCCCTTGGGTTGTTTTTTTTCTTTCGTTCACCTGTTTAGGGTTTTCTTTGTTTACATGGTCACGATTCCTTGTCTCATCAGTTTCAGGGGGGGGGGGGGGGGGGTAGCCAAAGTGTACATCTTGACCTCAGCATAAAGAATGGCGTCTGGAGATCATTTATCGAAAATGCAGTAGCGTTCCAGAGCCTGCTTGCTTTTATTGACATTATGCCAGTTTCAAACTTTCCCTTCCTCGCGTTACACTTAATTAATGTCTGTTTTGCCTACCAGGAGCAAGTCGTTGAAGTTTCGGAATAAGTGTCACACATTGTCTGAAGTATGCGCGCACACGTCGATGATAGCGTCAAGGTCTGTATTTTGGGGGGCAGAAAGGAACTTGTGCTTTAAGCCCTGGACGTGCATACTACGCTGCCTTTTCGTGCTTTTTGTTGGGGGGGGGGGGGTCCTTCACAGTTTTTATACATCTTTTTGCAGCCTAAGTCAGCTATGCTGAGTGTCTATATGCTTTTGACGGGATGAGACTGTTCGCAGGCATCATCGCTACTGCTTTTTTTTTTTTTTTGAGTTGTTTACTGCCCAAGCCAGCTCAAGTTTTCATCACATTTTTTTTTCTTGACTTTGTCACTAGAGTAGAATTGTTGTTGATATTGTGCGTTGTTGTTGATTCACGTTTGGCGTTTTTTTTTGTGTTCGCACTCGACCAGGAACAGAAGGTTTTTGTTTTTAGTTTATTTCTAAAACGTGCAGCATGTTCATTTGAAATTCTAGGTGATTTATTTTCTTCCCTTCTTCTACCAAAGAGAACATGATAAGGCTTGAATTGGGAAAGTGAGTTGTTAGAGACTGCATGTGTATTGTGAATGTGCTTATGATTTGGGTTTGTTGTTTTTTTATTTGGGGTGGGACAGGGTGGAGATGGATAGGGAAAGAAAGACTAGTTTATAAAGTGTGTATGCATGGTTGGTTTAGGTGTTTTGTTTTTAATATTAATGATCAATGCATTAAGAGTTACTGAAAAGACATCTTTCTTTAGAAAGGTATGGTGTGCATTTATTACGCATGTCACATCACATGGCAAAAAAGTTATTTTTCTCCTGAAGTTCTCCCCCCCCCCCCCCCCCCCCCCCCTTCCCCAACTTCCTCACAGACACACACACACTCTCTCTCTCACAGACACACACACACTCTCTCTCGCTCACACACACACACACACATAGTTACCACTATGTTTATAATGAACAACATTTATAAGAACAATAGCAACAGTGATACTAGCAACAACTACAAATACTTGTTAATGATGTTAAGAACAAAGATAAACAGAAAATGTTGGTTTGGTTTTTTTAACATGTGGTCATGCTTTGGAGTTGGGATGAAAAAGAAAAGAAAAAGGTTTTTTTCTTTTTAATATGAAACATGCATACCGCCTCAAAATAACTGGCCTTGAGTGTAGATGGGTGGGCACAAGATTTCAGGGACATGTGGGCTCAGTTAGCTGTGCTTTATGACCAATTGACTGAATGCATACACACACACACATATATATATACTATATCATATATCATATTGCAAGCAGCATGTAGATCTCAATACACTCGACTAGAGACAGACACATCAGGGGAAGAAGAGCATTTTCAGCGGGCACACTGTAAAGATGAACAGAGCTAACCATTATTATTATCTATATATATATATACATACACACACACAAGGCCAATGTTGGATCAGGAATCTTAAAAACTGGTTGTGAATCATTCAGTCAATGAACAAGTCAGGGAATGGATAGAGGAAGAATGAGGAAAGAGTGAGAGTGTGTTTGTGAATTTTGACAGTTGTGTCCGAGTTCGCTAAGTTTGTGCGCCAGTCACAGTAAGCTAGTACTACTGCCCACACACTAGAGTGTAGAGAGCATTTGACTGCCATCAAGAAAAGACATTGCCAGAAGATTGGCATCTGTCTCTCTCCTTCTTCACACCTTACCTCAAGATGTTATTGTGTGCCTCGAAGAAGAATGGTTATAGCAGAGGGTGGGGGGGTGGCGATGGGAAAGGAGGAGGAGGATGGGGACAGTCTCATCAGTGGAACAAGAATCGAGTGCCTCATTTTAAACTGTTGGATCTGTACTTTAATAAAAAGAAAGGAAGAAAAAAATTGATAAACCAAAAAGATTGAGGATGATGGAAGGAACTGTCGTGATTGTTTGAAGCTGTCAGTTTTGTGTTGTATCATAATGATACTGTGTTGGAACTTTGACAGAAAGAACGTAGCAACGTGACTTTGAAGGTTCTGTAAGGTACCATCCCCAAAAAAAATTTTTTAATTATGGATTCTATTGTACTTTGATACAAAGAATATGGCAAAGCGACTTCGACAGTCTACATAATTATATGTATTGTATTGTGTAGTTTTATTCTTAGAATACTTCCAGAGCCAGTATGACAATTGTGGATAATAAATGAAAGGACGCTATAAACAGTTGTTTCCTTCTTTGTACAGAGGTTAGCGCTAGGGATGTCAAAAGGTATCTTAACAACAACAACACAAAACTTTGCAAGTCGGAAGGAGAGAGAGAATGTGTATATACAGAGTTCATCCTAATTCTTATACTGCCATGTGATTTTTGCCTGCAAAGAAAGCAAGTGTGTGAATGCTTTTTTTATCGTGGGCATACCAAGCACTCTTTTAGATGAATCTATATATGTATGCATTATATATAATTATGAATGGTACACTTGGCAGAGGAAGTGTTGCTAAAATGTGTGAAGAAAGTTACATGCTGCCAGTTAGATCTTTTTCTTTTTCTTTCTTTCTTTCTTTACCACCAAGTTTCAAAACCAATACAGAAATGATGCTTTGCTTTTTTTTTTTATGGTCATATTTCTTCACATATTATGTCACTGATTTTTTTTTTCTTCCCAGTTTGATGCAACAACTCTCAAAATTGTTGATCTGACCAAGATGTTTCTTGTGTTGTGTCGTCACTGTGACTGAGAGAGAGAGAGTCCATCTCATATATTATATATATATATATTACAATTGCGCCGTATGTGTTTATATCTTCATTGTTGGCCACTGTTGTATATTGCTGTGTCATGTTCTTTATATTGTAATGTGAGAGGGAAAGGGGTGGGTGGGGTGGGGGGGATATCGCCTGAAAATATTTACCATACATGTGCGTGTTAGTGTCTTTGTTCACTTTTTTTGTTTGTTATGTGTTGCCCTATTTTTGTGGTAATCATCATGAAGTTGAGAAGCATTATATACATGGTGTTGCTTGCTATCCATGATCAACGCAAAATCTTGTTCTCACCATATACCTCTTTCGCATTAAATGTATGTATATCTATGGATGTACGGTTTGGCTGTGAGTGGATGTTCGGTGTCGATGTTTTGTCATTGTGTCGGAAAGCTTGTCTAGCTGTTCGTCTCACTTGCTATATATACATTCTTTGTCCATCACGGTTTATGCACACTGGTTTTAAGATCTGATTTCCATCGGTCCTCTCCTCCTTTTATCGCCTCTCTTTTTTTTTTCCCCACATCTTCTTCTTCTTCTTCACTGTGGCCAAATACTTGAATCTCGCAAATGGACGAGACACGGTTTTTGTGTTTGATCCCCTCATCTCTGTCATATCCAAAAACCTACTTATGTGGATGTTTTAGGGTACCAATGACTATGTTGTAGATATCGTGTATCATGATCACTATTTTTTTGTGTTATGGTTGTGTCGCTCTTTTATCTTTTTTTTTTTTTTTTAAATTATCCTGTCTTCTCCTCCCCCCTTCCGCCCATGAAACTTTGCGTGTGGCACAGGCTAGTGTAGGTGTACAAAGGTGGATGTCAGATATCTAGTTGGACTGTCAGTTGTCATTGCTAGAGAGAGAATTTCTTCATTACAGCTGTCAGGTCTGAACAATAAAGACAAAAATGATCTTGTACCAACACGCCTTGCCTGGTTTTTCTTTGGTGTGTGTGTGCGCGCATGTACATCGTGTGTGAGTGGTGTGGTGTGTGCTTACATTTGGTGTGTGGGTGCGTGCATGTACATATGTGTGTGTGAGTGGTGTGTGCGCTTACATTTGGTGTGTGGGTGCACGCATGTACATGTGAGTGGTGTGGTGTGAGTGCTTACATTTGGTGTGTGGGTGCACGCATGTACATGTGAGTGGTGTGGTGTGAGTGCTTACATTTGGTGTGTGGGTGCACGCATGTACATGTGTGTGTGTGAGTGGTGTGTGCTTGCATTTGGTGTGTGGGTGCATGCATGTACATGTGTGAGTGGTGTGTGTGCTTACATTTGGTGTGTGGGTGCATGCATGTACATGTGTGAGTGGTGTGTGTGCTTACATTTGGTGTGTGGGTGCGTGTATGTACATGTGTGTGTGCTTACATTTGGTGTGTGGGTGCACGCATGTACATGTGTGTGTGAGTGGTGTGTGTGCTTACATTTGGTGTGTGGGTGCACGCATGTACATCGTGTGAGTGGTGTGGTGTGTGCGCTTACATTTGGTGTGTGGGTGCACGCATGTACATGTGTGTGAGTGGTGTGGTGTGTGTGCTTACATTTGGTGTGTGGGTGCATGCATGTACATGTGTGAGTGGTGTGTGTGCTTACATTTGGTGTATGGGTGCATGCATGTGTGAGTGGTGTGTGTGCTTACATTTGGTGTGTGGGTGCTCGCATGTACATATGTGTGTGAGTGAGTGGTGTGTGCTTACATTTGGTGTGTGGGTGCTCGCATGCACATCGTGTGTGTGAGTGTGTGTGGTGTGTGCGCTTACATTTGGTGTGTGGGTGCATGCATGTACATGTGTGTGTGAGTGGTGTGTGCGCTTACATTTGGTGTGTGGGTGCATGCATGCACATCGTGTGTGTGAGTGGTGTGTGCGCTTACATTTGGTGTGTGGGTGCATGCATGTACATCGTGTGAGTGGTGTGTGTGAGTGTGGTGTGTGTGCTTACATTTGGTGTGTGGGTGCACGCATGTACATGCGTGTGTGAGTGGTGTGTGTGCTTACATTTGGTGTGTGGGTGCATGCATGTACATGTGTGAGTTGTGTGTGTGCTTACCTTTGGTGTGTGGGTGCATGCATGTACATGTGTGTTTGAGTGGTGTGGTGTGTGCTTACATTTAGTGTGTGTTTTACTTGCCGTGAGGGCCTGCAACTGCCTTTATTTACCAGACAGACGATGTGTCGGACTGTTTGTTGCTGTCGTTACCTACTGCTGGTTTGTCACCTGCGTGAATCTTCCAGTGTTGTTTTAAGATACCACTGGAAGGGAAAGATTTCCCACAAACATCACAGACACAGGTTCTTTCTGCTGCATCCTGGTGTGCTTCTATACAAACTAATTTTCTGAGTAAAACCTTTGCTGCACACATCGCACACATAGGGTTTGTCACCAGTATGAATCAACATGTGTTTCTTCAAATGAAAACGCTGAGTAAAAGGCTTACTTACTGCACACATCACACACAAAAGGTTTACGGCCCGCAAGAATCAGCTTGTGCCTCTTTAAGGTGAGAGAAGGTGTGACAGCACACAGGCCTCAAGTAATTGGATGTAATGTGGATCGGTGGTCTAGAGGTAACGCGCCTGTCTAGAAAGCAAAAAGTCAGGGTCGGAAGTATGCGGTGGTTCGTATCCCGTTTGGACCCGAAACTTTTTCCCCATCCATTAGATCATGAGTGGTGGTCTGGGTGCTAGTCTTTCAGATGAGACGATAAACCGAGGTCCCGTGTGTTACACAAATTTATTCAGCGCACGTAAAAGAACCCACGGCAACAAGAGAGTTGTCCCTGGCAAAATTCTGTAGAACAAAGTCACTCTGATAGGGAAACAAATACTGTTGCGGACAGGAAAAAAAAGAAAAAAAAAGGGTGGCGCTGCTCTTGTGGCGACGTGCTCTCCCTGGGGAGAGCAGCCCGAATTTCACGCAGAGAAATCTGCCGTGACTTAAAGTGGTATATATAAATAAATAAATAAATTGCCAGGCCTCCCAAGCCATGGAGACACTTGGACACCTAAGCTGAGAGAAGGAGTGACACTACACAGACCTCACTTGGTTTCTTTAGAGAAAGCCTCAAATGGATTAAGAGAAATTCTCAAACCACAACCATGAGTATACAAACAGATGAGAAGCTGCTTGTCCAAACAGCACACTAACTGTAACATATAGATTGACAAAGAAACCTTAACTCTCTCTTTCAGAATTGCTGAACTCAGCAAATCATGAAGTCTAACCAGGTTGAACAGTTCTTTCTAAAAAGAAAAGAGGGGGGGGGGATTGAGGAAAGGGGGTGTTTAGTTTAAACGTTATAGTGTGCAAAGTGCACACTATAAGATAGTGATATCAGATGTGTGTGAGAGAAAGAGTTAGCTCTTCAGTTTTAACATCCTTCCACTAAACAGTGATATCAGACGTGTCAAGTCAAATTTTTTATTTCCAGATGGTACATTGAATAAGCAATGCCTTTGCTTTTTTTCATCAAGCCATCTATGTAGGAACAAAAAGCAACTTGATCAATGTTATCTAACATTATTACTATAACCAATAATAATAAAACTAACTCCAAAAGAAAAATAGAAACAGAAAAAAAGAAAGAAAACACATTCACACACATGCGACCAAAAACAAAAAAAAAAACCCTCATCAACAACAATAATGGCCCCCCCCCCCAACAAGAAAATACACTGCATAACTCGTACACACACATACACACACGTTCACGCACACACACACGCGACACAATGTGTGTGTGTGTGTGTATGGTGTGTGTGTGTGTATGGTGTGAATACGTGTGTGTGTACGTGTGTGTGTGTGCAGTGAAAAGACAGATTACAGAAGGAAAGGGAGACATTACATTTGCAGAGGAGGGAGACACACAGGTAAAAGAAACAAGTCAGAAAGGAGAACAGGAAGGGATAGCGTAGTGGTCAGAGCATCGCACTCACAACACAACAAACAACACACACACAACACTCAAACATTACACACACGCACACACACACTGCAGGCATGTTTATGGAGAAAAAAACAACAACAAAACAACATTGAAAACATTCATTTTTATTACAGTCAAAAATCATTCAGTGGGACATGACAGCAAAGACAGACTTCACTTTGTTTGTGCTGTAGACTGCTCTGATTATGCGCAGATAGTGCGAACACTTTTATGACAATGATACACATTGCACTGATTATGCACACATAGTGCTAACATTTCTATGACAATGAAACACATTGCACTGATTATGCACACATAGTGCTAACATTTCTATGACAATGATACAGACTGCTGTGACCATGCACGGATAATGCTAACATTTCTATCACGATGATACAGACTGCTCTGATTATGCTGCACATAGACAGATAATGCTAACATTTCTGTGACAATGAATGATAAAGACAGACACCTCTGACTATGCACACCGCTAACATTTCTAATTCTATGACAATGATACTGCTCTGACCATTCACAGATAATGCCAACATTTGTATGACAATGATACTGCTCTGACAATGCACAGATAGTGCTAATATTTCTATGACAATGATACACACTGCTGTGACCATTCATTGGATAATGCCAACATTTCTATGAAATGATACTGCTCTGACAATGCACAGATAGTGCTAACATTTCTATGACAATGATACACATTGCACTGACTATGCACATGCACAGATAATGCTAACATTTCTATGACAATGATACAGACTGCTGTGACAATGCACAGATAATGCCCACATTTCTGAATATGCACAAATAATGCCAACATTCCTATCACAATGCCACGTGTATTCCAGGCCAAGGCCAAAAGTTTTGTCGGTTACTGATGTAAACCAAGTACCAAGGCCTACAAAAGGCTGTACATTACTTAACAAGTTAAAATACTATGCTTTGACATGTCATGCAGGGATTTGATTGTCTCCATCAATGGCAAGCTCCTACCAAAACTATCTTGTAACCTTTTCCCTATGGGTAACCCGCTATAGGGAAACCAACCGTCTACTAACCCTTCCCTCTGTATCACCCACTATGGGTTACGTAGCATACAAATGTGCACAGTGCATGTATACTGGGAAAGAGGGGTTCACTCCCTTTATGTAGGAAAGTCGAAAATCCTCTGAAGCCTTTTCATGGCTGCCTATTCGGTGAGCAACTTATTAGACACTGGCATGCACAAACTTCTCAACCAGAAGTGTACTCGCACAGCGATTCCCTGACATTCATGAGTGAGATAAAGAGTAAAAAACAAAAAAAATAATAATAAATTCTGGGTGACCCCTTAGGGTGCTCGATCGAACTAGAGAACGGTCAACAATATCAACAACATTCATTGTAAGTAATTTTAACAATAATGTACAAAAACCAAAGAGGTGCAAGTTTTTGTTTAAATCCAAGCGTCACTGACATCAGCTTGCATTCTTAACAGAATCATATATTACAGGGGCAAGGCATAAAGACAAGCTGGTTTCTAATGATAGGTATGGAGACGGTAGGTTCTTGACTACAAGTTAAGAACCTGAATCAATTTGTGGTTTGTTTACAAGTTGTCAACAAATTTAACTTCTTTAATTCCTCGTCATCCTTTTAGAGACATGGAAAATTACAAATTCTAAACATAAAATATAACAAAGATCACAGCTGAATAACTTATGTTGATATACCACCACTCAATCACACTATTTCAACAAACAATTATTATATATATATATATATATATATAAAATAATCTTTCATCTTCCGTTTACACATTCTAATTCTTTTTAGTATGTGTTACAGGTGGGCTTTTTTTATTGTTTTGTTTTTTTACTAGTATCGGTCAGTTGAATCAGCGTGTCCCATAGTATTCCTGTTTGTTGAAGAAAAGAATTGTTTTATTTTCAAAGAATGTGGATATTCAGGGTAAAATTTTGGAAACAACTTTTTTTTATAGACCTGTTTCATTGAAGAATGGACAAAAGGGAGTGGAATTTGTCAACAAAGTAACGATGACACTAGCTCCTGATCATGAGATGAAAAACACAGCCAGACACTCACTGTAAACACTTCAGTTTTGATGCCGCCATGCTCGTCTTGACATGAAAGTCAGTGGAGAAAGAGCTGGCAGAAGGTGCTGACATGAAAAGTGTCGTTTACCTTGATCAGCCTGGACAACAAGGCAGTAGGTGTGTTGCTGGATGACAAGTTGACCTTTTCTGGTTCCGAACTTTACTGTACAGCCTTACTCTGCATACATGTTGCTTTACAAGATTCAGCGCTATATAAATTCCATACATTATTATTATTGTTATACCTGCCTTGTTGAAGAAACTGAAAGCAACAGTGGAAGTGTTTCACAGCTGTCAGTTTCCCCCACTTTCAGCTCCTCTCAGCTGCTATCTATTCCATCCCACCTCAGCCCAGTTGGGCCCAGCTGGTGCTGAATATAGCAGGAACTGACCACACTTGGACTTGGTAAAAGGAAGGGGCGTGTTAATTTTAGCACTGGCCCTGGACCATCAACCGAGGGATGCTGGATTTGCGCACTGTGGTTTCTCTGTGGCACTGTTACAATAGCCTATTATTAACTGTTGTTATTTCTGATAGATTCTTCATCCTCTTTATCGCTATTCTAGGTGTGGGGTGATATATTCTTCATTCTCTTTATTGCTATTCTAGGTGCAGGGTTCATTTCAAGTTATGTCATTTGTCACTTACACCTATGGCCCTACCAGCCACAAAGGCTGTCCCTTCATTCAGTGCTAGTCACTCACATTATTTCTGTTCATTCCGTTATTGTTTATGACGCTACCAATCATGAAGGTCATGTTAGGGCTGTCACCTATTCAGTCCCAGTACCTCACATTAATGCTTAACATTCACTTCAAAGTTTAAAGTCAACACTTGTGAATTTCCTTTAAAAATAAGTGCTCAACAAAATCTAACACTGTCAACTTGACGACAAAAATCACAGTAAATGACACACCGCTTAAAAGTTAAAGTTTCATTTTTTTTAAACATTGATAAAAAATAATAATAATAATAATCAAGCTGTGCTGTGGATTCAGCCTATTCTGCTTAATAATACATAATCGCTTAAGCGCTTCGATTTGTTTCTTTTACAAGATTTAGCGCTATATAAATTCTATATATTATTATTATTATTATTATAATCCCCAGGTAACAAAGAAACATAGAAAAAGATAACAAAGCACTTCACAGCGTAATCACATGTACATATGTATGTATATTTTAAGAAATGCCAACTAACACTGCACAGTGGCCGTCCTGTGCCCATCCCAGTGTTTCCAATATCACTACCTGGTCACCTGAGCCGGATAAACATAACATGTGAAACAAAGAAAGGTTGCCAGACTGGCTTGAACAAAAAAAAGGGCAGAAGAATGAAACGGGAAGGCAGAAAATAAGCAAGAGTGAGAGACGATATAAAACGGTCAGGAAAAAGACAGAAACGAAGAGAGCGGTAGGGAAGAGAAATTTCTAGCACAGAATTCCCAGAAAGAGTCTTGAGATATTATTTATACTGAAAGAGCCCCCAGCATCCCAACAGGGGGATATATATTCAAACAAGCAAAACATCAGTTTCAGGATAAACACACTGTACATAACATAGACCAGTATTTCTTGGAATAACATTCAAGGAAACATTCTTAGCGACTGGTTTTTGTTTTGATTTTTAACCTGTATCAACAGCACAACACCACTGATAGTATATTACAACAAAAACAAACAAAAAGATTAGGACTATCACCATCCAGATTTGCAAAGAACAGGCTGATGAACTTGCAAAAAAAAAAGGATGCACAGAAAGAACAGTGCGAAAGAAGCTTCACATTCCATAAAAATCATCAAATGAATGGCCCGACCCAGAGTAGAGAAGGACAACTACCACTATCTCAGAAGAGAAGAACGGATCAACGTTCTAAGACTCCGCACTACTAGGCACAACAGGATAAATCACCACATGTCCACAAAGCTGAAGCTCTTGTCTTCATCTCCCCTGTGTGCCTGTGGCAAAGAAAACCAGACTAGTGAACACATCCTTCAAACGTCCTTCAGATGAGACTATAAACTGAGGTCCCGTGCGCGAACACATGCAGGATATCTTACGCACATGTTCAAGCCTGTTCCGCTTTTTGTTAGAGTAGGCCATTGAGTGCTGCTGGTGGGAACGGGTGACAAAATTGACAAAACTGCATACACATGGGGACTGGATGTAAAAAAAAAGCACATGAGTGCTTATTCCATAATCCTTGAGGTAGACAGGGGTGTTTTGTGAAGTAAAAGAAAATTTAAGGTATTTTGTCTTTATTAACAAATTCACTTCATATTTTATCTCTGAAGTCAGAATACGGCTACCTTAATGGTAGGGGGGAAAAAACAGTCGCATATGCAAAAAATATAATTGATGAATGATCTCAGAGCTTTTAGTCAAGGAAAAGGAACATTTTTTTTCCTCTCTCTATACTTCAGCAAAAGAAAACCAATGATAATAAAGCTTCATGAATTGATAAATCACATCATATTTTCTTCCTCTGTCTGTGCTGAAATAATCAAATACACTGTCTTCAACGATATCCATTGCAGAATTTACTGGGTAAGTCTCAAAAACAGATGTCAAAGTAAGATGAAAAACCAAAAATATGAAACAAATCAGAAAAAAAAAAATCAACTCCAAACGAACAAACAAAAAACCCAACTAAAGACAAATGTACCCCCAAAAACCTACCTGGTTACATAACGCACTGCAAGACTTGATTTTACTTTGACAATTTAGGCCCAAAGAAGCCATTAAAAAGTGCACTTTGCCAGCCAGACTTCTTTATTTTTCAACTAGAACTCAGAATCTCGCCATTGAAAGCTTGGAGATCCAAGGGCATTGCACCCGTTTAATCAAAAAGCACAGGGTTGTGGGTTTGATTCTCATCTCGGGCTGCATATTTCTTCATCTCCTAGACCATCAGTGGTAGTTTGGGTGCTAGTTTTCTGGATGAGACAATAGACCAAGGGTCTATTCACAACATTCGTTTAACCTCACCTATCCCATAGTCCTTTGGGCCATGGGGGCACTAATGAAGATTTTGCAACCAGTATCCTCCACTCTATCCTCCGCTTTCCATAGCAATTCACCCCACTCAAGGCCAGTCCACTTACCACATACATTTAGCTCATGTCAAACAGCCTACAGCAACAAGTGAGTTCTCCCTGGCAAATTTCTGAGGGAAAAAAAAACTCCACTCCTATCAATAAACAAACAAATACACTCATAGACATGGGGGAAAGAAAGGAACTGATGCTGTACTAGTGATGAAGCATTCTACCGAGGCAGAGTAGACCAAATTTCACACAACTGCTATGACTGGAAGTGATAATACAATACAAACTGGTGACATTTTGTGTATGAAACTGTTTTTCTAAGAAAGCCATCCCATTCAATTTCAAACATCCAGGATGATACCTAAACCTTCAACCAGAGCCCACGTGTTTTATGTTGTCGTCCATTTGTGTTGGCCCCCTCGCCTTGTAAAAGGCGGAATGGGATTTTATCCCGGGTCCACCACTACCCAGGCATGCGTTGCTGTAAGAAACCTCAGCTTACTGTCTCCCACAAAGGACTGGGAGGGAACAGGAGTCTACACAAATGCGGCTCTGAGGAGGAGGTCTCCTCCAGCCGAGCAGGCTGACGGAGGGATTCAAACCAGTGACCCTTACCACCAGGCCTCAAAACAACCTCTCAAACTCACGCTGCTCTACACTTCTTTATTTTTTCTTTTCTTTTTCTTTTATTCTTTTATATCAAGGATAATGGAATAAGCACTTATGTGCTTTTTTACATCCAGTCCCCGTGTGTATGCAGTTTTGTAAATTCTGTCATCTGTTCCCACCGGCACACAATGGCCTACTCTTACGAAAAGCGGAACAGGATTTAACATGTGCGCTAGATGTTCTGCGTGCGTTTGCACACGGGGCCTCAGTTTATAGTCTCATCCAAAGGACTTTGGGGAGAGTGGAGTCTGCACTGATGTTAACTCCAGGGGAAAATATCCCCCTTGAACGGGAATCGAACCCGGGTCGTCAGATTGCGAGCGCAATGTTCTGACCACTAGGCTATCCCGTCCCCCAATGTCCCTACATCCCAATCCCCTACACTGTCATAT
The DNA here is from genome assembly GCA_028751875.1 of Rapana venosa. Classification (NCBI taxonomy): domain Eukaryota; kingdom Metazoa; phylum Mollusca; class Gastropoda; order Neogastropoda; family Muricidae; genus Rapana; species Rapana venosa. The sequence goes on from CM054162.1 coordinate 18,155,304, forward strand.
GTACACGTTTTGATTTTTGTTTGGGGGGGGGAGGGGGGGGACGGGCTTTTCCCCCATCACCACCGTTTCTCCCAGGATCAAAGTACTACCAGCTCTCACGCTGTCCCGTACGCACAGGCGTGTATCCTCTGCACATACCTCTTCACTTTTCCCCCATCTGCACCGTTTCTCCCAGGATCAAGCACTTCAAGCCGTCCCGTACGCACAGGCATGTATCCTCTGCACGTGCCTCTTCACTTTTCCCCCATCTGCACTGTTTCTCCCAGGATCAAGCACTGCCAGCTCTCACGCTGTCCCGTACGCACAGGCGTGTATCCTCTGCCCCCATCTGCACCGTTTCTCCCAGGATCAAAGCACTGCCAGCTCTCACGCTGTCCCGTACGCACAGGCGTGTATCCTCTGCACGTGCCTCTTCACGTGGCTGGCCTGGGTGAAAGCCGCCGGGCAGTGCGGGCAAGGGTGCGGCCTTTCCCCAGTGTGGATCAGCTGGTGCCGCTTCAAGATGATGGCCAGGGAGAAACGCTTCCCGCACTCCGAGCACACGTACGGCTTCTCCCCAGTGTGCACCCGCGCGTGCCGCCTCAGGTGCCCGGCCCTGGCGAAAGCCGCCCCGCAGACCTCGCAGGCGTGGGGCTTCTCCCCGGCATGGACGCCCCGGTGCTGCTTCAGGTCGCAGGGCGCGGAGAACCGTTTCCCGCAGGTCCCGCAGCCGTAGGGCCTCTCGCCCGAGTGGGTCCGCTTGTGCAGCTTCAGGTTGCTGATCTGGGCGAAGGCCGCCCCGCAGGTCTCGCAGCCGTAGGGCTTCTCGCCCGTGTGGATGCGCTTGTGCTGGGTCAGGTTGCTCTTCTGGGAGAAGGGCACCCAGCAGACGTCGCAGAGGTAGGGCTTCTCGCCCGTGTGGATCCTCCGGTGCTTCTTCAAGTCGCCGTTGCTGCAGAAGGCCTTCGGGCAGGCGTCGCAGGCGTAGGGCCTGACGCCCGCGTGCACAGCCTTGACGTGCTTCTGTAAAGAGCTGGAGTTCTTGAAGTTGGCCACGCAGCGCGAGCACTTGTACGGCCTCTCCCCGGTGTGGATTCTCTTGTGGGTCTTCAGGGTGCTGGGGTGGGTGAAGCCCTTACCGCACAAATCACACACGTACTTCTTGGCTTTTTGCTTCGCGTCTGTCCTGTCAGCGTCGCGGTCTTCCACTGTCGTTTTCATCGCTGTCGCGGGTGTTTGGCTCAAGTCGCTCACGTAACCGTCACCGTTGCTGCCACGATGGTCGCCAACGCAGTACCGGTTATATGCAGAGTACAGAGAAAACAAGTCACCCAGTGTCTCTCCGTGGAAGGCGACCATGTGTAGTTCCAGACTGCTGAAGAGAACAAAGGTGGCTGAACACCGCTGACACACATGATTTGTGTTCTGGGACAGCAGTGACCCACAAGTGTTGTCAGACACAAGCTCTACTGGGCTGTAGACAGCTGAGGGCTGTACTGGGCTGTAGACAGCTGAAGGCTGTAATGGGCTGCAGACAGCTGAGGGCTGTACAGGGCTGCAGACAGCTGAGGGCTGATCTTGTCCTTCTTCCTCCATGGACCATGGTGGTTCCAGCTTCTGGGAACAAAAAGACACAGGCAGATCATGTGTTTAACTCAAGCAGAGCACTTTTTCAGCTAAAATTCCCTACCTTTTTCCGAGACCGAGAACCAAAAGCAATGGTCAAACTCGATGGCAATTTCAACCTTGAAAACGAGTTTTCAAATTCCACATCACTTCTAGATTTTCACAACCCGTATATTTATACTGCCCCAAGACTATTATCTCAGTTACAGAGAAACTTTGAGTGGCACGTGTATCAAAATCAGAAGAAGACATGTAATAAACAATACAGATGAAAAAATTATATCACATATTAAAATGAGAGCATTTGATAACACACACACACATGCACGCACGCACATATCACTAATAGAACAAACAAAACAGTATTAAGGTTAAAAGCAGCAAAGCAAAGCCAATCTACAACATGATTTAGTACTATCTTATGATACACTATTGAAGCCTATCAGTACATCATTAGCAACAAACTCATACACTGACAGAGTGAATGTCAGTCTGTTAACTCAGTGCACAGAAGTTAAACCTCAAGTTCTTCAAATAAAACAATACACTGAGATGCTGTGTACAAACACATACATCATATCTTGTACTTAAAGGTAAAGGTGTCCCATAACCTATGTGGTCATAGGGGAGCGAGGCATCAGAGACCTCAGCTTCTCCAGGGACCAGCATATTGATGACAGTGCCCATCTCCTCTCCCTCGCTGCTTTACCTTCCCTGACCCTCAAGAGGCAGGTGCCCATTTACAGCTGGGTGAACTGGGGGAACTGTAATGAAACCAAGGCGTATAAACAGTCACCCATCCACTTGGTGACCACGCACAATGCTGCTTAACATTGGCTTGGGAAAAGCGAGTGTTCTGACCACTGAGCTATCCCGTCCCCTACAGAATAAGTGCTCATGATTTAAATACTGAGCGTGGTCAATATACAGGCACCCCAAACAGCAGAAAGATTGTGAAATGTGTATCGGTTTATAGAGGATGAACTTCATTTTTTTTTGGTATACTTGTGTGTTGTTTTATGATTAATGACCAAAACAGTCTGCTCTGACAGCAGTGCAGCAATCTGACTGCTTCTCTGGACAGAACAATCCAATCAGTGTGTATTTATTAATAATAACTTGATTCCAAGCAATTTACTACAGTTTAATGAGTTTCAAGGATCATTAGCAAAGCACGTTTTTGACTGCACACATCTTTGGTGACTTTCTCCTAAACAGACTTGTCTACTCGAGTCTACAAGCCTTCAGGGCTTCTATGGTAATCTCTTCTTTTTCTCTCGTTCACTTTTTTCACACCGTCAGATATGTTTGGGAGAAATAACGGCATGTCCGTTCCACCTCTTCTATGGCAATAAAGGATATTCTTGTTCACTTTATCAGTAACTTCATAAGGTCTCAAGCTGGAATGCCTAAGAATTTGTCAGAGGATTAAAAAAAAAATAAACAAAATAAAATAAAAGTATTTGTCAGAGGCAACTGAGCAAAGCGAGGTCAGTAGGTACTAGTACTCACAATGGCAGAATGACCTGACGAAGTCATGACAGTTTCTCTGGTGTCACCTGCCCTCTGTGACGAACACCTTCTGTGTCTATTGTGTGTCTGTAGAAAGAAACAAAGGAAAGAATCAATCACACAGCTGACATTTTTTACAACACAACTAGAAAAAAATGATCGCAAGACAGTAGTGATACACTTTTCTTGTTTATTTAAATTACATTTCTCTCTCTTCTCCCTTACGTTAGCAAAAAAGTTAGCAATTTATGCAACCCACTTTTTTTTTTAGTAGATCATATCAGAGAACCCCCAGCAACAAAAGAAATGTCCCTGGCAAAAATTATTTGTGTAGAAAACCACACTCTTAAAGGTATACAAATTATACACTTACAGCAGCAGCAGCAGCAGCAGCAGCAACAACAGCAACAGCAACAAAACACACATACATGCAAGTATGCACTCACGCATGCATGTATGTATGCACGCACACACGTGCACACGTGTGCACACACACACACACACACAGAAATCATCTTGCCCACACGATAAATCCTGTTCCGCTTTTCATAAGAGTAGGCCATTGTGTGCCGGTGGGAACAGATGACAAAATTTACAAAACCGCATACACATGGGGACTGGGTGTAAAAAAAAACATTAGTGCTTATTCCATTATCCACGATATAAAAGAATAAAATATAAAATAAATTAAATAAATACAAGAAAAAGGTGGGGCAGAAGGTGCAGGCAAAGAATACAGACTGTTGTGCTAAGAGCTTGTCACAGTTGAAGACAATCCCAACATAACGTTAATTTCCAAGCATAACACCATGATAATGTAGACCTTGGCGCTTTGCTTGTAACATCAATAACGGACACGGCTTCTTTTTTTTATAAATCTAAGCCACAAACCCCACCTTTCTGATAATTCCGCTTGTCTCCGCATCGCAGGTTGGTGTGGCGTGAGTTGTCGCCATGTGGACTTTGAGACTTCTGGGCAACATGAAGACGGCAGAGCAGACGTGACAGAAATGACTTCGGTACAGCGACCCCCAGGTGATGTCTGACATGGGCCGCGCTGTGCTGTGCACAGCCGAGGGCTGATCTGGACAGTCCTGCTCCATGAAGAGCGTTGGCTGATCCTGTGTACACACACACATACGGGATAGCCTAGTGGTCAGAACATTGCGCTCGCAATCTGACGCCCCAACTTCGATTCCTGTTCAAGGGGAATATATTTTCCCCTGGAGTTAACATCAGTGCAGACTCCACTCTCCCCAAAAGTCCTTCAAATGAGACTATAGTATAAACCGAGGACCCGTGTGCGAACGCATGCAGAACATCTTGCGCACACGTTAAATCCTGTTCCGCTTTTCATAAGAGTAGGCCATTGTGTGCCAGTGGGAACAGATGACAGAATTGACAAAACCGCATACACATGGGGACTGGATGTAAAAAAGCACGTAAGTGCTTATTCCATTATCCTCGATATAAAAGAATTTTTAATAGATTTTTTACTAAAAATTAAACAAATACACACACAAACACACTCAAGATTATCTTATGGGGTTTACCTCCTGATCCCCGCTGGCTGAAGAGTGTTGTGGTATTTATCATTATGTAGAGAATGTTCAAAGACAAGATTTTGCATTCATGGAAGTTTTTGTTAATTAATTAACATCTATCCAGCTGAGATAGCATTTACAGGGCTTATAATTTATTGGTTTTCACCGAAAATATAAAAGAAAACTTGGCCTAAAAGAATCGACTTTGCTTCTATTATCTATTTGTGGTGTCCTGTTTTACATTTGACCTTGTGAAAACCACAGGACTGAAATGTGTACACAGCACCTGGGGTTTATCACAGTTCTTGATTAAACCATTGACGCTGAGGGCAACAGCAAAGTGAGAGGCTGTATGACCAGTGGCTTTTCCACCCATGGAATTCCACTTTACAGCTTAGTCTTTAGTGATAGACTATGACTCTCTGACTAGGAGGCTTTACTCGCACAGTCCTTATGTGCTGCAGCCCTGGGGGCTAGTTGGCCTTTGGAGAACATCTCCAACGCTGACTGTCCTTATGCCCACTTGGCTGAGAGAGTGGGAATGTACTGTGGGCAAGGCATCTCCACTATAATCAAATTTCTGCCCAATTTCAGAAACAACAGCTGCCTCCTCTGCTGTTTTGGAGGTCATCGTCGAACATGACGGACTAACATACATACATACACATATCTTTCTTGTCTCTACAATAGTCATTTGTTTTCCAGGGCAAAACTAAAAAGTGAATTAAAAAAATATTCAGAGCCTTCAAATCTGCTTTCAATGAAATTGTTTCACATCATGTACACAAAAGGTAGGTGCTCAATCCTTACAAAAGAAACATATGATACAGGTGGAGACTGTCCTTGTGAGTATTCTCTCGCGTCTGGTCCATGGTGTTTGCTGATATAATGTCCTCTACACTATGTATAGCAAACAGGAGGGGGGTAACAAAAGCTAGTGAGCTCGAGTTTGGATAAACTGCTCACCTGTTTGTGTTTGCCAAGCTGGTTCCAGTCTATACCGAGCTGTCCACCTGAAGGGGCTTTCTCCTTAAGTTCTCCACTGCCCTGCACAGCTTTCATATGAAAACAAAATTTCAAGTCAGTACACAAGCTTGCATAGCATCTTGTACACATGTCAAACCTCTATCTATCTTTAAATATTTCATAGTACGGTAAACCTGCCATGATGTACAGTGACACTCTTTTTTTCTTTTCTTTTTTTTGTACAGAAGCACTCAAAAACTTAACACACCCAGCATGCAATCTGTGATCCGCAATGGGCTGAGCAATGTTCAACTCACCCAAGACACACTGCGCTGCCCCCCCCACCT
>CM054162.1:18166277-18173777 GCA_028751875.1 Rapana venosa
ACACGAATAACAAAACCACACTAAACTGACGTACGTGTGTACTGTGCATGAAAATGTCAAAGAAAACAGTCCACCGTCTTTTATAGAGAGGTGAAGAAAAAAATCCAAGAAACCTAACGAAATAATTTATATGCAACTATCAAATGGGATTTTTAAAAAACACCCAAAGAAATGAAAACAGCAACAACATTAGTAACACCAGCAACAACAAACAAATAAGTATGCTTATTTCAGAGGGCATGAACAAAAATTAATAACCCCGAAGGTAGTCAGTCTTACACAACTATGAAGCTGATTTCAAAGAAAAAAATAAACTAATTTTTTTTAATGGAACAGGACTACAATACAGACAGAAATAGGGCAAAAAACAACTGTCAAGAAAAATACATAGATTCATCTTCATTGATCACTTAGACAGCATCAACTGTTGTCTGTCATAGAGCGAAAAATCGTTGCGCTGCCGTAAAGCGCCTGACAAATCAGGCCTAGCGCGTCCGACTTCGATGTGAAAATATTGTTTGTTTTTTTTAAATAGCAGTATAACTGGACAGACACAGGCATAACAAAAGCAAAAATCCTTCTCATGAATTCACTGGCAGGGGAAGGGAGGGGGTGTTATTTTTCTTTTCTTTTCTTTTTTGCCCTTAAGTCATCTTCTCATTCTTTTTATTTGTTGACGAAATCAAACCTCCAGTAAAGAGAGACAATGACGAAAGACGAGCAGACTGCCAGACATCTCACAGAAAGAAAGAGCACTCTTTAGAAAAGCTATGGGACAGTCCTGTTACCATCTTTATAATTATTGCCTTGTCATGCATTGGAATTTGCAATGCAAATAAGACAGGGATATGGCGGGCTGACTCCGATGACATCAATGAAAGAATACTTATGCCAATACACATTAGCCAACAATGCGTCTGGTCCAACTTTGAAGTTACAGATATCACGCGAGACAGTGGACACAGATAATGATCTGTGTACATCTGTACAGACTTTGTTAATGTAACACCGGTGTACACAGACAATGATCTGTGTACATCTGTACAAACTTTGTTAATGTGGACGCAAACTGATATGTGTACATCTATACAGACTTTGTTAATGTAACACCGGTGTACACAGACAATGATCTGTGTACATCTGTACAGACTTTGTTAATGTGGACGCAAACAGTGATATGTGTACATCTATACAGACTTTGTTAATGTAACACCGGTGTACACAGACAATGATATGTGTACATCTGTACAGACTTTGTTAATGTGGACGCAAACAGTGATAGGTGTACCTTTATACAGACTTTGTTAATGTAACACCGGTGGACACAGACAATGATCTGTGTACATCTGTACAGACTTTGTTAATGTAGACGCAAACAGTGATATGTGTACATCTATACAGACTTTGTTAATGTAACACCGGTGTACACAGACAATGATATGTGTACATCTATACAGACTTTGCTAATTTCACACTGGTGAATGCAGACAAAGCTCTGTGTGCTTGTTCCAGCGCTGGCTGTTGTCACGTTGCTGGACACACACTGCGATGATCTATGCGCAGTCTTGCTTAGTCTTTCCTAATCTAAGATTTATGAGTGCAATAACCACACTGTGCACTTCCTAGTCTTTGCTAACGTCCTTGAACACCAGTAAACGCAAATAACCATCCGTGTCCATTCCACAATCTTAGATAATAGTTATGATACTGATGGACACAGGCAATGATCTGTGCCCATTCCACTGACTTAAGTGGTTTAACATCACTGTATACTAACACCCATCATTCACCTTCTCCAGTAACTGCTAAGCACGCAGACCAGACAACGACCTCTGTCCACTCCCCAGTTGTGGATGCCTCAAGATCATTATTACACTGATCATAATCTCTGTGCATGTTTCCAGCGTACATTGCTCCGTCCATACTTCATGAGGCAAGTGAACAATGTGTCAATTCGATTGGAGCAATATCCAGTGGTTGAATGAAAGGGAAAATCGAGGTCCAGAAAACTAAGCAGAGCTTTCGCCGGAGGACGCAGGAATGGAAGGGCATCAATTCTCTCTTCTCGCTCAGCCTGGAAACCTATTCTGTGAGAAATGGCCAGACGACAGACATCCATCAGGTTCCTGGTGCCTTCTTCTTTCATCTCCTCCAGAAACTGCTGACACTCATCAGTAGCCCATCCAGACTGTTGTATCAGTTCATAGCAGTCAGAGTCGGACACCAAGTTGATCTTTTGCACCAGTTTAGCTTTAAGTAATGGCTCACCTCCGGACATCAGCTCATCAAATTCGACATGGAAGACATAATGCGTGGACATGCCAAGCATGGCGCTCACAGTCAGGAGATTCTTCACACTGTCTTCGTCCTCAACTTTGGCTAGAACCTGATGGATGAAATATGAAAAGATGGCTGGAGGTTGGGAAGTCTGTATCAAAAAGCGGAAGATCTGGAGAGCTACATCCCAAACCTTAGCTTTGACAGACTGTAGACAGATTCTTGACAGAAGACAAATTTCAGAACACTGGAAAAACAGACTTCGCACCACATCCCAATCTCTTTTAATGGCAGCTGTATGGCACACAAAGTTAATCAGCCCAGGGCGTGAATTAAAGGTGACCAGTTTTTTCACTGTTTTCCAGTTCGTTTCATACCCGTTTGTCTTTACAAAAATCATGATAATAGTTCGTTCCCTTTCGTAGGAAATCAGTTCTGCTGCACGGTCTGAGATTTCCTGGTGTAATAGCTCGTTTATTTTAGCACACAGTTTGGATTTTATCGCCTTAGAGAAATGAGATGGCCGGCCAAAATATAACATAATTTTTCTGTAGAATTCCAGCCGAAAATCCCTGCCCTGCAAAAAACGCAACACCAGATCCCAGTCTCCCAACAGCGAAGCCAAAATCACGGCAAGCTCTTGCTTTTCAGTAGAAGTGGATTGGTAAATAGCCAGCAGTCGCTCATGATCAGTTTCATTCCTCCGAAAGTTTTGAAAAGCGAAGGAACTGATGGAGGAAGACAAGGAGAGGTTGTCAAGGCAGTATGACACCCATTTATACAGAGATGATGACTCCAGGGTTGGAAGCTGTGGGTCATCCTGTCTCAGAGACCTTATCAGATAAGAGCCCAACACCTTATGCAACAGTGGAAAATGTCCAATTTCATAGAGACGATGTATCCGACTATGAGAAGCACTCCAGGTTTCATTCAAAACGATGTCCCTGAGTAAGTTTAAGCCAGAAAACGGAAACGTATTCCACTTGCATGTAACGTACTGGAAGGCAGGATAGTCCTGCAGTTCCCGTTTAGCAGAGACAGCAGCTTGAGAAGTGACGTCATCCTGAGCGAAGTAGTGGCTAAACAAGCTGAGAAATTGTGGAGAAAGCTCACCCATTCTTCTATAGTACTTCTTTCCCATTGGCGTGGTCTGTTTTGCCATCGTATTGGTTAATCAGCACGTATAGAAGGCAGTTCTTGGTCGGGGTGTCCAGTTAACGTCTCTCTGGCTATCAGATCTATCTGTCGACAGAAAAGAAGAAAATATCAGATTGGAAATATTCTGACAACTGCATCAACAAAACGGTGTGAATATCATCATGTGGCATTCTGCTATCATACTGCACAAAGCCTCTGCTCTGTTTCATGTAAACTGCTGAAAGCCTCTGCTCTGTTTCATGTAATGTTAAGTCGCAAATGTGAGATAGGCACTGACAAGAATGTATTGTCAACCACATAGTTAAACTGTATGCTGTAATAAATAGCACTGTTAGGAGACACGTCTACCTCAAGAACACAAGCACTACATTGATACTGGTTCCATTATCTTTAAACACAACAACTGACTTTAAAAACTCCAAGTCAGATTTTATAGAAATATTTAGCTAGGTGTACATGCTGCTGCTCCCCCTCTGCCACGGTTGTCACAGAGAAGAGTCTATTCCCGAAGAGTGGCATGCCTGTCATTCTTATGGGCCAGGGCTTTTCTAAGGTATTGTCAACAAACGTCTGACCTCATTTGAAATCTGGTCCAGTCACTATCCCTATCCATGGTTTTCAATACTCTGTCATTTGTTTTCAGTGCTGATAGTGAAGCAGAAGAAACACATCTTTATCTAGATGCTCAATATTTCTTAAGCTCAAAAAGAAATGCATCTTTATCTAGATGCCCAATATTTCCTAAGCACAAAAAGAGAAACATCTTGAAGATGCTCAATATTTGTTAATCACAAAAAGAAACACTTGCAAGTTTATTCAGATGTTTAATATTTCTTTAGCACATAAATAACTGCTAGCATTTTTATCCAGATGCTCAATATTTCTCTAACACAAAAAAGAACTACTTGCATTTTTATCCATATACTCAATATTTCTCTGGCACAAAATGAACTGCTTGCATCTTTATCCAGATGCTCAATATTTCTCTAGCACAAAAAGAACTACTTGCATCTTTATTGAGATGCTCAATATTTCTTAAGCACAAAATAACTACTACTTGCATCTTTATCGAGATGCTCAGTATTTCTCTGGCACAAAAAGAACTACTTGCATCTTTATCCAGATGTTCAATATTTCTTAAGCACAAGGAATAAGCCGTCTAAGATCAGTTCTAACAGGCTGTCCCATCCCACAGCAGTCTTGTATAAACAGTGTGTATAGTGTGACATTGTAGGAAAGTATGTCTTCTAAGTAGTCACATTATCAATTTAAAGTTATTTCCAGTGTAATACAGTGATTTTTGTGCGTGAGTGCACTTATACGCACAAGTTAACATAGATACCTCATACAATGAAGATAGGGTACAGGCAAGATTTGTATTTGTCCCCCTTTTTTTTAAAAACAGTTACGTGTTTTATAAAGTCTTTTTTTTTTTTTTAAAGCACGGTGCCTTAAAGGTGAATATAGCCTAAAGACAAAGTCATCTTGGCACAAGGGAGAGGGCTGGAAATCATCCCACAACAAAACATCTAACTTTTAAATTCTGTTTGAAGTTGTGAGCAACCAGTGGCATGGCTCCAGCTGGCTTCTATGTACAGGTGAGTATACTATGAGCTAAAACTGAAAGAGTGGGGCTGCTCACATATGCTACAGATGCAATCCAAAGTGTTTGCCAAATTATCTAACCAACCATATCAATGTCTGTACTCATCAGGACTCGTTTAATTTCACTTCATGTTTATTGCCCTTCTCACTACGAAAGCATATCAGGGCTGTCACCTCATTCAGTTCCAATGGCTCCAGCAACATTTACTTCAAATTCAAAACTACAATCTAATTCCTTTAAACATCCAACACTGTGTATCTGAAAGAGAGAGAGAGAGAGAGAGAGAGAGAGAGAGAGAGAGAGAGAGAGAGAGAGAGAGAGAGAGAGAGAGAGAGAGAGAGAGAGAAATGACCTAAATTATTTGATTCCTGAACGCTGTCAAAACCAGGCCATGCTGAATACTCTAGCCTTTCTGCTCAAATCACTATCCTGGATTACAAAAAGTAGGTAACCCCCTCCCCCCCCCTTCTCCCTCCTCCCCCCCTTACCCCCCTACACACGCATTCCCAAGTACAAAAATGTACATGAAAATGCCATAATTATGGGCAACTGACACTGCAGAATGGACATTTGTGCTCATCCCAGTGTTTACGTATCACTTACAGACCTATTGCTCTCATTCCAATAGCTATGAAATGCTTTGAACGTATGATTCTGAAACGTATTCTTCGGTGCACTTCTCACCTAGTTCCTCTTCTTCTTCGACAAATCTGGCTCTTTTTTTCACATAAGTCTCACAAAAGTTCTTCGGATGAGACTATAAACCGAGACCCCGTGTGCGAACGCACGCAGAACATCTTGCGCACACTTTAAATTCTGTTCCGCTTTTCGTAGGAGTAGGCCATTGTGTGCCGATGGGAACAGATGGCAGAATTTACACAACCGCATACACACGGGGACTGGATATAAAAAGGCACATAAGTGCTTATTCCATTATCTTCGATATAAAAGAATAAAATAAAAAATAAATATACTCTTTATTGACTTTTCCTCCGCTTTCAATGTCATGTGGTCCCATCTCCCAGCACTTAAAAATTACTTTCACTGAATATTTGCCCTCAGCTTATTCATTGAGTTATGAACTATCTAATGAATCGAACACAGTGTGTCCATTAAAAAAAACCATCAACTGAAAAGTCATTGTCCACTGGCTTTCCTCAAGGCACTGTTCTTTGTCCTAACCTTTTCACTCTATAATTATACTAATGACTGCGCTGGTTCTAATATTACACCATTGATTAAATATTCTGATGATTCTTCCCTTGAAGATCTGTCCAATTATTCCATGTATTCTGAAAAAAGTAGCAGTTTCCTCCTGGTGTGAAAGAAATTATCTTGACTTGAATTTTGTTTTAACCCATAGAAGTGCTGTGCAGGGATGGATGCATAATGATAAAAGCAGAACAAATTATGTCAGAACGGCAGCAGTTTGTGACTAGTAATAAAGACATCAGTCGCCTCCCCTCCCCTCCCCCACTCCTCGAACAACAACAGCCAAACAAGAAAACAAATCAAACCAAACCACACACACACGCGCGCGCACGCGCGCACTCACACAGAGCAGTTTTGAGGCTGAAAACCAGAGGGTTGATTTTTATATCATTTAAAAAAAATGGAAATAATAATATAGAGTTTTTTTCTACATGATCCACATGAAGATTTGCTTACATCAGTTTAAAAATAAAAAGCACTATGCTACTTGGGCCATGTAACAAAATCCAAAAGCATTGATTTAATTCAACTTTTCTCCGTGGAACTGTAGACAGAGGAAGACAGAATGCTAGACAGATAAAACAATAGATGGACAAAACTGCGGAATAAACAGGGTAACCATATAATTATTACAGAGTTCCAGGCTTTGGCATACACAGACAAACAGAGAGAGAGAGAGAGAACTTCGGTAAACATTCTATTTAGAGTTGTGCCTCAATGACTTATTTTATTATTTTTTAAAAATTCTTTTATATCGAGGATAATGGAATAAGCACTTATGTGCTTTTTTACATCCAGTCCCCGTGTGTATGCGGTTTTGTCAGTTCTGTCTTCTGTTCCCACCGGCACACAGTGGCCTACTCTTACGAAAAGCGGAACAGGATTTAACGTGTGCGCAAGATGTTCTGCGTGCGTTCGCACACGGGGCCTCGGTTTATAGTCTCATCCGAAGGACTTTTGAGGAGAGTGGAGGAGTCTGCACTGATGTTAACTCCAGAGGAAAATATCCCCTTGAACGGGAATCGAACACGGGTCGTCAGATTGCGAGCGCAATGTTCTGACCACTAGGCTACATCTGTTACTGGGGAGACGAGATAGCCTAGTGGTAAGAGCGTTGCACTCCCATCTTACGGTTCGGGTTCGAGCCATCACTGAGACACAACTTCTGGGGAATGTTTCCTTCCTCTGGAGTTAACATCAGTACCGACTCCATTTTACATGAATGTCCGTCGGATGAGACTATAAAC
>CM054162.1:18178777-18299134 GCA_028751875.1 Rapana venosa
GAGTCAAAGACGTAAGAAGTAATCGGCTTTGTTCAAATCATTAGGTAACTGGCTACCTACCTTCCAAACAGCATTTTGTGGGAGAGTGAAGTCAGCACTGATGGTTTCTTTTTGGGTTTTTTTTAAGTCAGGGCTGATGTGGATCGGTGGTCTAGAGGTAACGCGCCTGTCTAGAGAGCGAAAAGTCCGGGTCGGAAGTATGCGGTGGTTCGAATCCCTGTTTGGGCCCAAAACTTTCCACCCCATCCATTAGACCATGAGTAGTGGTCTGGGCGCTAGTCTTTCGGATGAGACGATAAACCGAGGTCCCGTGTGTTACACATAATTATTTAACGCACGCAAAAGAACCCACGGCAACAAGAGAGTTGTCCCTGGCAAAATTGTGTAGGAAAAAAAGTCACTCTGATAAGGAAACAAATAACAGTTGCAGCAGACAGGAAAAAGAAACAAAAAAAGGGTGGCGCTGCTCTTGTGGCGACGCGCTCTTTTCCTGGGGGGAGGGGAGAACAGCCCGAATTTCGCCGCAGAGAAATCTGCCGTGACTTAAAGTGGTAAAAATAAATATAAATAAATAAAAAAAATGAATAAAAATAACTCCAGGGGGAAAAAATCCCCATCCAACGAGCATCTCGGGTACGGTGGTGGTTTGACCCTAGGCTCGATCCTAGGCCATCAAATCGTGAGCGCAAAGCTTTAACCACAAGGCCCCCCCCCCCCCCTCCTGCCCCTACAGTTGAAAAGACCCAATATAACAATAATAATAATGTATGGAATTTATATAGCGCTGAATCTTGTAAAGCAACAAATCAAAGCGCTCAGATTTTATTTCATACCACTTTAAGTCATGGCAGATTTCTCTCCGTGAAATTCGGGCTGCTCTCCCCGGGGAGAGCGGGAGAACGCGTCGCCACTTAGCGCTGCGCCACCCTTTCACCCTTTTTTTTTTTTTTCTTCTGCAGCTGTATTTGTTTCCCTATCACTGACAACAGCGAACATTTCTACTGGGTACACCAGGTCAAACTCATAATATTATAATTAACAAGCATTTCGTCAGTGAGGATGTATGGGGTGGGGGTGGAGGGGGGGTGGGGCAGTTATCCATATCATCATCGTGCTGTCTTGTTAATACAAGGTATAGTGGTTAGAACATTGCGCTCGCAATGTGACGACCCGGGTTGAATCCCGTTCAAGGGGATTTTTTTCTCCCTGGAGTTAACATCAGTGCCGAGTCCACTCTCCCCAAAAGTCCTTCGGTTGAGACTTTAAACCGAGCGCAGAACATCTTGCGCACACGTTAAATCCTGTTCCGCTTTTCGAAAGTTGTGTGCCGGTGGGAACAGATGACAGAATTTACCTAATTTACCATACACACGGGGCCTGGATGTAACAAAAAAAAAGCACGCGAGTGCTGATTCCTTGATATGAAAGAATAAATAAATAAACATAATCATCATCAGCATGATTGAATAATTGTTTTCAATAGCCATTTGATGACATTGTCAACCTTGATATCACACTATGCCTAGCTAACAAGGAGAAACGCAACAGTACTACTCTGTAACGCACGCACGCACTCACGCACGCACCAACGCACGCACACACGTGCGCGCGCACGTACGCAAACACACAATGTGTAGTGTAACGGATGGCGAAATTAAAAAAAACTGCATACACAGGGGAACTAGATGTAAATGCTTAACACACACACACACACACACACACACACACACACACACACACGTACGCGCACGCGCACGCACAAATGCACGCGCACACACAAATGCACGCATACACACAAATGATGTGTAGTGTAACGGATGACACAATTTACAAAACTGCATACACACGGGGACTGGATGTAAAAAAGCAATGAGTCTTTACTGTATTATCCTCGAAATAGAATAGAATAAAATAAAATAAATAAAATAAATAAAATAAAATAACACACACACCACACACACACACACACACACACACACACACACACACACACACACACACATCGAGACCCCGTGTTCGAACGCATGCAGAACATCTTGCGCACACGTTAAATCCTGTTCCGCTTTTCGGAAGAATAGGCCATTGTGTGCCGGTGGAAATAGATGACAAAATTTACAAAACCGCATACACACGGGGACTGGATGTAAAAAAGCACATGAGTGCTTATTCCATTATCCTCGATATAAAAGAATAAAAAAAATAATAAATAAAAATAAACACACACACTTTTCCTCCATTCACTCGACTGTAAGTGTAGGTCTGGGTCCTAGTCTTTTGGGTTAAGGCGATACACGGAGGTCCTGCATGCAACATGCATGTAGCGCACATAAAAAGAACCCATGGCAACAAGAAAGCTGTCACTGGCAAAATTCTGTAGAAAACAGCCTCTCTGATGGGGAAACATAATATACACATGCAGACAGGAAAAGAAAAAAGGTGGCGCTGCTCTTCAGGCGATGCGCTCTCCTCGGAGAGAGCAGCCCGAATTTCACGCAGAGAAATCTGCCGTGACTCAAAGTCGTATACAACACAACACACACACACACACACACACACACACACACACACACACACACACACACACACACACACACACACACATCAAAATTAAAAAATATATATACACTATTCAAATAAACCCAAAAGCATAGCAACCACATTTTCCAGAAAGAAACAGTCTTTCCCTCCATGCAATCAAGCGTCACATTACAAAATGGTTTTGAGAAGTCACACACACACACACACACACACACACACACACACACACACACACACACACACACACACACACACACCAAAATGAAAAATATATATACACTATTCAAATAAACCCAAAAGCATAGCAACCACATTTCCAGAAAGAAACAGTCTTTCGCTCCATGCAATCAAGCGTCACATTACAAATGATTTTGAGAAGTCTAATTATTACTGCAGAAGACATTTCAAACCGTATACAACACACACACACACACACACACACACACACACACACACACACACACACACAACACACACACACACACACACACACACATCAAAATGAAAAATATATATACACTATTCAAATAAACCCAAAAGCATAGCAACCACATTTTCCAGAAAGAAACAGTCTTTCGCTCCCTGCAAACAATCGTCGCATTACAAAATGGTTTTGAAAAGTCTAATTACTGCAGAAGACATTTCAAACCGTATACAAACACACACACACACACACACACACACACACACACACACACACACACACACACACACACACACACACGCACACACACACACACTCACACACACACACACACACACACACACGCGCGCGCGCGCGCGCGCGCGCGCGCGCGCACACACACACACACACATCAAAATGAATAAAATATATACACTATTCAAATAAACCCAAATGCATAGCAACCACATTGGTTTTGAGAAGTCTAATTATTACTGCAGAAGACATTTCAAACCTGAGAGAGTATATAACGTATATCGACAATCCACAAGATACAATTCATATCAACAGTGTATGGAACTTCAGCAATCTACAAGGTACTTCAAATCCTAAGGGTATCTATGAAACCTTTACCACCCAGTTTCAGTGTTGTAGACGGTGCCTCCACATCAACAGGTAGACAGAATCTACTCTTCTTTATTTACATTATTTTGTCATCTAATATTCAATGTGTCCATATTACAATTTTGTCATCTAATAATTGAATGTAAAGGGGCGGGGTGGCTCAGTGGTCAGAGCACTCGCTTTCCCTAGCCAAGGTTAAGCAGCATGGAGCGTGGTTACCACTTGGATGGGTGGCCGTTTGCGCGCCTTGGCTTCAGTACAGTTCCTCAGTTCACCCAGCTGTAAATGGGTACCTGCCTCTTTAGAGTCAGGGAAGGTAAAGCAACGAAGGAGAGGAGATGGGTGCCGCCATCAATATGCTGGCTCCTAGAGAAGTTGAGGTCTCTGATGCCTCGCTCCCCTACGACCACATAGGTTATGGGACACCGTTACCTTGACCTTGCTATTGAATGTGGCCGTTTTCTGTGTGTCGTCTTATACTCAATGTGGCCATATTGGATTTTTCATCTACTATTCAATGTGGCCAATTTGCATTAGTCATCTAATATTCAATGTGGTCATTTTGCATTTGTCATCTAATATTCAATGCGACCATTTTGCATTTGTCATCATGTGTTTGTCAAAATCTTTCCTAAAAAATACATTTCAAAATATCTGTACTCCACCATCTGCCATGGTGCAGTGGTTAGCACAGTCTACTCCTTCCTGGAAGATCTTGAGTTTAAGCCTCGTGTGAAGCTGGACTTGAGAAAGCTCCAGCTGGCTATTACTGAGAGCTATGTGGGCTGCAGGCTCAGCAAGAAAACTAACCCCATACCTTTGAGTGTCACCCCCTTTTTGGAACGCGAATTTTACAGTATTGCTCAATTTCATTTGCAATAGGCAGATATATATAGATATATATATATATATATATATATATATATATATATATATATATATATATATATATATATATATATATATATATATATATATATATATAGTCTACAGCTCTAAGGCTGAAAGTGAACATCAGGACATAAGGTAAGGAAGCGCAGAGTTCAGTCCTGTCATGAAGTTTCATTGGGTTGTTGTTGGGTTGTTGTTTTTTTTACCTGATCGTCAGCTACAGATCCCAGGATCACCATGGGTGAGATTTTGCGCATGCGACCGTTTTTACCCACCATTAAGGTAGCCGCATTCCGACTTTAGGGAAATGGAGTTTCAAACCCATCCGAATTGTCCCTTGCTTCGTTACGATCATTCTCGTTCTGGTTGATTACCACCTTGCAGGGAAAGAAACTTGTCTTTGGTGTGGGGGCCACTTTTGACTGGATCTCGTGGTGACTCATGTTTGGCAATCATCTCTACAACAATGCCTATAGCATGCCTTTTAAAGCCTTCAGAGTTCCAAGATTCACCAAAGTCTTTGGAGAAACATGATAACAGGCTTGTTGTTTTTTTTACATTATAACAGTCACCATCCAAGGGACAAGTGTTCAAAAATCCCACCTAAATCAATCACTCAGATGAGAATTATATTCACAATATAGTCTAAACAGAGATGAAGATTGAAAAAGTAATGATCATAGCTGTGAGAATTTAAAACAGTTCTTGTCATTGATGTCATCACAATTGTTATGCAAGTCAAAACTCATCATCCGAGTCATCCGAGGAGAACTCATAGCATTGAGGACTTTGAGGGGGAAGTGCCACATGGTGACCAAAGTCACGGTCACAGAAGTCAGAGAACTGCAGGTAGTTCTTCAAGGGCTCCATCAGGGGCAGCTGTTGTAAACGCTGCTGACGTTTTCTGTCCCTGCAGGGGAAGTGACCTAATATCACCAGGCGACATGAAGACAGCAGTGTGCGAGGTGTTGCCGCCAGCTGCCTCATGAAAGCCGCGTTCTTCTCTATGACCTGGGACAGTCTGAGAAAATACTTCTGAAACCCATGTGCCCTATGCACCGTCAAGGGCTCCTGCCAGCAAGCAAGTCGATGGATCACATTGTCAACGAAGTCCTTGCCTTCTGGCGTGTTGTGGTCTGTCAGCTTCAGTAGCTGTGTTCTCAGTGTGCACAAATCTGTGCGGGAACAGGACCCTGATTCATACAACATGAGGATCACTGCAGGTAGGTCACGTAGCACAGCACAGGCCAGTGGGGAAGTGATCTCTCTACGTCTCATGAAGTCACAGTCTACGTAAGTGGATGGTCTGCGATTTACATTCACCTTACAGTCAGGATACCACAACTTTGTTATCGTGTCAGTGATGCCAGAGAGCAAGGAGTCCTGAGAGCCAGACAGCGATGGCTGGCGTGAGCTGAAGCCCAGCCTGCAGCACTCTGCCACCATCCTGTGTGGACAGCGCGTGTTCAGCACGGCGTACACCAGCGCTGTCTGTCCCGTCTCCGTCACAGCCAGGGGGTCCACTTGTCTGACCACCAGGCTCTCCATCCCATCCCACCTGTCTGAGGCACAGGCAGCGTGGAGAGACGTCTCCCCTCGTGTATTCACCCCCTTCCTCTGTTCAGGGCACCACATGACAGAGAACTGGATGATGTCCCCCTGGTTGTGGTCGATCAGAGCCTGCAGAGGAGTGTTGGTTGTGGTAAAGTGCTCCACGTTCTTGGCTGCTAAATGGATGTCACCGCCATATTTTATCACAAGCTTCGCAGTGTTCCATTGATGGTTGTCTATCAGTCTGTTGAGAACACTGACGCCATCCTTGTCCAGCAGGTTAGGTTTTCCATCACGAAATACTATCTCCTCCACTGCCTTCCATTCTTCCTTCCTGGCCTGTCTGTGGAGAGGGGTTTCTCCATTCTTGTCTTCCACGTTGATGTCAGCACCCAGAACTTGACAGTGGTCCACCACATCCCACAGGTGCTGCTCAATGGCTTCCAGAAAAGCCAGGTCACGCTGTTGTTGTCCTGGACCATCCTTCTCCTCCACCAAAGGCATCACGGCCTGCCAGACATCACGGCTGATGGCCTGATGGAACAGTCTGACCCGTGTCTCTGCAGACATCTGCTCTTGCTTCTTCATGGTGGTGAGGCAATGCCAGAACAGCACTCCTTCTCTCCCCTGGAAGGCACACTGCATCACCTGGCATCTCACAGCGTCGTCCACACCGTACTCCATCACCCTGGCCACCAGTGTCCACTGGTTCTTCTCCAGCAGTGCCGGGAGAGCCTCCAGACACAGGTGGACGTCCACGCCAATCTCCAGCAGCTTTCTGCACACCCCCCACTGCTGCTGTCTGACCATCTGAGGAAACAGCCAGTCTCGCTCAGCTCTGGTCATTCCCAGCCTCACCAGGTGCATCAAGATGTGCCACTGTCGTTTCTCTATCACTTTGTGCAGGACCAGAGAGAAGTACTCTTCTGTGGGGTCATGCAGAATGCTGAACAGCACGCTGCCCCACAGGCACCACTTCAGACTCTTCATGGGATGGAGGGCAGAGTTCTTTGCAAAACGGAGTCTCAGCCTGATCAGCTTTTCACATCTTCTTAGAAACGCTGCGGAGTCTCCTTTAGGCTTTAGCCTCAGATGACCGGTGACCCAGTTCTCCAAGAGATTGCTGACTTCAGTGATGTCCCCTCCCCTCTCCACCATCTGCAGCACCGAGTCCCAGTCGCCGTACTTGGCCACTATGTAGCAGGCATGCATGTGCTCCTGCATGGTCAGTCCGTGGTCAGCCAGCAGCAAGTACACCTGCCACTGCTGCTCTCTGAAGGCCTCCTTCATGGCCCAGTCACGCTGATCGCTGTGCAGGGAGTGGTCTGCCCACTGCCTGACGACATCCCACTCTCCCTGCTCCACAGCAGCTTTGAACAGCTGTCGGCGGTCATGCTCCCACACGTGAGACAGACAGGCCTGGCTGATGATGCCCCATCTCTTCTCCTGAAGCAGCATTCTGAGTGCTGTGCTCTGGAGTAGTGGGAACAGGGGGAAAACAGCCAAGATTACCAGTAATAAAACGTCATCGTTCCATCCTCGTCTGCTGATGTGATACAAGTTTAAACCTTCAGAAAATGAAGGAGGAAGAGTGAATCGGTTTTGTGGGTGTCTGCTACTTCTGTGAATACTTTTGTCCATGTGCTTTTGTTCTTGAAGTTCATGAAAATGTTGAGCTTGAGAGAATTTGTATTATCTTTAATACAGCCAAAGATATGTGTGTAAATATCAGACACGCACTGCTTGGTGTGCTCTGAAGCGTCCATGTCTCCTCTGTCGTTATCACACAAAATATTGCACAGCAAGTGTAACAATGTATCCACAAGTGTCTTATACAGTTCCGTCTGATATATTTTCTCAATTCTAGCACTCGTTTTAGAACCAATGTGGAATACAGGGTGACGGTACAGATTGTACGGCATTTCCTGCATTGCAGCTTTGGTGATGTCCAATGCCAGTGATGGATCCACACGACACCCAAGTACCAGTTTCCAGAACACAGTGTCACCCATTTTTCTCTCGTGGTCTGGTATCATCCACGTGTACACAGTATCACACACTATTCTATACAGCGTGTATGTGACATCACTCCACTTTTTGTGAGCCAGAAGAAGGGGAAACGCAGCCACCACGTCCTCTCCACTACAGCAACGCAGAACGAAGTGACAAAAACTGTTTTCACTCCCGCAGGAAGCTGCTTCCTCGACAGCCCACCTGTGCTGTGTAGAGCTCACGCCTCGCTCTAACACCTTGCCTACCGATCTCCACAGACCTCGTGACACCAGGTGAGGCAACACCTGCTCAAGCTCCTCTTCGTGGCACTGAAGTATGAGGTGGTTAACAAAGTCCTCATCCTTAGCAAACCTACTGGCCTGTTCCACAGTCCACCCGCGCTGGGCACAGCTCACGCCTTGCTGTAACACCTTGCCCACCTTGTCCCACCGGTTCTGCGACACCAGGTGGGTTAAGACATGTTGCATGTCCTCATCCCGACACTGAGGTAAAATGTGGAGAAAGAACTCACCGTCATCTGCATGTTGACAAGCCTGGTCCACAGCCCACCTGTGCTTTGCGGAGTCAACACCTTGTTGTAACGCTTTGCCCACAGAGGCCCACAGACCATGCATCACCAGATGAGGCAGGACGTGCTCCAGCTCCTCGTCGCGACAGTGCGGCAATACGCAGTGAACAAAGTCGTCGTACTTTGCATGCTTACTGACCTGTTCCAGGGCCCACTCGCGCCGTGTCCTGTCAACGCACTGCGCTAGCACCTTCCCTACCGACACCCACAGACGGCGTGACACCAGGTGGGGCAAGACACGTTCTAGGTGATCCTCGTGACAGTGAGGCACGACGCAATCCACAAAGGCAACATCCCCAGCATGTTCAATGGCCTGCTCTACGGCCCACCTGCGCTGTGTAGCGCTGACGCCTCGTTGTAACACCTGGCCTACTGACCACCACATATCATGGGACACCATCAGGGTCACTAACTCTTCCAGTTCCTCTTTCGTGCAGTGATGCAGCACGTAAACGGCGAAGATCTCTTCTTCCATGAACTTCAAGGTTTCTTTCACGGCCCATCTGTGCCGGTCCCTGCTCATCTCACGCTGCAACAGAAGGTCGGCACATTCCCACAGTTCCCTTCTTAGGATTTCCTTGAACGTGGCCTCCAGCTGGTCTGCAGCACAGATGTCCAGCACCGCTGCAACAAAGTGTACTGCTGCATGCTTCACCGTCTGCATCACTGCCCACTGGCGATGGTCTTCGCTGCAGTCGCTGCTGTCAATGATGGTGATGACCTCAGCCCACCGCCCATCTCTCACTGCCTCTCTTAGCTCCCGGCTGACGTCACGTGGGGGCTGTTGTTCACTGGGGGTTGCCATGGTGATATGCTGTGACACGCGTATGGAGCAGACACTGATACATCAGTTAAACAACCCTGATGTGTCAATAATTGTTCTTACCTCAACAAACAAGCTAAAATCATGCTACTTCCCATCCTAGTTTAAAACAGCTTAAGTCGTACTTTTCTATAAAAATGGAGAAATATAATGTCATCCAACTAAAGACCCATTTAAAGTTTATCAGTTATACTAAAATCATTAAGGTCCTTTTCTTTAATGGTTTTAGTATAACTGACATACTGTATGGCAGCAGTTTTCTGTGTAAGCGTTTGAGATCAATTATATCAAATGTTTTTGCAAACTCAATAAAGTAGGTGCCATAATAACTGTGTGACAGCTATGATCCCCCCTTCTTCCCCCCTCCCCACCCCCTCCAGCTGATTTTTGTTTAGATATTGTGTCAAGGTGATAAATACATCTTTGGACCTTGACACATAATCTAAACAAAAATCAGTGGGAGTGAGGGGGGGGGGGGGGGGGTCATCATTCCTGTCACACAGCCCTCACCAAATCTGAAGATACTTGGCTGAATGAGATAAATAGTAGTAAGTTACAATGGCACCTTCTTTATTGATTTTGCAAAAGCATTTGATATAATTGATCTCAAACGCTTACACAGAAATCTGCTGCCATACAGTATGTCAGATAACACTGTAGACCTAGTTAAACAATTCCTAAACAACAAACAACAGTAGCTGTACATTGACACTCCTTTATCAAAGACATTATTAATCAGGTTGGATATCCCACAAGGCTCACTACTATTCCTACTTCTTTTCTTCATAACTCTGTAAGTTCTTCAACTTTTTATCAACGAACCATGCAAACATTTTTTTTTATGAATGATGCAACAATTTACATAGACAACGACAGCTTGGGAACAATATCTATTTCGTAACAAAACAGCATTAACTCTCTTGAAAAACAGTGGAATTAGACCCATACGTTCGTAGACCCACAACTCCTTCAAAAAGTAAAATGCTTTTTAACTCACAAAACAAGACAAAGGTACAGGGCTATTCTTTATCTGAATTCATGAATGAAACAATGATTGAAAAAGTGGACGATCATCAAAGGTTTAGGTACCCAAATTGACAATAATCAGCCATAGGTTGACATTAATATCATAGTAACAAATCAAGCAACACCATGGTCAACCAAACCTATTACCCTGCAGATTAACCCTTTAAAAAAAAAAAAAGTCCATTTTCACACACACACACACACACGCGCGCGCGCTCGAGCGCACCCTCGCGCCCACGTACGATTTTTTTTCTCTGGAGGTAACATAAGTGCTGACTCAACTCTCCCCAAAAGTCCCGATGAGACTATAAACCGAGGTCCTGTGTGAGAAAGCACCAGAACATCACGTTGAAACTCGTTCCACTTTTTGGGAGAGTAGGCCATTGTGTGCCAGTGTGAACGGATGACAAAATTTACATAATTGCATACACATGGGGACTGGATTATATTAAAAAAAAAATTAAGTGCATGAGTTTATTCCACTATCCTCGAAATAAAACCAAAATAAATAAATTAAATAAAACATGCACGCATGCACACACATAGTTACAAGCAAGCAAGCGCGCACACACCACACACACACACACACACACACAACAACACACACACACACACACACAACACACACACACACACACAGAAGGGAGGGAGGAAGTAAAGAGACACACATAATTATACGCACGCACGCACACACACACACACACACACACACACACAAACACCCACACGCGCACGCACACACCACACACACACACACACACAAACACCCACACGCGCACGCACACACACACACACACACACACACACACGCACCCACACGCGCGCAACAACACACACATGCACACACACATGGCATTACCTTATTAAACCAGGAGATCACATTGATGATACTGATCACTGGTTCGAGCTGAAGAAAAATCTCCTGCACAGACATACATCACACATTATTATGTGAGGATTTTCTCTCTCTCCCCTCTCTCTCCTCCTCTCTCCTCTCTCTCTCTCTCTCTCTTCCCCTCTCCTCTCTCTCCTCTCTTCTCTCTCTCTCTCTCTCTCTCTCTCTCTCTGTAGTACTATACCCATTTCCCCAGCTGGTTATATTGTAACTAGGGCCGAAGTACCATTAAATCGCTTCAAAGTTCTCTCTCTGAGGGATGATGCAGAGATTGCAGGGTGGTCTGACGATGATACGGATATTGATGATGATGTCAATAATGTTGATGATGATTAGGTAGATGTTGAATATAGTGATGATGATATGGGTGTTGAAGATGGTGAAGTGAGGTTAAGGGTTATGATGGTGATAATTATGTAAGTATTGATGGGTTGATGTTGATGTAGTTGATTAAAATGGTGATGATGTTACAGATGGGAAGACGAGAATGTGTGTGTGTATGTGTGTGCGCGCGCGCACGCGCGTGTGTGAAAAAATGAAATGAAAAAAGATTTTGTTCTTTTTATTAATTATTTATTTATTTTTGAAAGGACAATGATGATGTAGATGTTTAGGAGGATGATGGCGATGATTATGGAAATGTTGAAGGTGATGTTGATGTAGATGCTGAGGGTGACGATGGTGGTGATGGTAACAATGGCGTGGTTGTTGAAGGTGATAGTGGTGGTGGTAACTATGATGATGTCAAAGATGAAGATGATGACAATGATGTATATATTGAAGATAACGATGGTAACGATGATGAAGATGATTATTATGACCATGATGCAGAGATTGAAGATGATAATCGTGGCGAAAATGACTATACAGTTGTAGAAGATGGTGATAGCGTAGATGATGAAGATGATGATGTTGATAATGATGATGTAGAAGATGAAAGTAATGATGGCATGTTGATATACTGGCTGCAGCTGCTGCTATAGGTAATGAAGATGCTGATGGTGATGATTATTAAAATGCTGAAGATAATGATGGGGATGATGATGACTAGAAGATAATGGGAGTAATCCTGTATGTTTGCAGAATTGAAAAATGGGAAATGGATATAAAACGTTTTCTGCTATGTCTTCCCCCCCCTCCCCCAAACATGTTTTGTATAGTGGCCCAAGGCCGAAGTACAATAAAACCTTTCAGTGTTCAGTGTTCTCTCTCTCTTCTCATCTCTCTCACTCTCTCTCTCCTCTCTCTCTCACTCTCTCTCATCTCTTCTCTCTCTCTCTCTCTCTCCTCTCACTCACACACACACACACACACACACACACACACACACACACACACACACACACACACACTGTTATTCTTTCCCTAATCTTTTTTTTTTTTAATGACTTGTCTGTCTGAATCAAGCATATCTTGTACTATCTTGGTTTTGTTATATCTGACAATGATTGTGAGGTCTGGAATTGTTTGCTTTTAGTCCGCGTTCATTTGTATCCTGTTTAGCATAGATTCTCTCTGTCTTTTGTTTACTTTTACAAATCACTTTTCTGGATTTTTTCTTGTTGTCAGGTTAGGATAATATTTTTTTTTTAAGTTGTGTAAATGTTATTGTTTACTCTTAATAAAGATTATTCTCTCTCTCTCTATCTCTCTCTCTCTCTCAATCTCTCCTCTCTCTCACATCTCTCCCTCTCTCTCACCCCTTCTCCCCTCTCTCTCTCTCCCCTCACACACACACACACACACCACACACCACACTCACACACACACACACACACACACACACACACACACACACACACACACACACACACACACACACACACACACACACACACATGGGGACGGGATAGCCTAGTGGTTAGAACATTGCGCTCGCAATCTGACAACCCGCGGTCGATTCCCGTTCAAGGGGATATTTTCCCCTGGAGTTAACATCTGTACAAACTCCACTCTCCCCAAAAGTCCTTCGGATGAGACTATAAACCGAGGCCCCGTGTGCGAACGCACGCAGAACATCTTGCGCACACGTAAAAGCCTGTTCCGCTTTTCGTAAGAGTAGGCCATTGTGTGCTGGTGGGAACAGATGACAGAATTTACAAAACCGCATACACACGGGGACTGGATGTAAAAAACACATGAGTGCTTATTCCATTATCCTCGATATAAAAGAATAAATAAATAAATAAATAAATAAACACACACACACACACACACACACACACGCACGCCCCCCCTCCCCCCCCCCCCCCCCCCCCCCCCCCCCTACACCTACCATCAACAACTAAAAACAGCCGAAAATGCCTACCGCCTACCTTATCTCTTGTCCGGTAGGATGAAAGCTTTAGGTCAATAGATTTTCCTCTGAACAACATGAAAACGATTAAGTCAAACTCCAACTTATTCTATCACATTCAGAAAAACATTATTGCATGACTAAAAGCTATTTTTGTAACAACCTACTCTGCACCACATGCGCAGAATACCGATCGGAAATTCCCGATTATCATGCTGATTGTGAAACACAATCAATAATCCTGACAGAAAGAATTTCGCAAAGCACATGACGTCTGCTATGTACAAAATCATTCTCTGTTCTAACCTTACGTACACATGAACATGATTGTAGAGATCCTTTCTAAGGAAAACGAGTAAAAAAAAACTGGCGGATGACAAAAAAGAATATATTATGACCCAAAACGTCTACCTGCACAGCAATATCTTGTGACCTTCCTCGCTAGACTACATACCACAGACACCTTAAGAGGTCAAGGACACTCCGTCTCAGCTACAGATGTTAGGTTGTTGTTTGGTTGTCGTTGTTGTTGTTTCAATATCCTTAAATATAGATAAACATACACTGTGTGCTTTCATTATTAAGGAACATAATAAACAGGTAACAGATAGAGACATGAAAATGATCGTAATGGTGTGGGATTACTTGTGTTCCTACGCTGGAACCACGCGCATGTATATTTTAGTCAGAGGGTTAGCAGGGCGGTGTGCACGGTTCATTTAATATGATTGTGTGTGTGTGTGTGTGTGTGTGTTAGAGAGAGAGAGAGAGAGAGATAGAGAGAGAGAGAGAGAGAGAGAGAGAGAATGACAATGACAAATTCTCTTATTTCGAGGATAATGAATAAGCACTCATATGCTTTTTTTACATCCAGTCCCCGCCCTTAGGGATATATATGATTATAGAATAAAAATAAGCCCAATGCTAATACACTCACACAGTAAACGGGAAAAAAACACCAAACCCACACAAAAAAACATAAAACCACCGAAAAGAGATAGGGAAAAAAAGCAACAACAAACAATAAAAGAAAGCAAAACAGAACAAACAAAAACACCCCCCCCAAAAACCCCCACAGAACCCTCCCCCCCCCCCCCCCCCCCCCCCCCCCCAAAAAAAAAGCAAAGAAACCAAGAGCAAAGCAAAACCAGCAGCAACAAGAGGAGAGGGGACAACAAAATACACCCCCCAAAAAACAACTACAACAAACAAACCAACAACAACAACAACACACACACACACACCAACAACAACAAACAACCCAACAAAACAACAACAAAAACAACAACAACAACAAACGACAACAAAAGACACAAAACCCTCCATAGTATCATTTGGCTAACGGAAAGAAACTTCATTGTACTTTTAAATGGGAAAGCAACAGCAATAGTAAACTATACAAAAACAAAATTTATTATAATTATATAAGCAGACTTAGGAGATTATACAAAACAATTTACACCCCCATGTACGCGTGCATGTATACGTACACGTATACACACACACATGCACACACACACACACACACACATACACACACACACGCACGCATACACACCATGCATCAATGCCAAAGTCAAATCTTTATGAATATCATAATCATAATTATAGTCATAGAAAAGGACATCTACACATTGGAATTAAGCTATACATAATTGATACACTCAAAGCAAGATATTGGAATAAAACCTTCACTAAATTTCAAATACAGTCAACTTATGCAATAATATTGAAATATTAAATCTGAATAAAGCATTCAGCAGGATACAAACTGTAAACACGACAATTAAATTTATAAGCAAAACAATAAAAGGAAAGAGAGAGAGAGAGAGAGAGAGAGAGAGAGAGAGAGAGAGAGAGAGAGAGAAGAGAGAGAGAGAGAGAGAGAGAGAGAGAGAGAGTACACAGTACATTTTTAAATCCATATGATATTGCATACAATTTTCAATTTATCAAGGCTATCACCATTAGCCCCCCGTGGGACTCCCGGGGTATGCTTACAAGTGAGCATTGCAAGAATAGGATCCCTGCCCTCCAACCAGGCATGTCGTAAGAGGCGACTAAGGTGGAACCCTTCCTCCAGGTTGGGGGTTGGGCACAGGGCTAACAACCCTGTCCCGTAAAAAAAGAGCAGTTACAGAAACAGCAACAAAGAAAACTTATACTTTTGCGTGCGAAGGACCTCCTGGTCCATGAGACTCGTATGAATGCTGACAGCCAAAGCCGAGAGGAAGCTACCAGCAGGGTAAGGGAAGACCTGAACACCACCAAACTAAGATCAGACTAGGACATTGGAACGTGAGGACGAGTATGAGACGGGCAAGCTGGCACAGGTAACATTAGAGATGAGAAGATGCAACCTCCATGTCCTAGGAGTAAGCGAGAGTAGATGGACTGGATCTGGGAGAGTGAGAACCACCACCGGAGAAACCGTCCTCTACTCTGGGAGAGATGACGACCAGCACCACGAGGGAGTTGCCATCATCCTCAAAAAAGGCGTTGAGCGATGCCTTATGGAGTGGAAGCCCATCAACAGCAGACTAATGAGTGCGAGACTGAAGGGAAGACACATCAACATCACCATCATCCAGTGCTACGCACCAACCAACAACAGCAGCGATGAGAGCAAAGATGACTTTTACCACCAGCTGCAGACAGAGGCAGAGAAAGCCCCACGCCATGACCTCATCGTCATTATGGGGGACCTCAATGCCAAGGTCGGAAGTGACAACACCGACTATGAGAGAGTCATGGGAAAACACGGGGTGGGGAACAGAAATGACAACGGGGAGAGACTTGTGGAGTTCTGCGCCATGAACAACTTAGTGATAGGAGGGACCCTGTTCACGCACGGGACATCCACAAGCTGACTTGGGCGTCGCCGAATGGGAGAGATATGAACCAGATTGACCATCTGATGATCAATGGTAAGTGGAGACGATCTCTCCTGGATGTGAGAACCAAGCGAAGTGCGGATGTCGGGAGCGATCATCACCTGGTGACAGCACACATCCAGATGAAACTGAAGAAGAACACAAGACCAACCACTCAAGCGCGATTTGATACCCAGCGATTGAGAGACACCAACGTGAAGTCTGCATTCGTCAACGATCTGAGAACAGATTCCACATCCTGCAGAACAATGACAGAACAGCATGACATAGATACGACATGGAAGCAGATCTGTAAACTGTAACACTGAGAGCAGCAAGGACAACATCGCCCAAAAAAAAAAACCCCCCATTGGGGGGTCAAAAACCCAACAAACCCCCCCTAAAAAAAAACCAACAAAACAAAAACCCCAAAAAAAAAACCCCCCAAACCCCGGAAAACCCCAAAACCCACCAAAACCCAAAAACCAACCAGCAAAAAAGACCAAAACCCCCAACAAACAAAAATCAAAAAACCCCAAAACAACAAAACCCCAAAACAAAAAAACAAACCCCAAAACCCAAAACAAAAAAACAACTAAAAACCCCCCCCAAAAACCCCCAACCAAAAAACAACCGCCCCCAAAAAACCCAAAAAACCTCAAAAAAACGTTAAAAAACAAAAACCCCACCCCGCCCCCCAACACAAAGGAAACCCACACAACCCCCCAAACCAAAACAACCCCCCAAAACCCAACAACCAAAAAAAATTTTAACCCCACCAAAAACCAAAAACCCACCCAAAACCCATCCAAACCCCCTTAACCCAAAACCCAAACAAACCACAAAAAAAAACAAACCAAAAAAACCCCAAACACCCAAAAAAAAACACAAAACCCAAAAACCCCAAACAACTAACCCCCAAAAGGAAAAAAAAAAACCCCAAATTTTTTCAAATAACCCCCAAAACCCAAACCACAAAAACCACCCGGAACACCCCCACCAAAAACAAAAAACCAAAAACCCCACCGGGCCCTTTTTCCCCCCACCAAAACCCAACCCCCCGTCAACCCCCCGGGGAACAAAAACCTCCAAACCAACCAAAAAAACCAACAAAAAAACCAAACAACCCCAAAAAAAACGGAAAAAACCAAAAAAAAAACAACCAAAAACAACATCCCCAAAACCCAAAAAAAAACCAAAAAAACCCCAACCAAAAAAACCCAAAACCCAAAAAAAAAAAGCCCCCAAAAAAACCCCAAAAAGTCCCCAACCAAAACCAAAAAAAACAAAACAAAAACCAAAAGGAAAACTCCACCCACCCCCCAACCCCAAAAACCAAAGGCCCCCGGGGGCCCCCAAACCAAAAACCAACCCCCAAAAAACAAAGTTAAAAACCAAAAAACCAAAAAAACAACAAAAAAACCAAATCAAAAAACCCAAAAACGGCCCAAAAAAAACCAAAAAAAACCAAAAAACCCCCTAACCAAAAAAAACACCACCCCCAAAAACAACCAAAACAAAAAAACCCCAACATTTCCCTAAACCCCCCCCAACCCAAAGGAAGAGATAGTGGCTCCCCCATAAAGCCCCTCAAAAACGGCAAGGTCACCGGGCCGGGAAAAACCCTTGGGGTGCCCACTTTTAAAGGGGCGGGTTTTTCTGAACTACAGGGGACATACGCAACCATTTGTTCAAAGCTGAAGGGAAGAACGAGAAAGAAACCTGATGATTGCCCAAAGGGGAGTAAAATTCAAACCCCCAAGAAAAAAACCCTAACACTGCAAAAAATTTGGGGGGGAATCACCCCTTTTGTCGGGTGCCAAGCAAGAAAACGGGCCAAAAGGCTTCATCAAAGAAAAAACCCAACGCTGTGGACAAATGTTTTGAGGAAGGAAAAAACAGGGTTCAGGAAGCAACGAGGAGTAAAGACCAGATATTCCCCTCAGAAACATAATCGAACAGTGCACAGAGTGGAAAAGAAAAAATGTATGGGGAACTTTGTGGATTTCGAAAAGGAAATTTGAAAAGCATAAAAGAGAAAAGCCTTTGGAGAATCCTTCAAAACCCCTTGGCATCCCTCGAAATGGTAACCTTATCAAAAGCTTCTATGCAATTTCAAAAGCCTGTGGCCAAAGCAACACTGTTTCGAAGTCAAGACTGGAGTAAGACAAGGTTGTTTTATTCAGCGGGTTCCTTAAAACTGGCCATTGTTTGGGGTTTGATGAGGAAAAAGGACAAAAGACCCCCCCAAAGGGATTCGGGGACCCTGTTCTAAAACACAGACGCCCTTTTGATTTTGCGGAAAACCTTTGGCCGCGCTGCCCCCCACACCCCAAAACCAAATCCGGGAGAAAAACCACAAAACCCAAACATTGGGAAAACACCCAATTTGGGGCTTTCGTTTTAGCCCCAAGAAAAACAGAAAAAATGTCGCCAAGGGGGAAACCCCAACCAGCCCTGGGGAAATTTAAGGGAACGGGACCGGGCGCCAGACAGACAAGTTCACATCCCCTTGGCACAGCATCAAACCGAGGGCGGCACAAAAGAAGACATCCACAACAGACTGGGCAAGGCCAGGAATGTGTTTAGGGAGATGAACAATATCTGGAGATCAACTCAGTACAGCACCAACACCCAGCTGAAGCTATACCAGAGCTGTGTTGTGTCTACGCTCCTGTACGGTTCTGAGTGCTGGAGGATGACGGAAGTGGATCTTACCAAACTTCGATCCTTCCACACCATATGCCTGCGAAGAATTCCGGATCTTTTGGCCAGAGAAGATCTCCAATGATGACCTACTACGGAGATGCAGGCAAGAAGACATGGGAACCATCATCACGGTGGAAGTGGATTGGGCACATCCTCCGAAGAGACCCACAGTCAATCGCAAGAACAGCATTGCACTGGACCCCAGAAGGAAGGAGAAAGAAAGGAAGACCAAAAGCAACGTGGAGAAGAACTGTAGAAAGTGAGATGAAGGCCATGCAGCACTCTTGGGGATCAGTGACTAGGTTGGCCTAGAATAGGCAGGAGTGGAAGCGCTTTGTTGCTGCCCTACACACCGCTGGGTGTAATGGCTAATGATGATCACCATTAGCACTCGCTGTGATTTAACATTGTACATGATAAAATCATCCTAGAGTTATGATAGATACATAACGAGGTAGGATACTGGAACTTTATTTATAGAAATCAGTTGTAATAACACAATAGCCTGATACAAGTAAAACATTCACACTCATACAGACAGGGAGAGAGAGAGGGAGAGAGAAAGAGAGAGAGAGGGAGAGGGAGAGAATTTGGTATAAGGTAAGGGAGGATATATTTGCTTTGTTCCAATGGATTAAGTGTGATTTGTTATTTTTGATGCATCAAGTGGATGAAAAAATGACTTTTGAAAATTGTTAATGATTGGTGTTGTCTAAATGAATCAGGAAGGGAGTTCCACAGCACAGGGCCTGAGTAAAGTAAACTAGATTTGAACACATCTATTCTTGGGATTGGGACACTCGGCTTTTCAGTATTTCTGGAATGATTCATTGGGAACTTGTCTTTTAAGGATGTGGGAACGGTTCCTGTCATTATCTTAAACATCATGAGGCCTTTATTAAATCGTAGTCTTTGGTGTAGGGGAAAAATATTTAACTGATTATAATCCACTTCTATCAGAATCCCACAGGGTTGAAGCATAATCTATTGAAGACTGTATATAAGCTTGAAAGAATAGTTTCCTTGAATAAAGTCAAGAAAATGTTTGATTTTAGTCAATTGGTATACTCTCTGAGATACGTATTTGCATAGATGAGATATGTGATAGCACCAGCTGAGATTTTCATCGATTGTTACTCCTAGAACTTTGGGGTGAGAGGTTTGTTCGATTGCTTCCTTTTTAATATGGATTGGAGAGAGTTTATGAGATAAATTCTGTCGCTTTTGTCTGGTGGTGATAAGCATACATTTTGTTGTTTTGGGGTGTATAGACTTGTGGTTCAGTTCAGTCCATTTGACAAGATCATCAGTGCTTTTTGTAATGTCTTTACAAGAGAGTTAATGTCGGTATGGCTCCTATGTTTGGTTGTGTCATTAGCAAAAAGTTCGCATTTGGATTTCATATGGAGAGGAAGGTCATTTCTTTTTAATGAAAAGAGAATTGATCCTAAGATGGATCCCTGTGGTACTCCATAATGAATGGGTTTTAGTGTGGATGTGGACGTAGCTATTGAGACACACTCTTACCTGTTTGTAAGATAAGAAGCAAGAAGTTCTAAAGTCTTTGTAGAGAGATTATATAAATTTAGCTTTTTAATGAGAAGTCTGCAGTCAATTGTATCAAATGCTTTTTTGAATCTACAAATAGCACTCCACAAAATTTATTGTCAATAATGTTTGACAGTCAATTGTCTACAAGACTAGTCAATGTCGTATGGCGTGAGTGATTTTTTCTAAATCGGGACTGATTTCGGTGAAGTAAATTGTTAATGTCTATGTGATGGACTAGGTGTTTATTCATTTGTTTTTTCCAAGGGTTTTGAAAGGTAAGATATCATGGAGATTGGCCTATAGTTTGAGGGATCGGAAGTGTCACCAGAGACAGTTTTAGGATGTAGTATGGATCCTGTCTGTTTGTTCCCATAGATAAATTTGCTATTACTGAAAGGGGTATGCAATACAATAGAACACCAAACAGGACATGACAAGACAGTGTAACCCCCCAAAATATAATGCAGTACAATGCCATACAATGCAAGATGGTAAAATATAATGCACTGTAATACAATGCCATGATAAGGATCATACAATGGAATGCAATATAATAGAATGTGATGAGCCTATAGTGAACTAACCCTTGCCAGATTTTAAATAAAAAAAAAGTATCCCTGTGACACGAACCCGGATTTGAACCCGAGACCTTCCAGCTCAAATGCTTGATGCTAACTACTGCACGATGGTGACTAGCAATGTCATGTGAAAACTTGTGAACCAGGTTTTAAAAAAGAGCACCAAAAAAGGGGAAAAAAAAGATAGCTTATCATCCTGTTGATGGGAAAAGGGAAGAAACCAGTTCCAGCCTTATGCAAAGTAGTTACTAGTTACTGCCCTTTTGTGACTTGCAGGGCAACCTACCACAAAAAGTAGTTAAGATCACTTCTGTAATATCATAGATGTGAGTTGATAATGCACAGTGTGTTGAAATCTGGACTACACCCTATGCTACATACCCATAACGTAATATTGCTGGTTTGAGCATTTGTACTATATCACATGGTGTGCTATTGTTATATTCATATAAAATTATTATAACGAGTGCGAATCTGATTCTGTGTTACAGCTTATACCATCATCTTGGCAACCCCCAGTAAACCGCTGCCAAGTGATATTGGTCAGGCGCTGAAGGAGGCAGTGAGGGGTTCACGCTGGGAGGAGGTGATGGCTGCAGTTAAGAGTGGTGTCTGCAGTGAAGAACAGCAGCAGTGGGCATTCAGGAAGATGGTGAAGCATGCCCCTGTTGTGGTGGAGGTTCTGTAGGTGTATGTGGTGTAGGCCAGTTAGACTGGGTGTTCAAGCAGATCGTGAGGAGACGTCTGTGGAAACGTGTGGCCTGTGTCTTAAATCCTCGCTTGAGCAGAGAACAACACAGATGGGCAGTTAAAGAAGCCCTGAAGTGTGTGAATGACACAACACTTCGCTAGGCACATACTCCATCACTGCAACAGGAGAGAGACCTGGAGGAGATACTGCCCCTGCTTGTGGTCTGTGGAAGTCTGTAGGAAAAGTGTTAAAGCGAGGTGTTAACAGGGCACAACACAGCTGGGCTGTGCAACAAGCCATGACACATGCTGATAACCAAAGGTTTGCCAGGTACATTTTATGTCATTTGTCCTGAGGATCAGCTACAAGATACCCTCACTTACCTGGTGTCACAAGGTCTGAGGACGGCAGTAGGCAAGGTGTTGGAACCAGGTGTGAGCTCTGCACAGCACAGGTGGGCTGTGGAACAGGCCTGTCAACGGGCTGAAGGTAGGGTCTTCCTTGATGGCATAATTATTACATCAGTGTGATCACCAGCCACTGGAATATGTCTTAACTTACCTGGCAGAGCAGGGTCTGTGGAATTTATTTTATGGGTTTAAAAAAAAATTCTTTTATTCTTTTATATCGAGGATAATGGAATAAGCACTTATGTGCTTTTTTACATCCAATCCCCGTGTCATTTCTGTTATCTGTTCCCACCGGCTTACAATGGCCTACACTTTCGAAAAGCGGAACAGGATTTAACGTGTGCGCAAGATGTGCTGCCTGCGTTCACACATTGGACCTCGGTTAATAGTCGTCTCATCTGAAGGACTTTGGGGGAGAGTGGAATCTGCACTGATGTTAACTCCAGAGGAAAATATCCCCTTGAACGGGAATCAAATCGGGGTCGTCAGATTGTGAGCGCAATGTTCTGACCACTAGGCTATCCCGTCCCCCAAAGTTATGTAGTCAAGGTGTTAGAGCCAAGTGTAAGCTCTGCACAGCACATGTGGATCGTGGAACAAGCCAGTAAACTCAACATTGGTGGGTGACTTTGGGGGCTACGTACTACCTCACCGTCAAGATGAGGAGTTAGAACACGTGATAGATAACCTACTGCATCACAATGGAGTGAACCTCAAGCGTGAGCAAGGTGTTAAGACGATGGAATCAGCTAAAACACAACACCAGGTGTTGCTGCGGACACACGTAGTCACATGCTGAAATGACATTGTTTTTTTTTCATAAGACATATGCCGTCACGAATGGGAGATCAAAAGCAAAAAGTGTTGCCTTCACCGGTGATGCCCTGGATTGGTTGGTCAGTGATGGAGGCTATAAGGACCGAGATGTTTGGTGAATGTACTTACAGGACTTGGCTTTGACAGAGGCTGCAAGCATGCAGACGATGAAAGCTTTGCAACATTCAGACGTCCACCTCTGCAGGGCGAGGATGCCATCGGTGTGTTTCCTATCATCTTGTAGCCAACAGGAAGTGAGTAGTAAATAAATAATAATTAATCAATAATGATAGAAGGATAGATTGAAAGTGAGGAAATTTATAACACATGAATCTTGTAAAGCAAAACATCAAGCGCTCACGTGACTTTTAATTAATAGCGTGTGTACTGGTTTTGTAAATTTTGTCATCGTGTCCCACCGGCACAACAATGGCCTACTCTTTCGAAGCGGACAGGATTTAACGTGGCGCAAAAGATGTTTCCATAGCGTTTCGCACACGGGCCTCGGTTTTATATCTCATCCAAAGGACTTGAACATTCAGTTCGATTTATTTTTAGTCAAACTGGAAAAAGGGCGAGGCTGGGAATCAACCCAGAAACCTCACGGTTAACTTGTTGGCAGGCAAACGTCCTTAAACACAGTCACTGCCACCGCCCATCCTACTCTTGAATAGGTGAAGTAGTAGTAGAGTAGTTAGTAGTTTTAGTTATGAAGACAACATCTGCTGTTGACAGGGTATGTAACACCCTGTTTCCAGGGGATGAAACCACAACCTAACAGGAGAGTCTGGATGATGCTGGTCTTTGGAAGTTCATGTGCAGTTGCACTTGATGTGTCAGTTGCACTGGATCTGACCAAAGCTTGAAACAAGGAATTCCATATGAGCTCAGGTTTCATCCTCTAAACTGTAAGATTTCTGACCTGGCTGGTCTCACTCCCTGTCCCAGAGCGTGTGAATCCCCGGGCATCACCGCGAAAACTCGTGCTTGTTTGATAGTGGGGGCACTTATACCACTCTGGCAACCCCCATAAACCGCTGCCAAGTGATATTGGCAGCGCTGAAGGAGGCAGAGGGGTTCACGCTGGAGGAGGTGATGGCTGCAGTTAAGAGTGGTGTCTGCAGTGAAGAACAGCACAGTGGGCATTCAGGAAGATGGTGAAGCATGCCCCTGTTGTGGTGGAGGTTCTGTAGGTGTATGTGGTGTAGGCCAGTTAGACTGGGTGTTCAAGCAGATCGTGAGGAGACGTCTGTGGAAACGTGTGGCCTGTGTCTCAAATCCTCGCTTGAGCAGAGAACAACACAGATGGGCAGTTAAAGAAGCCCTGAAGTGTGTGAATGACAAAACACTTCGCTAGGCACATACTCCATCACTGCAACAGGAGAGAGACCTGGAGGAGTTACTGCCCCTGCTTGAGTCCTGTGGTCTGTGGAAGTCTGTAGGGAAAGTGTTAAAGCGAGGTGTTAACAGGGCACAACACAGCTGGGCTGTGCAACAAGCCATGACATGTGCTGATGATGGGAGGTTTCCCAGGTACATTTTACGTCATTTGTCCTGAGGATCAGCTACAAGATACCCTCACCCACCTGGTGTCAGAGGTCTGTGGACGGCAGTAGGCAAGATGTTGGAGTGAGGTGTGAGCTCTGCACAGCATAGGTTAGCTGTGGAACAGGCCTCTCAACGAGCTGAAGGTAGGGTCTTTCTTGATCGCATAATTATTACCTTAGTGCGATCACCAGTGGCTGGAATATGTCTTTAACTTACGTGGCAGAGCAGGGTCTGTGGAATTTATTTTATGTTATTTTATTTTTTAAATTATTTTATATCGAGGATAATGGAATAAGCACTTATGTGCTTTTTTTACATCCAGTCCCCGTGTGTATGCGGATTTGTCAATTCTGTCATCTGTTCCCACGGCATACAATGGCCTACTCTTTCGAAAAGCGGAACGGGATTTAACGTGTGCGCAAGATGTTCTGCGTGCGTTGGCACATTGGACCTAGGTTTATAGTCTCATCCGAAGGACTTTGGGGGAGAGTGGAGTCTGCACTGATGTTAACCCCAGAGGAAAATACCCCCTTGAACGGGAATCAAACCCGGGTCGTCAGATTGTGAGCGCAATGTTCTTACCACTAGGCTATCCCGTCCCCCAAAGTTATGTAGTCAAGGTGTTAGAGCCAGGTGTAAGCTCTGCACAGCACATGTGGCTCGTGGAACAAGCCAGTTAACTTACCAGTGGTGGGTGACTTTTGTGGGCTATGTACTACCTCACTGTCAAAATGAGGAGTTAGAACACGTGATAGATAATAATAATAATAATAATAATAATAATAATAAATGGAATTTATATAGCGCTATATCTTGTAAAAAAACAACAAACCAAAGCGCTTGCATCCATTCCACTCCTACACATGCAACCAACAATGATTAATAGTTTAAAAAGTTCAAATACACACGAACACACGCGCGCACACGCGCGCACAGCACCCACACACACACAAACACACACACAGGTTATATGCTTCAGCAGGGTGATGAGAATTAGGCCACTGAATGCAAGGACAATAATTATGAGATGAAACTGTAGGGGGTCTTAGGTTTGAAATAGGTATGTCATGAGGCTGGATTCAAAAGTGTTGTAAGTAGGCTTTTCGCGAAGGGAGAGAGGGAGGTCATTCCAGATCGCTGGACCAGAAACAGAGAAAGAGCGACGGCCAACGGTGGACTGGTTGAATCTAGGTATTTGTAAGCACAGGGTATCTGATAACCTACCTGGCATCACGAGGGCTGTGAACCTCAAGCGTGAGCAAGGTGTTAAAACGAAGGATCAGTTCCTCACAACACAGGTGGGCTGCGGAACACAGCAGTCAACATGCTGATTGACATTGTTTTTCATGAGGACATATTGCCTCACTGTGATGTGGAGGATCTAAAGCATGTGTTGCCTCACCTGGTGTTTCGTGGACTGTGGTTGTCAGTGATGGAGGCTGTAGACTGAAATGTTGGCGGTACTGCACTTACAGACTTGGTCTGTGACAGAAGCTGTTAAGCATGCAGAGGATGAGAGCTTTGCAACAATTCAGCGTCCACTTCTGCATGGGCGAGGATGCCATCGCTGTGTTTCCCCTATCTTGTTGCCAACAGGAAGTGGAGTAATAATAATGATGATAATAATAATAATAACAATAATAATAATAATAATAATAATAATAATGTATGGAATTTATACAGCGCGGAATCTTGTAAAGCAACAAATCAAAGCGCTCACATGACTTTTTTTTTATGCGTGTGTATGCGGTTTTGTAAGTTTTGTCATCTGTTCCCACCAGCACACAATGGCCTACTCTTTCGAAAAGCGGAACAGGATTTAACGTGTGCGCAAGATGTTCTGCATGCGTTCGCACACGGGCCTCGGTTTATAGTCTCATCCGAAGGACACAACATCTGCTGTTTGACGAGGTATGTAACACCCTGTTCCAGGGGATGAAACCACAACCTAACAGGAGAGTCTGTGATGATGCTGGTCTTTGGAAGTTCATGTGCAGTTGTCATCTTGATGTGTCAGTTGCACTGGATCTGACCAAAGCTTTGAAACAAGGAATTCCATTTGAGCTCAGGTTTCATCCTCTAAACTGTAAGATTTCTGACCTGGCTGGTCTCACGTCCTGTCACACAGAGCTGTGTGAATCCCTGGTCATCACACTGCTGTATACTCTGTGCTGTGTGTTGATAGTGTGGAATATGCAGATACCACAGAACTCTGTGAACAAAGTGTGTCTGACGCTGGCTGCATTAAGGACAATACTGGTTCTGTCCAACACGAAAGTGTGAAGATCATCAGGAACACAAGTCATTGGGTAGCTGTGTTCACAAAACAGACTGACTCCCGCAACAATGATCCCATGTTCCTCTTTCACTTTTTGCATGGTTTCAGTCTGTATCTCACTAGTAGACAAAGGTATAATGACCACGCCATGTTGTTGGTGATCTTCACTGTCTTCCCCGTTCCCACAACTCCAGAGCACAGCATTCAGAATGCTGCTTCGGGAGAAGAGATGGGGCATCATCAGCCAGGCCTGTCTGTCTCACGTGTGGGAGCATGACCGCCGACAGCTGTTCAAAGCTGCTGTGGAGCAGGGAGAGTGGGATGTCGTCAGGCAGTGGGCAGACCACTCCCTGCACAGCGATCAGCGTGACTGGGCCATGAAGGAGGCCTTCAGAGAGCAGCAGTGGCAGGTGTACCTGCTGCTGGCTGACCACGGACTGACCATGCAGGAGCACATGCATGCCTGCTACATAGTGGCCAAGTACGGAGACTGGGACACGGTGCTGCAGATGGTGGAGAGGGGAGCGGACATCACTGAAGTCAGCAATCTCTTGGAGAACTGGGTCACCGGTCATCTGAGGCTAAAGCCTAAAGGAGACTCCGCAGCGTTTCTAAGAAGATGTGAAAAGCTGATCAGACTGAGACTCCGTTTTGCAAAGAACTCTGCCCTCCATCCCATGAAGAGTCTGAAGTGGTGCCTGTGGGGCAGCGTGCTGTTCAGCATTCTGCACGAACCCACAGAAGAGTACTTCTCTCTGGTCCTGCACACAGTGATAGAGAAACGACAGTGGGCACATCTTGATGCACCTGGGTGAGGCTGGGAATGACCAGAGCTGAGCGAGACTGGCTGTTTCCTCAGATGGTCAGACAGCAGCAGTGGGGGGTGTGCAGAAAGCTGCTGGAGATCGGTGTGGACGTCCGCTTGTGTCTGGAGGCTCTCCCAACACTGCTGGAGAAGAACCAGTGGACACTGGTGGCCAGGGTGATGGAGTACAGTGTGGACGATGCTGTGAGACACCAGGTGATGCAGTGTGCCTTCCAGAGGAGCGAGGGAGTGTTGTTCTGGCATTGCCTCACCACCATGGAGAAGCAGGAGCAGATGTCTGTGGAGACACGGGTCAGACTGTTCCATCAGGCCATCAGCCGTGATGTCTGGCAGGCCGTGATGCCTTTGGTGGAGGAGAAGGATGGTCCAGGACAACAACAGCGTGACCTGGCTTTTCTGGAAGCCGTTGAGCAGCACCTGTGGGATGTGTGTGACCACTGTCAAGTTCTGGGGCTGACATCAACGTGGAAGACGAGAATGGAGAAACCCCTCTCCACAGACAGCCAGGAAGGAAGAATGGAAGGCAGTGGAGGAGATAGTATTTCGTGATGGAAAACCTAACCTGCTGGACAAGGATGGCGTCAGTGTTCTCAACAGACTGATAGACAACCATCAATGGAACACTGCGAACTTGTGATAAAATATGGCGGTGACATCCATTAGCAGCCAAGAACGTGAGCACTTACCACAACCAACACTCCTCTGCAGCTCTGATCGACCA
Organism: Rapana venosa; assembly: GCA_028751875.1. Taxonomy (NCBI): domain Eukaryota; kingdom Metazoa; phylum Mollusca; class Gastropoda; order Neogastropoda; family Muricidae; genus Rapana; species Rapana venosa. The sequence continues at coordinate 18,207,407 of CM054162.1, forward strand.
CAACCCAGGGGGACATCATCCAGTTCTCTGCATGTGGTGCCCTGAACAGAGAAGGGGTGAATAAACGAGGGGAGACGTCTCTCCACGCTGCCTGTGCCTCAGACAGGTGGGATGGGATGGAGAGCCTGGTGGTCAGACAAGTGGACCCCCTGGCTGTGACGGAGACGGGACAGACAGCGCTGCTGTACGCCGTGCTGAACACGCGCTGTCCACACAGGATGGTGGCAGAGTGCTGCAGGCTGGGCTTCAGCTCACGCCAGCCATCGCTGTCTGGCTCTGATGACTCCTTGTACATTAAGTTCAATAGAATTCGGCAATGCATCAGTCCCTCTATCCACTGCTGTAAAGTATCTAGGGGTCATTATTGACAACACACTCTCTATGCAAAAATTCATCACCCAGACCTGCCAGTCCTGCTTCTATCAATTACGGCATATTAGTGCAATTCGAAAGTACCTGTCCACAGACGCAACATCAAAACTCGTGGCATCTCTCATTCTTTCACTTCTGGACTATTGCAATTCTCTTTTGGCTGGTCTGCCAGCATCATCTATCCACTCCCTTCAACGTATTCAAAACTCTGCAGCTCGACTAGTTCTCAGAAATAAGAAATCTGAGCACATTACCCCTCTCTTGCGCTCTCTCCACTGACTGCCTGTGCCACAAAGAATAAACTATAAGATCAGTACTCTCTGTTACAAATGTCTCCACAAAACAGCACCCTCCTACCTCTGTGAATGTCTCTACCTGTACACCCCTTCTGTTCCCTTCGCTCTGCTGCAGTCCACTGTTGGCCGTTGCTCTTTCTCTGTTTCTGGTCCAGTGATCTGGAATGCCTCCCTATCTCTCTTCGCCAAAGGCCTTCTTGTGACTCTTTTAAATCTGGCCTCAAGACATATTTGTTTCAAACTTAAGAATTTCCTCTCCTGTTTCATTTCATAGCTATCCCTGCTTTTCAACAGCCAAAAATTCCATCACCCTGCCAAAGTGTATAACGCGTGTGTGGTGTGTGTTGTGTGTGTGTGTGTGTGTGTGTGTTGTGTGTGTGTGTGTGGTTTTGTGTGTGTGGTGTAGTGTGTTATGTGTGAACATCCTTACTTCTGATATCTAAACATTTAGTAAGAAATAATCCAACTTTAAACATCAAACTAGGTTTAGTGTTCATACAAAGAAGCTGCACTTTCAGATTCGATGGAAATCTGTAATAATACAGAGTGTTGGTGAGTGTGTGTTGTGGTGTGTGGTGTTGTGTGTGTGTGCATTTGGACTTGTAGAACTATTACTTGCTATGGTTGCATGACTGTGTAAGAATGAGTTGAGTGCAAGCGCTTTGATTTGTCTGTGCAAGATACAGCGCTATATAAATTCCATTTATTATTATTATTATTAATACCCGTGACCCATTAACGACCTGTTATAAAGCCATAGCGTTGGTACAACAGTAGTCCAGCTATGGAAAGTGGTATGGGTTACATTGGCATGCAGTACTTGTGGGCTTACTGGAAATTCCAAAATGACCTGTTTACATTGAATACTGGTTGTCAGTTCACTGCATGGACTGACGACTGAAACTTTGGCTGTCAGTCTCAACTGAAGGACTTTTAGAGGAGTTATTGTTCTTTATTGTTTTTTTTATTTCGAGGATAATAGAATAAACACTCATGTGCTTTTTTTGTGTATGCAATTTTGTAAATTTTTGTCATCTGTTCCCACCGGCACACAATGGCCTACTATTCCGAAAAGCAGAAAGAGTTTTAACATGTGCACAAGATATTCTGCATGCGTTCACACACAGGACCTCGGTTTATAGTCTCATCTGAAGGACTTTTGAGGGGAGTGGAGTCGGCACTGATGTTAACTCCAGAGAAAAACTCTTATTGAACGAGATTAAAACCCGGGGTCAGCAGACCACGAGCACAAAGCGCATCACTCTAACCACCAGGCTATCCCGTCCCCCCTGAAGTGAAGTCAGTACCAAGGTTGTGTCCTCAGCGCCTGGGCTTTATCACAGTTCTTGATTAAACCATTGACGCTGGGGGCAACAGCAAAGTGGGAGGCTGTATGACCAGTGGCTTTCCCGTTCATGGAATTCCACTTTACAGCTTAGTCTTTAGTGATCCACTATGACTCTCTGACTAGGAGGCTTGACTTGCCTGGGGGCTAGTTGGCCTTTGGAGAACATCTCCAACGCTGACTGTCCTTATGCCCACTTGGCCGAGAGAGTGGGGATGTAGTGTGGGCAAGGCATCTCCACTATAATCAAATTTCTGCCCAATTTCCGAAACAGCAGCTGCCTCCTCTGCTGTTTTGGATGTCATCGGCGAACACGACGGACAAACTCTGTTAAAGGACTGGAGTACTGGGAACAAACAGGGATGAAAAGGAAAACAAGCAGGATCTGCCCCCTTCAGATAATTAATGTCTTACCTATCCTGCCCAGTTTGTTCAGTGGATGAATTCAGAATGTTCACATGCTTGCAAGTGACATCTAATTAGTAATAAAACAGCTTTAGTTAGTTAGATTATATTAAGGAAGTTAGCTAGTTAGTAAGGTAGGTAGGTAGTTAGCTAGTTAGTTAGTTAATTAGGTATGTAGGTAGTTAGCTAGCTAGTTAGTTAGTTAATTAGGTAGGTAGTTAGCTAGTTAGTTAGTGGGTGAGTGAGTGAGTGAGCGAGGTAGGTAGGTAGGTAGGTAGCGAGCTAGTTTATTTATGTTGTTCTTTTGTTTCAAGAATAATGGAATAAAAACTCATGCTTTTTTTACATCCAGTACCGGTGTGCATACGGCTTTGTAAATTTTGTCATTCGTTCCTACTGGCACAGAGTGGCCTACTCTTCCGAAAAGCGGTACTTGTTTTAACATGTGTGAAAGATGTTCTGTGTGCAATTACACACGGGACCTTGGTTTATAGTCTCATCCGAAGAACTGAGTGGGGGGGGGGGGGGGGGGGGGGGGGGGGGGGGGGGGGGGGGGGGGTGGGGGGGGGGGGGGGGGGGGGGAAGTGGAGTGGGCACTGATATTAACTCTAAGGGAAAAATCACCTTAAATCTAGTCTGGTAGGTGAATATGTAAGAAGGTACACAGCCAGTTAGGTATGTTGCAGTACGGTATGTAGGCATGTAGGTAGGCAGGCAGGTAGGTAGGTAAGCAGGTAGGTAGCCAGATAGATAGGCAGGTGGGCAGTCAGGTAGGTAGGTAGGTGGGTAAGTGGGTAGGTAGGTAAGTAGGTAGGCAGTTTGGTAAGTAGGCAGGTAGGTATATATATCCATCCATTCGTACGTACGTAAGTAGTTGGGTATATAAGTTGGCTGTTAATTTTACATCAGCCTAGATTATGGCAGTCACAAGCATATCCATTTACCTGTAATAAACTATTCAAGGTGAGTCTGCCTCTTTGCTTGCCTATTTTAGTGTATTTGATATTTTTGCTTGTTCTGCTTAATTCCGTTCTTCCTGTAAAACAGCACTGAGCATTATCATGAAGACGACATGAATTCTGTCCACCAGTCATCATTCTAACGATGTCTTTGGAGCTCAACATAAGCTTTAAGCTTGTTGCTGCTATCCTGCTGATACTTCCTTTAACATTCCCATTGACTTTATCAACTTTCCTATCAACTTGATCCATTTCAACATAATTATAGGGAAAACCGATGACGCTTTCTTGAATGGCTTTAATCATAAATAGATAGATAAACATAGAGACAGATTATGTGCGTGCGTGTATGCAAATGAGTATGTGTGTGTGTCTGTGACTGTGTGTGCCAGTATAAATCAGAGACAGAGATCATGATTTAACTCCCCCCCTTCCCTATGAAGAGAGAGAGAGAGAGAGAGAGAGAGAGAGAGAGAGAAGAGAGAGAGAGAGAGAGAAGAGAGAGAGAGAGAGAGAGAGAGAGAGAGAGAGAGAAAGAAAGCTGTCGGTATCAAAAGAGAAAGAGAGAAAGAGACAGAGTTGTGATGTTGTTGAGGTTATAATATAGTCCCAGCGGAGATATCCGATTTAGGGACCGTGGTTGCAAGTCATCCCACTTTGGTGCAGCAGGCCAACTAAAAACAGTACATTATTCTTTAAGCAACAGTGCTGCTATGCAAGCATAATGATGCTGTGCAACCCTATTGTAAACATACAGAGAGTTGTGAGCTCTCCTGTGACAAATGATCACCATCAGCGCTGGTGTCCCATGATGCACTGTTCATGATGACTGTTCACTCACAAAGCACCAGTACTGCAGTAGGTTCCGACAGATTCTCTTCACTATTTTCCGGACAACAACAGCAGCAACAACAGCAGCAGCTGCTGCAATAACGACATCCTTCATTTGACAAGTGGCCGATTCAAGCCCAGGTCTACAAGCAGAACGAAACTACCCCTTGGGCAACTTTGACCTGAGGCTACAGGTAACTATTGCTATTGTTTAGTTATGCAGAGTTGCTTAGGTGTTCATGATTATTTTCACGTGCCTAGGATAAAAACGTTTGGAAAAGCAAGAAGATTAATCGATTTTTTGTTTTGTTTCATTACCGATTCCAAAAAGAACTTGACTACTAGATTATCAAGGATTTCCTGCCCATCCGTTCCAAAATTCAGGCCCCTCGTTACCACGTGACAATACCTTAGTCCAGATATCCCTGTAAATTTGGGACAAGCCCCTTATTTTTGTTTTTCGTTCCTGGATACAGAGGTCCACCAATGGCGAGTTTTGGGGCAGGATAGTTTTGGTCCACTATTACGGTTGCATGCTGCATTTTCACGTTGAGAATGTATGATGGGTACGTTCGTGTTTCCCTAACGCTGACGCGAATTACAAGATTTTTAACGTGCACGGTTCATCTTCTGCATGTGTACATACACGAAGGGAATTAGGGCACTGGCAGGTCTTCACTTGAAGTTGACAGAGGAGATCGTAAAAATCGATCCACCCTTAATTCACCGGACGCCGCCTAGATTCAAACCCACGACTTGATGGACCACAGGAATGAAGTCGAACGGTCGTAACCACTTGGCTATAGCATCATCCATCAGCATACGACTTGAACCGGGAAGATATCGTAAAACTGACGCCATATTGGAGATTCAAACCCGCACTGTCTGTTGCCCTCTGATTACGGTGTCAGCGCCCTAACCACTTACTCATGTTAATGGGATTTTTAGGTTTTTGTTTTTGCTGTTTGGCCAGCTTGTATTCATTGTTTTATGTCATGATCAGTCATCCATTAATGGAAAAACTGGAGCAACAAAGTGAACCGTTCTTGGAATACTCAATTTTGTTTCGTATTGGTATTTCAATAACCTTTCAAGTTTTGAGAAATAAAAACGCGCGGACGAGACGGTTTTTTCCCACCTTTAAAGTAGCCGCATTCCGACTTTGCGAATGCGTTCTGGGCATGTTCTGTTTCCCTAACCCACCCAACCTTGACATGAAAAATCGGATCTTTAACGTGCATATCAAGATATTTTGTATGCACAGGCTATATACACAATGGGAATTACGGCATTGGCTGGTCGGTACTTGAAGTTGACCTGGAAGATTGTAAAAAAAATCCCGCTCTTAAATCACCACACGCATCCGAGATTCGAACCCACAACTTCATGGACTCGTGGCATTGAAGTCCAACGGTCTTAACCACTTGGCTACAGCGATAAATATCACCCAGGGATATGTTTTTCGGGACAGATCAGAGAAAAAGTGGCACGTTTTTTTCGTTTCTCGGCTCATGCTCCGAAGTTCACCACCGTTTTACTCACCATTGCAGTTGCCCCATACGTACACGCCTGTGTGCGTGCATTTTTGAAAATTCGTCATCCGCTCACACAAGCACGAAATACACTTCCAAACGCGGAACGGGTTTTAACCAGTGCTCAAGAAGTTCCGTGTGCCATCGCACCAGGGGCCTCAGTTCAGCCTTCAGTCTCATCCCAAACTTTCGGGGAAGTGGAGTTGGTATTGATAACTACAGGGGGAAAACGAACACGAAATGGCCTACTCTTCCAGAAGCAGAACGGGTTTTTAGCGTGTGAGTAAGATGTGATTGGGTCACTGCATTGTAATGTATTAGGGAAGTGTCTTGAGCAAGCTGAATATCATTGACCCCGTACCTTTTCAGACCGTACCTTTTGTGTGCGTTGTTACTCCATAGTCTCATCCGAAAGATTTTCGGGTGGAGTGGAGCTGGTATTGAAAAATCCTCTCCGAAGGGGTGTGTCAGAGGTGGCTCGAACCCGCTACGGAATGTAAGATTACCCAAAACAATCTGGCGTGATACCCCCTCCTCCCCCTCTCCTGCCAACATAGGCGGGCTACATGTATGAGGGCTGCAGAAAATGATGATGCAAGTGAAGTGCTGTGTACTCGGTGTTCAGTGCCTTGTGGGAACTGACAGGCATTTTTTTTCTTTTAGTTTTTTTCGAGATAAGATTTTCAGTTTCTCCATTGTGCAATTTAAAATTTTTGAATGCATTTTAGGCAAAAACAAACCCATAACTTTTAACCCTTTCCATGATTGGTGGACATCCGAGTGGGTTTTTATGGCCGATGGCAATTTTGTGTTGTTTCCCGTTCCTTGGCCAGATCGGGGGGTTCAACAATGGTGAGATTTTGCGTTTGCAACCGTTTTTCCCACCATAAGGCCGCACCCGCTTGGGGTTACCACTGGGACCCAAATTCTTTTTCCCGAACCCACCAACGCTGACATGAATTACGGGATTAAACTTGTCTTAAAGAATACAGAAATTAAAGTGAAACAAATGCATATTGCAAATACTCTACACGCTTACATGCAAATCCCCACAACTTGTCCAAAAGAAAGGGACTTGCAACAACAACAGACATAAACTCGTGGACGAGTAAAAACGAGATTGAAAAAGTCAGTAGTTTTCATATGTGACACCAATTGAAAATGCAAACCCAAACAAACAAAAAATTATGCTCACAGGAACCATCAAAAGGGAATCCGGTCACTTTGTGCAAAAACGACCACCTTGAAAAACCCCAGTGTCTTGACCTTTGACACCGCAATTGGCAGAAAAAACCCCAACGAACAGAGCCGAAACCTTTTTAGCGTGATGAGCTCGTACCCCACTGCAGGGGTAGCGTGCGACTTTCAGCAAAAAATTAAATGTGAGTATAACCCCTTTTTGCAGAGGCTTGTGTTTTTTGGTAGATTTTATTTGAATATGTCTGAATGAGTTCTTTTTTGGGTAGGCAGGTTTTCGGGCAGGAAATTTTAACAGCGCAAACACACACCCACCGTTTTGCACAACCATATAGCCTGGGCCTTCTACCCTACTGGGGCTCACAAAATCAAGGTGGCCCCTAGACCTGCCCAGGAGGGAAAATCTGGGCACAACTTTTTGATGAAATGTGTCAAAAAAACACTAAACCCCTTTTACGTAAAAGAGTGGGGGGAAAGGAACCCTGGAAAATTTGGCATCTTTGACACATAGATAGGGCCAAACCCGCAGCCCAAAATAGTAGTGTGGGGACACCCAATGATACATTGTTTATGTATGCACGTTTGAACTTAATGGTCATACTGAAAGGATTTTCTTTCTCTTTTTTTTTTTTCCTGGATAAATATTATCTAGCGTAAATTCTTTGAAAAACAGGGCGCAAGTCGCCATTATTTTAAAAATTTGGCTAACCCCCTGATGTGTGGGCCAGGCCCAGCTTGGGCCCTTGGTCAACACTGGTGTCATACTTGCCACTTTTTGGTTTTTTTTTACATTCCTTACTAGAAAAACGAGGTTTTTCACCAATGGGAGATTTTTGGTTAATGTTCGGAACCTTTAGGTGTGCATTCGACTTCATGGAGAATGTAAAACATTGGTAATATTTTAATTTACCCTTACACAGGGTTTTCTTCCAAATTGGAACCGTTTTTCCCCTGTCATGGGCAAACCCCCGATTTTTCAACTTTGGTGAATTTTTGTTTGGGCCGTTTTTAGCCCCATTCCGTTTCGGGGCTGTATGGGGGGGGGGAATGTTTGTGTTCCGGGGAACCCTTGGGGCAGTCTTAAACCTTTTGGTGACTATTTGCTTTTCGCTAAAAACCAATATTTTCTACCCAAACGTGATTATGTTTTTTACTTTTTAAAATTTATTTTTCATTTTATCAAGGTAAAGGAAAACACTCGTTCTTTTTTTTAACACCACCCCGTTGTATGCGGTTTTGTAAATTTTGCCATCTTTTCCACGGCACACAATGGCCTAATTTCAAAAGGGGGAACGGATTTAACGCGTGCAGCAAGATTTCCATGCGTTCAAACCAGGGGCCTCGTTTATAGTTCACCCGAAGGATTTTTTTGTTTTCAGAAACTTGCCACAACTTTGGAGCTAAGGGCCACAAACTATGAGAATGCTCACAAATCATATTATGCGGGGGCAGATTTGCTCTCTTTTTGACTTGATGAACATCGGGCAGAATGAGGGTTTTTTTCAAGTGCGGCGCATCCAAAAATTTTGGTGTCTGCAGCCAACAATGACAACGTTGGATCAAATAAGTACATTTGGGCCCAAAGACTTAAGCACGCATGCTCACGTTGCACCCCCCATACCACGCACCCTCTCTCTCCCCCCCCCCCCTTCTCTCTCTCCCCCCAAACCCCCCCCTCCTCTCTCCCCCCCTCTCGCTTCTATCTCTTCCCCCCTTCTCTCTCTCCTCTCTCCCCCCCCTCTCTCTTTCATCTCCTCCCCCCCCCCTCTCCCCCCCTCTCTCTCTCCCCTCTCCTCTCCCCCCTCTCTTCTTCATTCCCCTCCCTCTCTCCCCTCTCCCCCCCTCCCTTCTCTCTCCCCCCCTCCCCCCCCCCCCCCCCCTTTTCCCCCCTCCCTCCTCCTCTCTCCCCTCCCCCCCTTTTCCCTCCCCCTCCCCCCTCTCCCCCACTCACTCCCCCCTCTCTTCACTCCGCACACATGCGCGCGCACGCACCCCACACACACACAACACACACACACACACACCACACACCCCACACACACACAACACACACTACAAACCCCGCACGCATACATACAACATTCTCTTGATCTACTTTAGTAAATTAGGCAATATTAATTTGTTTTTTTTTTGTTTGTTTATCAGAAACTTCCCCTCAAACTTTGGGGGCTTTTGGCCACAAATCCTTTTAAGTGAGACCCAAAGGCGATATGGGGTTTGGGGCTTATGTTAAGGGTAGGGGAAAGGAGGAAAAATTAGGATTTGGGAAATGTCCGAGGGAGTTTTCAAATGGGGGAAATTTTCTTCCCCAACGGTTTGGGATATTGTACTTTGTTTTTAGAAGGGGAAAAATTTTGACCCAAGTTCTCAGTACATCGACGTAGCTTTCAAAAGGGGGTATTTCTATCCCCCAAATTTTCATTTTAGTCAACCTTACCTTTTAAATGGGGATATTGCTTTCCCCAGGTACATACTTTTGACGTGCTTTCAGAAAGGGGATTTCGCTATCCCAATACAGTACATTTGACGTTAGCTTTCAGAATGGGGATATTCTGCTTTCCCCGATTTCAGTTTCGACGTTTTTTCAGAATGGGATATTTTCATCCCAGGTTAACAGGGCATTGCCTTTGCTTTTGAATGGGAATTCTATCTCCGGGTTTTTCAGTTAGTCAACCCTTTGTTTTCAGAATGGCGATATTCTCTATTCCAGGTTCCATTTTGCGTTAGCTTTCAGAATGGGGGTATTCTTTTCCCCCAAATTCTCAGTTTCGACGTTACTTTTGAAAGGGAATTCTGCATCCCCAGATTCTCAGTACAAAATTTTCTTTCGAATGGGGTATTTTTCTATTCCCAAATTCTTATAATTTGAGTTAGCTTTCAAATGGGGAAAATATTCTGCTATCCCCGAGTCTCTTTTTCAACCCTTTGCTTTTAAAAAGGGGATTTTTGCTACCCCAGATTTTGGTAATCGGGCGTTAGCTTTCAGAATGGGGGTATTCTGCTTCCCCAAGTTTTTCAGTACATTCGACGTTTCTTCAGAATGGGGAAAATTTTGCTATCCCCAAGTTCTCGTTTCGATGTTATTTTTTTGAAGGGTATCTGCTACCCCAGGTTTCAGTACATTCCGTTACTTTTAAATGGGGGTATTTGCTATCCCCAGAGTTCTCATTTATTGACCCTTTGTTTTTTTGGAATGGGGATATTTTGTTCTCCGGTCTCAGTTTAAAACCTTAGTTTTTTAGAATGGGGATTTCGCAAACCCCAAAGTTCTCAAATTTTTTGCATAAGTTTTAGAATGGGGGAAACGCTATTCCCCAAAGGTCTCAGACAAAACGCTTAGATTCAAATGGGGATATCTGCTTCCCCAGATTCTCAATTTTTGTCAACCTTATTTTTCAGAAAGGGGGAAAATTCAAACCCCAATTTTTCCGTTGCAACCTTTCTTCAGAAAGGGGATATTTTTTTTTCCCAAGTTTTTCCCGGGACAACAAATTTCATTCAAATGGGATATTTTGCCCCCCAAAGCTCCGACAACGCGTTACATTCAGAATGGGATATTCTGCTACCCCCATTCTCGTTTGTCAACCTATTTTCAAAGGGGAATTTGCTATCCCCATGGGTTTTCATACTTCGACTTTTGCTTTCAGAAGGGAAATTTTGATCCCCCCAAAAGGCCGACATTCCACGTTACTTTTGAATGGGGATATTGCTACCCGGTTTTCGACGTTAGTTTTTAGAATGGGATATCTCTACCCCAAGGTTCTCAGTACATTACGTTTGCATTCAAAAAGGGGGAATTTTTGCTACCCCCAAAGTTCTCTACATTCGACGTTCATTCAAAAAGGGGGTTTTTCTATCCCCAGAGTTCCATACATTTCCTTAGCATTCAAAAGGGGGTATTTGTTATCCTCAAAGCCCATCTAATTACTTAAGTTTAAATGGGATAAATTTGTTATCCCCCGAGTTCTCTTTCATTCACGTTAGTTTTAGAATGGGATATTTTGAACTAAAATTTTTAGTACTTCAACGTTAGCTTTTGAAAGGGGGTTTCTTTATCTCCAGAGTTTTAGTACATTGGACTTTTTGCAACAAAGGGGGATATTCTCTTCCCCAAAAGTTTTCAGTACTTCGACGTTATTTCAGAATGGGGATATTTTTCTATCCCCAGGTTTTCAGTTTACAACGTTAGCATTCGAATGGGGATATTCGCTATCCCCCGATTTCCAGTTATTTGACGTTAGTCTTCGAAGGGGATATTCTGCTATCCCAGTTTTCAGTTACCTCGATGTTACTTTAGAATGGGGGTATTTTTTCCCCCGAGTTCTCTTTTCATTAAGCTTTTAAATGGGAAATTTGCATACCCCGAGTTTTAAACATTCGCTTAGCTTTTTAAAGGGGATATTTTCAAACCCCCAAAATTTTTTAGGTTCACGAAACTGTTGACGGCCCTTCCTGCGAGACGGGGGCTGATGAATTTGAAAAGTGGGTCTTGCATTGGCATAACCTGCAGTTTTCCCTTTTTCACTGGGCACCAAATTTCCTGATCGCATCCAGACCTTCTAAAAAAATAGAACAAAATTAGAAATACAAATAGAAACCAGTCAAAAAATTTTAAATGGAGTTAGAGAGTTAGAATGGCCATAAAAAAATTAATAAAACTTTAAAAAACAACGCAAAAAAAAAAATTTAAACTTTGAGAAAAATTTGATTAAAACTAGGGACAAAAAATTAGTGCAAGGATCAAAGGAAAGCAATTCGGGGCAGTGATACCTACAAAGGCTTTGGGAATGGTTTGGAGGGATTTTGGCTTTTATTTTTGAGGCAGTGGTTATGAGGGGGTGCAACTTCATCTTTCAACATTGGATGAGGGGAAATGCATCATCTTAGGACAGTATAAAGGAGTGTGACTTGTCCCCCTGGGATCTTTGGGACTTTTTTAGGGGGTATTTTACGTTCACCTACTGGGCCCTTTGGGGGTTGGTTTTGGGGGTGTGACGTGCACTACGGCATCTTGGGACGTTTTGGTAAGGAGGAGTGTGACTGTGTCACCTACGGGATCTTTGGGACTTAGTTAGGGGGGCTGTCTTTGGTTTTTTTTTTAAAATTTTTCAGCTTTTTCCTTCCAGCCTTTTTTCATTTTCCTCCCCTTTTCTATTGGTCACCTGGGGCTGTTGTGGGATCACTGGGGTAAACCGTGTTTGATCAAGAGAAACGCAGCCCGGGAAAAACGCGAACGCACCGTCAAGGGATGTGAAGAGACCAGCCGCCCCTGAATCCGCCCAAATCTGGAAACCCCTCAGTCCAACCAAAAAAAAAAATCGGGGGGACCATTTAATTTTTTTCATCTTTTGATCCCCAACTAAAACTCCCCTCCTTTGTACAGTGTATTTGTTTAAATGTTGTTTCAAATGCCTGCCCATTCTGTCTGGGTTGTGTATCCTTGCTTGTTTGGCTTTGTTGCCTGTTTGTCTTGGAGCCTGTTCATTTTGAAAATACTCAAGTACTGTTTGGTGGGGACTGTGTGTGCATTTGTGTTTTATCATCTTGCTCTTTTCTGCCTGTCTGGGGCATGGAAGAAAATATCTGATCAAAAGGAGCCACTAAATCAGCTTAATATAAAAACAACCAAAAACTGCATAATACTTGAGTATGTAGCATTAAATTAACCAACTTTAAGACTACTTGGCAGTGATTTACTCTGCAGTTGTTTTTTCTTATTAAAATGCGCTCTGGTGTCAATCAGGCCCGAGAGCGACAGGCACCTGCAGTGTTGGTCAAGTAATTTATTTAAACTCTTGATGATGCATCCGGAAAGTGTTTGATGGGCAGTTTGGGGGTCTCAGTCTGCTCATCGTTCTGGTCTCAACCCTCCCATTGGGGCACATAAGTTTTGCTATGGGTCAGGACTGGCTAGATTTAGATACAGGAATCCCCCCTAAATTTATGCCACTTATGGGATTTGGACCCACAACCAAGAGTCCTGTGTGCTACCTTTTATGCTATGGTAACTGGTTGGTTGATTCATATTTTTGTCATATGTAGATTTATAGCTTAGTTTGAATATCTGCCGCTTATTATTCTATTCTAAAGTTTGGGACTCGCTTCTGTTTAAACAGGTACAAACAGAGCCAGAATAATTCAAGATCAAGGCCATCAGTCACTGAATAATGGAAAGCATCACCTGTACCAAAGTCAATACACCAGAACAGCTCCAGTCAGTTCTAGCGCCATCAAAAACTTAAAGATGGAAATCATTGCCTGTGCCAAAGTCATTACATCAGAACAGCTGCGTTTGGGTCCAGCGTCATCAAAACCTGATTGATGGAAACCATCGCCTGTGCCAAGGTCAGTACTCCAGAACAGCTCCAGTCAGGTCCAGCGCCATCAATAAAAGAATGATGGAAACATCTATGTGCCAAAGTCAATGCACCAGAACAGCTCCAGTAAACTCCAGTGACATCAAAAACTAAATGACGAGAAGCATCGCCTGTGCCAAAGTTGATACTCCAGAACAGCTCCAGTCAAATCTAGCGCCATCAATAAGAGAATGATGGGAAATATCGCCTGTGCTGAAATTAACACACCAGAACAGCTCCAATCACATCCAGTGCCATCAAAAACTGAATGACGGGAAGCATCGCCTGTGCCAAAGTCAGTACTCCAGAACAGCTTCAGTCAGATCCAGCACCATCAATAAAAGAATGATGGGAATCATCCCCTGTGTCAAAGTTGATACACCAGAACAGCTCCAGTGAAATCCAGTGCTATACGTAAACTGAACGATGGGAAATATCGCCTGTGTCACGGTCAACACACCAGAACAGCTCCAGTCAAATCCAGTGCCGTCAGTTACTGAATGAGGGGAAACATCGCCTGTGCCAAAGTCAACACACCAGAACAACGCCAGTCAGGTCCAGCGCTATCAAAAACTGAATGATGGAAATCATAGCCTGTGCCAAAGTCAATACACCAGAACAGCTCCAGTCAAACCCAGCGCCATCAATAAAAGAATGATGGGAAGCATCGCCTGTGCCAAAAGTCAACACACCAGAACAGCTCCAGTCACATCCAGCGCCGTCAATCACTGAACGAGGGGAAGCATCACAGCTGTAATCCCATAAACCTGCCTGCATGAAGGGGATCAAGACCCGGGTAAGAATACTGTTGACCTCATTTATAACTAAACCATTTGTTTTTTTGTTGACATGTAGCCTTTTTTTTTTTTTTAGCGTGTTTTACATAATTGTTGTGTACAATAATTGTAGATTGATTCATCAACAACAAAAACTGCATTCAAATAATGGTTAAAATAAATTGTAATATGTTCTTGTTCCAGATTTCATGTTTGAAAGTACTGAATCATTGATATTTAAGCTAATAAAGTCAGTGAGTATTATGGCACACTATGTAAATAATAATCCTTATTTCAACGTCTTTTAAAGTAATATGGTCAGGTGACTGTCATGTTTGTCACCAAAAAAACCAACTGAATTTTCTGAGTTACTGATTGAGACTCCCGTGCTTTCAGGAGCTGTGGGACTGGAACCAAGTGCCACGTGTGCAGTGGCAGCCATCATGAACTGGAGTCAAAAAGAGTGGCATGGCCATAGTTCGAAGAAAGGTATGAAATCCTTGTCGTATTTGAGCTATGAAGGTGGAAGATATCTTAAGAATATTTTATGCCTTGAACAACTAAATGTAAATTTGTGTTCCAAAGTGTTATCAAATCATCTTAAATCTTAACTAATAGAGAAAAATATGAACTATGATACTCCTTTAACAAATCCTTATATTTTTTCCTCATTGATAATAAACTATTGACTGGCTGTCGTCAATCCAGTCATTTTGATTTGAAGTCGGATCAGTCGGTCATGGTCAATCCAGACAGCTGTGGGTTTTAATAAGCAAATGTAATTTTTTGTTTTCTAAAATCATTTTAAAATGTGGATGTTTTGTTTCAAAATGTTCTAAAATAATTTTGAAATGTAAATGTTTGTTTCAAAGTGTTCTACACTAATTTTAAATTAAACTAATACAGAAAAATATGAACTACAATGCATCTTTTTAAAAAAAATCTTATTTTTTTCCTAACAGATGAGATTAGCATTTAGATTTGAGCTAATAAAGCAGAAGAGGCAATAAACGTATTGCTTCAGTGATAAGTTGAAATCGGATTTAAGCTAGTAGAGCTGTGAGCATTTTCCCTGTCACTGATGACTTCTTAAATGCTTTCAGGAACTACAGGCCTGGAATCCAGTGTCAAAGAACAGAACCATCCAGAACAACGTCAGTTACCAGGACGTCACAAGGTAAGGTGACAATTCATCCATTCCTTTTATGGCCCAGGCCAAAGCTTTGTGAGTTATTGATGTGAGCTAGGTGCCAAGGTCTAGACTGAAAACTATATAAAGTGGTGTGTGGAGACTGTAGCAGGGCCTGCACTCTCCACTAAAGGAGAAAAATCCTCTGAAGTTTAGAGTCAGGTTGCTTATAAAATGGCGAGGTACTATAAACAACAGGATTGGAATGGATTGAAGTTTCTAAGGAAAAAAGTTAAGGCTCATTGTTAACGAATTATTATAGCACATTGACAAATTACCACACCCTGACATTGCATCAGCTTGCAGGAATGGAATCAAGATTTTCCAGGCCAGTTTAAGTGTTAGAATAACTTTATATGAATGAAATTTCTTTGTGTTAGAATAACTTTATATGAATGAAATTTCTTTTTATAGAGTCCATATAGTCTGACGATAATTATTATAGTTTTCTCATATTATATTGCCAAATAAACATTTTCTTATCTACCAGTATCCCCCCTCCCTACTATGCCCTAGCGAATTGAAAATAATCTGTAATCCGTTCCCACTGGCACAAAATGGCCTACTCTTACGAAAAGGGAAAGGTTTAAACCTATGCGCAAGATGTTCTGCGCGCGTTCGCACTCGGGACCTCGATTTATAGTCTCATCCGAAGGACTTTTTGGGGAGTGGATTCGGCACTGATGTCAACTCCAGAGGAAAGATCGTCTTGAACAAGATTGGAACCTGGGTCAGCAGATCACGAGCACAATGTGCATCACTCTAACCACCAGGCTATCTCATCGACTGGTCGATCACCTTGGGGACATGTGATAGACAGTTGTTGACCTACTACCAGTGGTAAGTCTTGGTCTATCCAGTATTTAGAAACTGAAGTCAGATCAGTCCTAACCCGCCATAAACCCAAATCATGATTTTAGACCATAGTTGACCAAATGCTAATTTTAAGCAACCCCCACGACTGAGCTAATACTGTCGTTAGTAGGGGGGCTTAGTAGGTGGTGTCCTGCGCATGTTAGCTCAGAACAGGCACCACTGAACACCACCAAAATGACCCAGCAGCAGTGCAGGGCCCCTCTGGCTGGTGGCTCCACAGCAGCTTGATATTGATGGGATCCCTGTGGACTTCCCACCCTGGGGATGAGACAACGAATCTGGGTATGACTGTGGCGGGAGGGGAGGGGGGGGGGGAGGGAATTGAAACGAGCGGCGTGGGAACAGCAGGGACAGGAATGTCACAGAAGATGAGGCAGAAAAGAAAAGGTAAAAAGCAACTTTAAGCAACCCTCCCCCTCCTTTAAGAAATTTTGAGCAATTTGCCCTATTTCCAGATTCTTGGCTAGAGCTCAATGGTGAGATTGTGTGTATGGGGCTGATTTTGCTTATCATAAAGGTAGCCCCATTCCGACTTCAGGGATGTATGCTGGGTATGTTTGTGTTTCCATACACCACCAAATGCTGACATGAAATACAGGACCTTTTAGTATATATCCACGAAGGGAATGAAGGCATTGGCAGGTCTGTGCTTGAAGTTGACTTGGGTGATTGTAAAAAAACACCCACCCTTAATTCACCAGACAACGGCCAAGATTTGAAAGTATGACTTCATGGACACATAGGATGGAAGTCGAATGGTCTTAATTACTCATCTATAGCATCCATCCCATGTCACCCATTTCCACCGGCACACAGTAGCGTACTCTTTTATAAGGCAGAACACATTTTCACACCTGTACAAGATGTTCTGCATGTGTGTGCACACAGGGCCTCTGTTTATAGTCTCATCCAAAGGACTTTTGGGGGAGTGGCTTCAGCACTGGCTGTAACTGCAGGTGAAGAATCCCCTGGAACAGGTGGGTAGCTCAAACCGTATTGCCCTTAAAAGGGCAAAAAATGCAGAAGTTTCCTGACAAGTTTTCGGAGATTTGATTCAGAGCACAAGAAAGAAAGAACAGTGATACCAGAAATTCTATAAAAAGTTATTACAAATTGAAATACTAGATTGCAGGAAGCGACAAAAATGAGAAATTGGCGAGTTCAGCATCAAAATAATAATAGGTCAGAATGAGGGCTTGGGTATTTTTTAACGTTTTTTTTTTTTAATGCAAAAGGAAACAAAATTACGCCTTGATACTAAGTACATGGTAGAGTAATGGCTATAGTTTTATAATCAAAATCTCAAAATCAACAACCTGACCCCCACCTGCCTAAAATGGCTCCTAGGGGAAAAGTGGATCAGGTGCAAAGCGACTCATTTCGTGGTGGAGCGTCACATTTGGTTTGTAGTCTCTTCCCAAGGACTTTGACATTCAGTTCAATTGTTTATCTGCCACCTTCTTTCTTAGAATCATTATAAAATCCCAATAAAGCCACCAAACCAGACCAGACTCTTTTTTCATCAATATTGGTGGTTGTTTCAGTAACATCAATTGCTTTATAGTTAATTAAGACATGGGTGGTAATGTTACTAAGAATTTTTAATTGTATGTCATTTTGACAATCCCATAGTTATGTGTAAGTTAAGCAGGAAAATATCACTGTGCAACTAAAACTGATACTTACTTTATTTGTGGCTGCCCCATTAAATTATCTTCAGTCAGCATGACCTTTTTCATGTTGCAGGTTTTTTTCTTTGCACATACACAAAACGGACACACAAAAATAAACAAAATCACAGGAAAATAAATGGGCACATTTAATGGAAAATTTTTTTAACTTATTTATTTCGACTCGTTTAAAAGGGTGATGGTTTAGATGTTCATAATGTGTGTGATTTAAGAAAAGTCAGCAAGTTTAAAAACTACTTTTGCCATAAGTACACTTCAAGGATTATACTGATGGTTGTAACATGTGTACTTGGGCAGAAACTACCTGGAGGAGGACTTCGCCTCCATTGCCGAGAACATCACAACCGAGGACATCGCCGCCAAGGACATCGCGGCTAAGGACATCATCAAGGACATCGCCGCCAAGGACATCGCCGCCAAGGACATCGCCGTGGACATCACCGTCAAGGACAGCGCGGCTAAGGACATTATCAAGGACATCGCCGCCAAGGACATCGCCGCCAAGGACATCGCCGCCAAGGACATCACCGTCAAGGACAGCGCGGCTAAGGACATTATCAAGGACATCGCCGCCAAGGACCCAAGGACATCGCTGCCGACAACATCGCCGCCAAGGACATCGCTGCCGAGGACATCGCTGAGGACATCGCTGCCATTGCCAGTTACATCAGATGGCGGCAATGTCGCAGAAGAGAGCAGGACACCGCCGTCATGGAAAACATCCCCAGCACATTCTAGTGCAGGACTCCTAAAAATGTGTGGAGCAGCTAAGGGGGAAAAACTGACACACAAAAAAGTGTCAAAAGAATTTGCAATGGATATCACTGCAAAGTACTTCCATCCTACTGTCAGTGATGACTTGATGTGACCCCAAAAAAAGTATTGATATATTACTGAAAAGTAGCACCCATTTAAAAAAAAACAGAACAAAAAACCAACCCTGCCATGGTTAAAAAAGAAAAAGAAAAACCCATGGTTAAAAAAAGAAAAAAACAGGGGAAAATATTAACCCCTAAAAAGAAAAAAAATTAAAGATTTAAAAAAAATGAAACGAAAAAGATGGTGCTTTACAATATAAAAAAAATTTTAGAGAAGAAAAAAGGAAAAAGAAGAAAATAGGAAAAACAAGATGAAAAAAGAAAAGACAAAAAAAGAAGAAAAAGAGAGAAAAAGAAAAGAAGAAGAAAAAAAGACCCCAAAAAGAAGAAAAAAAGAAGACAATAAGAAGAAAAAGAGAAAAAAGAAGACAAAGAAAAAGAAGAAAAGAAAAGACAAAAAAAACCAAGAAGAAAGAAGAAAAAAAAGAGCCAAACACACAGGGCCAGACTTTGTTTTTTGTTGTTTCTTTAACTGTGTGTGTTTTTATTCTTGATTAATTAAGTAGAACCCATATTAATGTGTGTGTTACTATGTTTATGCCTGTTTAATGTTAGCAGGATTGGTGACACTGTATTACAGTATTGTTAACCAATCTATGTGGTGATCTACCTCTGGTTATCTTTCCATGATTTTACTGCAGTGTAAAGTTTTATAGGTTTTTAGTAAGAGGTGGTGTGTGTGTGTGTGTGTGTGTGTGTGTGTGTGTGTGTGTGTGTGGCGGGTAGTGGCAGTAGTAGGAGGAGTAGTAGTGTGTGAGAAAGTGTGTGTGTGTGTGTGTGTGTGTGTGTGTGTGTGTGTGTGTGTGTGTGTGTGTGTGTGTGGTGGAGTGAGAGAGAGAGAGAGAGAGAGAGAGAGAGAGAGAGAGAGTGAGGGGTGAGTGTGTATAGTGTGTGTGTGTTTCTGTGTGTGTTTGTGTGGGTGTAGTGGTGGGTGGGTGTGAGGTCTGGTCTGTGTGTGTGTGTGTGCATGCGTGTGTGTCTGTGTGAGGTGTGTGTGTGTGGGGGGGGGGGGCGGGGGGGTAGTGGCATGTGTGAGGGGTGGGTGTGAGGTGTTTGTGTGTGGTGTAGAGGTGTGTGCATGCATGCGTGTGAGTTTGGGTGTGGGAGGTGTATGTGTGTGTGAGAATGATGGTGTGTGTGTGCGCGTGCATGAGTGCGTGCGTGCGTGTGTGTGTAGTAGTAGTAGTAGTAGTAGTGATAGGCGTAAGGTCGTCTTAAATTTTACGTCTTTACACGTAAAATAACAGACGAAAGGAAAAGACCACAGTGTGTGTGTGTGTGTGTGTGTGTGTGTGTGGTGGCAGTGAGGAGAGGAGGGAGCAGAATACACATTTGGATAAGTGGGGATAGGGAGAAGAGGGCCGCCCATAGTGATAGATTTTTCTCACCTTGTTGATTTTGGCCCTAGTTTTCAACAAAAATATCATCTCACATTGAGTTTTGGCCTCGATTTTTCAAAAAGAATTCACATGGTTGATTTTGACCTTGATTCAAAAGACCTCAGATGGTTTATTTTGGCTTTTTTTTTTTTAAATGGACACATCTTCAAAAATCTTTGGGTCTGAAGTTGCTTTGCTGATAGCAGAGCTGGAAATTTGTGATAAAGAAATCCAAAAATCAAAATCTAAACAGGAAAGTCCAATTAACTGGTAACTGTGTCTACAGCTATGTACCATCTATTCTGTGTGCTGCTGTGTCCACATGCTTTCCAACAGACAGACCAGACAACCGACCCTTTCCTTTTTGCTAACTGTTCATACTAATTCTTACACTAACTGTTAAACTAATCCTGCCCCCCCCCCCCCCCCCCTCCCCCATGTGGACACAATCGGCAGGTAGATAGTTTGGTGCATGCTGACACGATGGCAAATTCTTTTCTTAGAGGGGCTGGAAGGGGTGGTAGAATTGTAGGGAACGAGGTGCTAGGAAGGGGGAGGGGTAGTTATGGTTTTTTCGGGTGTTTTTTTTTAAAGGGGGAAGACACTTGAGGAAAAAACTGTGTGTGTGTGTGTGTGTGTGTGTGTGTGTGTGAATGAGTGTGTGTGTGTGTGAGAATGATGGTGTGTGTTTGAGAATGATAGTGTGTGAGTGTGGATGGATGATGATGATGATATGAGTGTGAGAATGGTGTGTGTGTGTGTGGGGGGGGGGGGGGGGGAGGGGGGGTGGGTTGTGTATGAATGATGGTGTGTGTGTAGGGGGGGGGGGGAGAATGTAGTTGTGTATGAATGATGGTGTGTGTGTCTGTGTGTGTGTGTGAATGATGGTGTGTGTGGGGGGGATGTGGTTGTGTATGAATGATGGTGTGTGTGTGGGGGGGTGGGGGGGTGGGGAGGGTAGATAGAGGGATGGAGGTAGTGAGTATGCAGTATAGGAAAGGGGCGTGTGTGTGTGTGTGTGAATGATGGTGTGGGTGTGTGTGTGAATGATGGTGTGTGTGTGTGTGTGAGGGAATAATTTATACTGCAGGCAAATCAATGGAACGGTATACCACTGGTATTTCATCACCAGTATATGCTGTTGTGAAACCAGCGCAACAGTTGCAAACTTTGTGTGTGTGAATTTCAAGTTTACATACATTCACATGAGCTTTGGATGCACATTTGTTTGTGATGTGGCAACTGGTCTCATTTCGATTTTCCCCCCCAAAAGCTTATTTTGTGTTGATGAAATGCCAGTTAAAAATGATTTGGCCCTGTGGTAATCACAAGAATGGCCAACATTGCTAAGTTTGTTCAACAGGCAACAGTATACTGCAATGGTTCTGACAATGATTTTCCATGAAATAAATGCAAGGAATGCTATTATTCTATAAATTGCTGAGAAAAATGCAAGAGCTTACATAATCGTGTGGAAAGTGTGTGGGGAGAAGGGGCTTTATTTTAAACCAAATGCATACATATATATATTTTGTTTTATTTTCGTTTTTAAATGTTTTCTTTATAAAACTACATGAAATGTGAAAGAAAAAAAAAAGCCGATTATGTGATTAGCATTGAAAATGCGAAATATTTTTTTAGTGATGTTGGTGGCAGATCTGTGTATTGATCTTCTGCTGGAAGATTGATGGCAGATTTTACACCAACATAATGTGACCACATAAAAAAATTAAGGTATGATTTTAAGTCTAGTAGTGGACAGAATGTGCCTGTGTTTTCTTTTTCTTTGTATTTAAATTTTGTTTTTAATGGAATCAAATGTAAATTGAAGAAAAATGTAGCAAGTTCTACAATGATGTGGAAGAAAGTGTGTGGGGAGAAGTTTTCTGTTTTGTTTTATTTTTGTTTTTATGTTGGGTTTTGTTGGAGATTTTACTGCATCACATCTTTTGAAAATGTATATGCGCTTGTGTGTTTTGATTTATTTTTGTTTTTGAATGTTGGTTTTCTTTGTAAAATCACATGAATGTGAAAGAAAAAAGAAAATCAGGTTATATGATTAGCATTTATAATGCGCAAGATTTTTTTTTTTTATAGATGTTGGTGGCAGATCTGTGTATGGATCTTCCGCTGGAAGATTGATGGCAGATTTTACACCAACATATGTGAGCAAAAAAATATGGTCTATGACTTTTAAGTCTAGTAGTGGACAGAGTGTTCCTGTGTTTTCTTTTATTTTGTTTTTTTTTCTGTTTCATTTTCGTTCT
Organism: Rapana venosa; assembly: GCA_028751875.1. Taxonomy (NCBI): domain Eukaryota; kingdom Metazoa; phylum Mollusca; class Gastropoda; order Neogastropoda; family Muricidae; genus Rapana; species Rapana venosa. Next base: position 18,229,756 of record CM054162.1, read on the forward strand.
AGATAATGAGATCAAATGTAAATTGTAGAAAAATGTAGCATGTTCTACAATGATGTGGAAGAAAGTGTGTGGGGAGAAGTTTTGCGTTTTATTTTTATGTTTTTTGTTGTTGTGACCCACATCTTTTGAAAATGTAAGTGACAAAATAATGTTGTACAAGTATAGTGGTGTGTGGTATGTGCCTCTGTGTTTCTTGCTTTTTCTGGTGGCAAAAAACTGGCACAGAGATGAAATGTAAATTGCTAGAAAAAATGCAAGAGCTTACATAATTGTGTGGAAAGTGCGTGGGGAGGAGGGACTTTTCTTTTTTTAAACCAAATACACATATGTGTATTTTGTTTCTTTTTGTTTTTAAATGTTTATTTTCTTTGTAAAAATTACATGCATATGAAAGAAAAAAAAGGAAAGCTAATTATGGGATTAGCATTGATAATGCAAAAGATATTTTTCATTGATGTTGGTGGCAGATCTGTCTATGGATCTTCTGCTTGAAGATTGATGGCAGATTTTACACCAACATATGTGACCACCCAAAAAAACCTTATGGTATTTGATTTTTGAGTCTAGTAGTGGACAAAGTGTGCCTGTGTTTTCTTTTTTTTTTTTTTTTTTCATTTTCTGTTTAGTTTTAGATATCAAATGTAAATTGTAGAAAAATGTAGCATGTTCTACAATGATGTGGAAGAATGTGTGGGGAGAAATTTTCTGTTTTGCTTTATTTTTATGTTGGCTTTTTTGTTGATTTTACAGCATGACATCTTTTAAAAATGTATGACAAAATGTTTTACAAGTATAGTGGTGTATGATATGTGCCTGTGTGTTTCTTGCTTTTTCTGGTTGCAAAAAACTAGCACAGAGATGAAATGTAAATTGCTAGAAAAAATGCAAGAGCTTACATTATTGTGTGGAAAGTGTGTGGGGAGAAGGGGCCTTTTTGTTTTTAAGCAAATACAGACATATATTTTGTTTTATTTTTGTTTTTAAATGTTTTTCTTCATAAAATCACATGAAATGTGAAAGAAAAATAGAAAGCTGATTTGTGATTAGCATTGCTAATGTGAATATTTTTCATTGATGTTGGTGGCAGATCTGTGTATGGATCTTCCAATGGAAGATTGATGGCAGATTTTACACCAACATATGTGAGCAAAAAAGCTTATGGTATATGATTTTAAGTCTAGTAGTGGACAGAGTGTGCCTGTGTTTTCTTTTTCTTTGTATTTAAAAAAAATTATATAATGGAATCAAATGTAACTTGAAGACAAATGTAGCATGTTGTGCAATGATGTAGAAGAAAGTGTGTGGGGAGAAGTTTTCCTTTAGTGTTTTTTGTTTTTATGTTGGTTTTTGTTGGAGATTTTACTGCATCACATCTTTTGAAAATGTATATGTGCCTGTGTGTTTCTTGCTTTCTGTGATTGCAAAAACACAACCACAGAGATGAAATGTAAATTGATGAGAAAAATGCCAAAGCTTACATAGTTGAGTGGAAAGTGTGTGGGGAGAAGGGGCAATTTAAAAAACAAAAACGTACATACATATATTTTGTTTTATTTTCGTTTTTAAATGTTGGTTTTCTTTGTAAAATCACATGAATGTAAAAGAAAAGAAAAGAAAATCTAGTTATGTCATTATCATTTATAATGCAAAAGATATTTTTTATTGATGTTGGTGGCAGATCTGTGTATGGATCTTCCAATGGAAGATTGATGGCAGATTTTACACCAACATATGTGAGCAAAATTATATGGTATGATTTTTGCGTCTAGTAGTGGACAGAGTGTGCCTGTGTATTTTCTTTTTCATTTTGTTTAATTTTACATAATGAGATAAAATGTAAATTGTAGAAATTGTAACATGTTCTACAATGATGTGGAAGAAAGTGTGTGGGGAGAGGTTTTACTGTTTTGTTTTGTTTTTATGTTTTTTTGGTGTGACCCACATCTTTTGAAAATGTATGTGACAAAATAATGTTGTACAAGTATAGTGGTGTGTGATTTGTGCCTGTGTGTTTCTTGCTTTTTGTGGTTGCAAAAAGTGGCACAGAGATTAAATGTAAATTACTAGAAAAAATGCAAGAGCTTACATGAGTGTAAAAAGTATGTGAGGAGAAGAGGCTTTTTAAAAAAAACCTAAATACACATATGTGAATTTTGTTTTATTTTTGTTTTTAAATGTTGTTTTCTTTGTAAAATCACATGAATGCGAAAGAAAAAAGAAATCTGGTTATGGGGTTAGCATGTATAATGCAAAAGATATTTTTCATTGGTGTTGGTGGCAGATCTGTGTATGGATCTTCCACTGGAAGATTGATGGCAGATTTTACACCAACATATGTGAGCAAAAAAATATGGTACATGATTTTAAGTGGACAGAGTGTGCCTGTAGTTTCTTTTATGACTTTTTTCTTTTTCATGTTTAATTTCAGATAATGAGATCAGATGTAAATGTTAGAAAAATGTAGCATGCTCTACAATGATGTGGAAGAAAGTGTGTGGGGAGAAGTTTTTTGTTTTTATGTTGCTTTTTTGTTGTTGGAGATTTTATAGCATCATATCTTGAAAATGTATGTGACAAAATGTTGTACAAGTATAGTAGTGTGTGATATGTGCCTGTGTGTTTCTTGCTTTTTCTGTTGCAAAAAACCGGCACAGAGATGAAATGTAAATTGCTAGAAAAAATACAAGAGCTGACATAATTATGTGGAAAGTGTGTGGGGAGAAGGGGCCTTTTTTGTTTTAAGCCAAACACATACATACGTATATTTTGTTTTATTTTTGTTTTTAAACGTTTTTCTTCACAAAATCACATGAAATGTGAAAGAAAAATAGAAAGCTGATTATGTGATTAGCATTGATAATGCGAAAGACATTTTTTTTTTATTGATGTTGGTGGCAGATCTGTGTATGGATCTTCCACTGGAAGATTGATGGCAGATTTTACACCAACATATGTGAGCAAAAAAACTTATGGTATTTGATTTTAAGTGTAGTAGTGGACAAAGCGTGCCCGTGTTTTTTCTGTGTATTAAAAAATATATAATGGAATCAAGTGTACATTGAAGACAAATGTAGCATGTTCTACAATGATGTAGAAGAAAGTGTGTGGGGAGAAGTTTTCCATTTTTTTGTTTTGTTTTATGTTTGTTTTTGTTTTTACAGCATCACATCTTTCTATAATGTATAATTATGTGCCTGTGTGTTTCTTGCTTTCTCTGGTTGCAAAAAAATCCACAGATTAAATGTAAATTGATGAGAAAAATACAAAAGCTTATATAGTTGAGTGGAAAGTGTGTGGGGAGAAGGGGCCTTTTACAAAAAATACATAACGTACATACCTATATTTTATTTTTGTTTTTAAATGTTGGGTTGTTTTTTTTTGTAAAATCACGTGAATGTGAAAGAAAAATTAGAAATCTGGTTATGTTATTAGCATTGATAATGCGAAAGACATTTTTCATTGATGTTGGTGGCAGATCTGTGTATTAATCTTCCACTGGAAGATTGATGGCAGATTTTACACCAACATATGTGAACCAAAAAATATGGCACATGATTTTTTTTAAGTCTAGTTGTGGACAGGGTGTGCCTGTGTTTTCTTTTATTTTGATTTTTTTCTATTTTCATTTTGTTTAATCTTAGATAATGAGATCAAATGTAAATTGAAGAAAAATGTAGCATGTTCTACAATGATGTGGAAGAAAGTGTGTGGGGAGAAATTCTGTTTTTATTTTTGTTTTTATGTTGCTTTTTGATGTTGGAGATTTTACAGCATTGCATCTTTTGAAAATGTATGACAATGTTGTACAAATATAGTGGTGTGTGATATGTGCCTGTGTGATTCTTGCTTTCTCTGGTTGCAAAAAACCACAGAGATGAAATGTAAATTCATGAGAAAATTGCAAAAGCTTATATAGTTGAGTGGAAAGTGTGTGGGGAGAAGGGGCCTTTTACAAAAATACATACGTACATACATTTATTTTATTTTTTATTTTAAATGTTGGGGGGTTTTTGTTGTAAAATCACGAGAATGTGAAAGAAAAATTAGAAAATGTGGTTATGTGATTAGCATTGATAATGCGAAAGATTTTTTCAATGATGCTGGTGGCAGATCTGTGTATGGATCTTCCACTGGAAGATTGATGGCAGATTTTACACCAACATATGTGAGCAAAAAAATATGGTACATGATTTTTAAGTCTAGTAGTGGACAGAGTGTGCCTGTTTTCTTTTATTTTGGTTTTTTTCTTTTCATTTTGATTGATTTTAGATAATGAGATCAAATGTAAATTGAAGAAAAATGTAGCATGTTCTACAATGATGCGGACGAAAGTGGGTGGGAAGTTTTCTGTTTTTATTTTTGTTTTTGTTTTTTGTTGTTGGAGATTTTACAGCATCGCATCTTTTGAAAATGTATATGACAAAATGTTGTACAAATACAGTGGTGTGTGATATGTGCCTGTGTGTTTCTTGCTTTCTCTGGTTGCAAAAAACCCACAGAGATGAAGTGTAAATTGATGAGAAAATTGCAAAAGCTTATATAGTTGAGTGGAAAGTATGGGAGAAGGGGCCTTTTACAAAAATACATACGTACATACACGTACATTTTGTTTTATTTTTGTTTTTAAATGTTTTTTCTTTGTAAAATCACATGAATGCGAAAGAAAAAAGAAATCTGGTTATGTGATTAGCATTGATAATGCGAAAGACATTTTTTATTGATGTTGGTGGCAGATCTGTGTATGGATCTTCCACTGGAAGATTGATGGAAGATTTTACACCAACATGTATGAGCAAAAAGCTTATGGTATATGAATTTCAGTCTAGTAGTTGACAAAGTGTGGCTGTTTTCTTTTTCTTTTTTTATTTTATTTTAGATAATGAAATCAAATGTTAATTGAAGAAAAATGGAACTGTTCTACAATGATGTAGAAGAAAGTGTGTGGGGAGAGGTTTGTTGTTGTTTTGTCTGATTTTTCTTGTTGTTGTTGTTGTTGGAGATATGACAGATTAATGCTGTATAAGTATAGTGGTGTATGATATGTGCCTGTGTGTTTCTTGCTTTTTCTGGTTGCAAAAAACTGGCACAGAGATGAAAATGTAAATTGCTGAGAAAAATGCAAGAGCTTACATAGTTGTGCGGACAGTGTGTGGGGAGAAGGGGACTTTTTTCTTTTTTTAAACCCAAATACACATATCTGTATTTTGTTTTATTTTTGTTTTTAAATGTTTGTTTTCTTTGTAAAATCGCATGAATGTGAAAGAAAAAAGAAAGCTGGTTATGTGATTAGCATTTTAATGCGCAAGATATTTTTCATTGATGTTGGTGGCAGATCTGCGTATGGATCTTCCACTGGAAGATTGATGGCAGATTTTACACCAACATATGTGAGCAAACAAATATGGTACATGATTTTAAGTCGACAGAGTGTGCCTGTGTTTTGGGTTTTTTTTTTCTTTTCCTTTTTGTTTAATTTTAGATAATGAGATCAAATGTAAATTGAAGAAAAATGTAGCATGTTCTACAATGATGTGGAAGAAAGTGTGTGGGGTGAGGTTTTCTGTTTTGTTGTTGTTGTGACCCACATCTTTTGAAAATGTGTGTGACAAAATAATGTTGTACAAGTATAGTGGTGTGTGATTTGTGCCTGTGTGTTTCTTGCTTTTTGTGGTTGCAAAAAGTGGCTCAGAGATTAAATGTAAATTGCTAGAAAAAAATGCAAAAGCTTACATAACAGTGTAAAAAGTATTTGAGGAGAAGGGGCCTTTATTAGTTTTTAATTTTAAATGTGTTTTCTTTGTAAAAATGCAAGAGCTTACATAATTGTGTGGAAAGTGCATGGGGAGAAGGGGCTTTTTTTTTTTTTATAAACCAAATACACATATGTGTATTTTGTTTACTTTTGTTCTTAAATGTTTCTTTTCTTTGTAAAAATTACATGCATGCGAAAGAAAAAAAGAAAGCTAATTATGGGATTAGCATTGATAATGCAAAAGATATTTTTTATTGATGTTGGTGGCAGATCTGTGTATGGATCTTCCGCTGGAAGATTGATGGCAGATTTTACACCAACATATGAGAGTAAAAAAAACCTTATGGTATTTGATTTTTTAGTCTAGTAGTGGACAAAGTGTGCCTGTGTTTTCTTTTTGTTGTTGTTGTTTTCTGTTTAATTTTAGATAATGAGATCAAATGTAAATTGAAGAAAAATGTAGCATGTTCCACATTGATGTGGAAGAAAGTGTGTGGGGAGAAGTTTTCTGTTTTGTTTTATTTTTGTTTTTATGTTGGGTTTTTTGTTGTTGGAGATTTTACACCATCACATCTTTTGAAAATGTATGTGACAAAATAGTGTTGTACAAGTATAGTGGTGTGTGATATGTGCCTCTGTGTTTCTTGCTTTTTTCTGGTTGCAATAAACTAGCACAGAGATGAAATGTAAATTGATGAGAAAAATGCAAGACTTTACATAATTGTGTGGAAAGTGCTTGGGGAGAAGGGCCTTTTCTTTTTTTAACCAAACACACATATGTGTATTTTGTTTATTTTTGTTTTAAAATGGGTTTTTTTTCATAAAATCACACGAAAAGTGAAAGAAAAAGAGAAAGCTGATTTGTGATTAGCATTGATAATGCGAAAGACATTTTTTATTGATGTTGGTGGCAGATCTGTGTATGGATCTTTCATTGGAAGATTGATGGCAGATTTTACACCAACACATGTGAGCAAAAAAACTTATGGTATTTGATTTTAAGTCTAGTAGTGGACAGTGTGCCTGTGTTTTCTTTTTCTTTGTATTTAAAAACAATTATATAATGGAATCAAATGTACATTGAAGACAAATGTAGCATGTTCTACAATGATGTGGAAGAAAGTGTGTGGGGAGGTTATCTGTTTTGTTTTATTTTTGTTTTTATGTTGGTTTTGGCTAGAGATTTTACAGTATCACATCTTTTGAGAATGTTATGTTTCTTGCTTTCTCTGGTTGCAAAAAAACCACAGAGATGAAATGTAAATTGATGAGAAAAATGCAAAAGCTTGTATAGTTGAGTGGAAAGTGTGTGGGGAGAAAGGGGCCTTTTAAAAAAATACATACATACATACATATATTTTGTTTTATGTTTTTAGATGTTGGTTTTCTTTGTAAAATCACATGAATGTGAAAGAGAAAAAAAGAAATCTGGTTATGTGATTAGCATTGATAATGCAAATTATATTTTTCATCGATGTTGGTGGCAGATCTGTGTATGGATCTTCCAATGGAAGATTGATGGCAGATTTTACACCAACATATGTGAGCACACAAAAAAATTATGGTATTTGATTTTCAAGTCTAGTAGTGGCAAAGTGTGCCTGTGTTTTTTGTTTTCTTCTTTGAATTTTAGATATCAAATGTAAATTGAAGAAAAATGTACCATGGTCTACAATGATGAAGAAAGTGTGGGGAGAAGTTTGTTTTGTTTTATTTTTGTTTTCATGTTGGTTTTTGTGTGTGTTGATTTTACAGCATCACATCTTTTGAAAATGTATGACAAAATGTTGTGCAAGTATAGTAGCGGGTGATATGTGCCTGTGTGTTTCTTGCTTTTTCTGGTTGCAAAAAACTAGCACAGAGATGAAATGTAAATTGCTAGAAAAAATGCCAGAGCTTACATTATTGTGTGGAAAGTGTGTGGGGAGAAGGGGCCTTTTTGTTTTTAAGCCAAATACATACATACATACATACATTTTGTTTTATTTTTGTTTTTAAATTTTTTTCTTCATAAAATCACATGAAATGTGAAAGAAAAAAAGCTGATTTGTGATTAGCATTGCTAATGTGAATATTTTTCATTGATGTTGGTGGCAGATCTGGATTTTCCACTGGAAGATTGATGGCAGATTTTACACCAACATATGTGAGTCAAAAAACTTATGGTATATGATTTTAAGTCTAGTAGTGAACAGAGTGTACCTGTGTTTTCTTTTTCTTTGTTTTTAAAAAAATTATGTAATGGAATCAAATGTACATTGAAGACAAATGTAGCATGTTCTATAATGATGTAGAAGAAAGTGTGTGGGGAGAAGTTTTCCCATTAGTTTTTTTTTGTTTTATGTTGGTTTTTGTTGGAGATTTTACAGCATCACATCTTTTGAGAATGTATATGTGCCTGTGTGTTTCTTGCTTTGTTTGATTGCAAAAAAAACGACCACAGAGATGAAATGTAAATTGATGAGAAAAATGCAAAAGCTTATATAGTTGAGTGGAAAGTGTGTGGGGAGAAGGGGCCTTTTACAAAAAGTACATACGTATGTATATTTTATTTTTGTTTTTAAATTTGGGGGTTTTTGGTGGTAAAATCACGTGAATGTGAAAGAAAAATTAGAAAATCTGGTTATGTGATTAGCATTGATAATGCGAAATATTTTTTCATTGATGTTGGTGGCAGATCTGTGTATTAATCTTCCACTGGAAGGTTGATGGCAGATTTTACACCAACATATGTGAGCAAAAAAATAATGGTACATGATTTTTTAGGCTAGTAGTGGACAGAGTGTGCCTGTGTTTCTTTTTTGTTTTTTTTTCTTTTTCATTTTGTTTAATTTTAGATAATGAGATCATTGTAAATTGAAGAAAAATGTAGCATGTTCTACAATGATGTGGAAGAAAGTATGTGGGGAGAAGTTTTCTGTTTTTATTTTTGTTTTTATGTTGTTTTTTGTTGTTGGAGATTTTACAGCATGGCATCTTTTGAAAATGTATATGACAAAATGTTGTACAAATATAGTGGTGTGTGATATGTGCCTGTGTTTTTCTTGCTTTCTCTGGTTGCAAAAAAACCACAAAGATGAAATGTAAATTGATGAGGAAAATGCAAAAGCTTATATAGTTGAGTGGAAAGTGTGTGGGGAGAAGGGGCCTTTTACAAAAATACATATATATATTTTATTTTATTTTTGTTTTTAAATGTTGGTTTTCTTTGTAAAATCACATGAATGCGAAAGAAAAAAGAAATCTGGTTATGTGATTAGCATTGATAATGCGAAAGACATTTTTCATTGATGTTGGTGGCAGATCTGTGTATGGATCTTTCACTGGAAGATTGATGGCAGATTTTACACCAACATATGTGAGCAAAAAAACTTATTGTATTTGATTTTAAGTCTAGTAGTGGACAGAGTGTTCCTGTGTTTTCTTTTATTTTGTTTTTCTTCTTTGATTTTTAGATAATGAGATCAAATGTAAATTGAAGAAAAATGTAGCATGGTCTACAATGATGTGGAAGAAAGTGTGGGGGGAGAAGTGTGATGTTTTGTTTTATTTTTGTTTTCATGTTGGTTTTTGTGTGTGTTGATTTTACAGCATCACATCTTTTGAAAATGTATATGACAAAATGTTGTACAAATATAGTGGTGTGTGATATGTTCCTGTGTTTCTTGCTTTCTCTGGTTGCAAAAAACCCACAGAGATGAAATGTAAATTGATGAGAAAAATGCAAAAGCTTATATAGTTGAGTGGAAAGTGTGTGGGGAGAAGGGTCTTTTACAAAAATACATACGTACATACGTATATTTTGTTATTTTTGTTTTTAAACGTTTTTCTTCACAAAATCACATGAAATGTGAAAGAAAAAGAGAAAGCTGATTATGTGATTAGCATTGATAATGCGAAAGATTTTTTTTTTTATTGATGTTGGTGGCAGATCTGTGTATGGATCTTCCACTGGAAGATTGATGGCAGATTTTACACCAACATATGCGAGTCAAAAAACTTATGGTATTTGATTTTAAGTCTATTAGTGGACAGTGTGCCTGTGTTTTCTTTTGTATTTTTTTAAAATTTATGTAATGGAATCAAATGTACCTTGAAGACAAATGTAGCATGTTCTACAATGATGTAGAAGAACGTGTGTGGGGAGAAGTTTTCCTATTAGTTTTTTTTGTTTGATGTTGGTTTTTGTTGGAGATTTTACAGCATCACATCTTTTGAGAATGTATATGTGCCTGTGTGTCTCTTGCTTTCTCTGTTTGCAAAAAACTGGCACAGAGGTGAAATGTAAATTGATGAGAAAAATGCAAAAGCTTATATAATTGAGTGGAAAGTGTTGGGAGAAGGGGCCTTTAAAAAACCAAACATACATACCTATATTTTGTTTTATTTTTTGTTTTTAAATGTTGCTTTTCTTATTAAAATCTCATGAATGTGAAAGAAAAAAAAATCTGGTTATGTGATTAGCATTTATAATGCGCAGGATATTTTTCATTGATGTTGGTGGCAGATCTGTGTATGGATCTTCCACTGGAAGATTGATAGCAGATTTCACACCAACATATGTGAGCAAAAAAATATGGTACATGATTTTTAAGTCTAGTAGTGGACAGTGTGCCTGTGTTTTCTTTTCTTTTTTTCTTTTTTTCTTTTTCATTTTGTTCAATTTTAGATAATGAGATCAAATTTAAATTGAGGAAAAATGTAGCATCTTCTACAATGATGTGGAAGAATTGTGTGGGGAGAAGTTTTCTGTTTTTATCTTTGTTTTTTTTATGTTGGAGATTTTACAGCATTGCATCTTTTGAAAATGTATATGACAAAATGTTGTACAAATACAGTGGTGTGTGATATGTGCCTGTGTGTTTCTTGCTTTCTCTGGTTGCAAAAAAACCACAGATGAAATGTAAATTGATGAGGAAAATGCAAAAGCTTATATAATTGAGTGGAAAGTGTGTGGGGAGAAGGGGCCTTTTACAAAAATACATATAAACATACGTATATTTTGTTTTATTTTTGTTTTTAAATGTTGGTTTTCTTTGTAAAATCACATGAATGCGAAAGAAAAAAGAAATCTGGTTATGTAATTAGCATTGATAATGCAAAAGACAATTTTTATTGATGTTGGTGGCAGATCTGTGTATGAATCTTCTACTGGAGGATTGATGGCAGATTTTACACCAACATATGATAGTAAAAAACTTATGGTATTTAATTTTAAGTTTATTAGTGGACAGAGTGTGCCCGTCTTTTCTTTTTCTTTGTATTTTTTAAAATTTAGATAATGGAACCAAATGTACACTAAAGACAAATGTAGCATGTTGTATAATGATGAAGAAGAAAGTGTGTTTTCCCATTAGTTTTTTTGTTTTATGTTGGTTTTTGTTGGAGATTTTACAGCATCACATCTTTCGAGAATGTATATATACCTGTGTGTATTTTGCTTTCTCTGGTTGCAAAAAAACCACAGAGATGAAATGTAAATTGATGAGAAAAATGCAAAAGCTTATATAGTTGAGTGGAAAGTGTGTGGGGAGAAGGGGCCATTTAAAAAACAACATATGTACATGCATATATATTGTTTTATTTTTTGTTTTTAAATGTCGGTTTACTTTGTAAAATCACATGAATGTGAAAGAAGAAAAAAAAAATCTGGTTATGATTAGCATTGATAATGCAAAAGATTCTTTTTATTGATGTTGGTGGCAGATCTGTATTGATCTTCTGCTGGAAGATTGATGGCAGATTTTACACCAACATATGTGAGCAAAAAAACTGATGGTACATGATTTTAAGTCTAGTAGTGGACAAAGTGTGGCTGTGTTTTCTTTTTCATTGGGATTTTTTTTTAATTTAGATAATGGAATCAAATGTAGATTGAAGAAAAATGTAACATGTTGTACAATGATGTAGAGGAAAGTGTGTGGGGAGATTTTACTGGTTTTTTTTAATTTTTTTAATGTTTTTGTTGTTGTTGGAGATATGACAGATTAACGCTGTATAAGTATAGTGGTGTGTGATATGTGCCTGTGTGTTTCTTGCTTTTTCTGGTTGCAAAAAACCACCTTGTAGATGAAAATGTAAATTGCTGAGAAACATGAAAGAGCTTACAAAGTTGCATGGAAAGTGTGTGGGGAGAAGAGGCCTTTCTTTTTAGAAAACAAAATCATTTTATTTTATTACATTTCATTTTTGTTTTTAAATGTTTTTCTTTTTAAAATCACAGGACATTTGAAAGAAAAAAGTGAAAGCTGATTATGTTATTAGCATTGATAATGCAAAAGATATTTTTCATTGATGTTGGTGGCAGATCTGTGTATTGATCTTCTGCTGGAAGATTGATGGCAGATTTTACACCAACATATGTGTACAAAAAAACTTATTATATTTGATTTTCAGTATAGAAGTGGAGAGAGTGCACCTATGTTTTCTTTGGGGGGAGGGGGGAGGGGGATTGTGTGTGTGTGTGTGGTGTTTTATTTGGTAATGAGATCAAATCTTAAATGAAGAAAAATGTAGCATCTTCTACAATGTGGAAGAATGTGTGGGAGAGGATTTTGTTTTGTTTTAGTTTTGTTTTTATGGGGGGTTTTGTTGGAGATTTTACAGCATCAGATCTTTTGAGCATGTATATGATAAATGCTGTATAAGTATAGTGGTGTGTGATATATATATAAATATACATCAGTATGATATGTGTGATATGTGCCTGTGTGTTTCTTGCTCTTTGTGGTTGTAACTTGCCACCACAGACAAAAGTGTAAACTGATGAGAAAAGTGCAAAGGCTTACATAATTGTGTGGAAAGTGTGTGGGGAGAAGGGGCCTTTTTTTCTTAAACAAAATACATACGCATATTTTGGGTTGTTTTTTTAAACATGTTTTTTCTTTGTAAAATAGCATATATGCGAAAGAAAAATGAAGGCTAATTATGTGATTAGTATTGATAATGCGAAAGATTTTTTTATATATTGATGTTGGTGGCAGATCTGTGTATGGATCTTCCGCTGGAAGATTGATGGCAGATTTTACACCAACATACGTGAGCAAAAAAACTTACGGTATATGAATTTTAGGCTAGTAGTGGACAAAGTGTGGCTGTGTTTTCTTTTTCTTTTTTTTTAAATTTTAGATAATGAAATCAAATGTAAATTGAAGAAAAATGTAACTTGTTCTACAATGATGTAGAAGAAAGTGTGTGGGGAGAGGTTTTTTGTTTTGTCTGATTTTTGTTGTTGTTGTTGGAGATAGGACAGATTAATGCTGTATAAGTATAGTGGTGTGTGATATGTTCCTTGTTTCTTGCTTTTTTTTCTGGTTGCAAAAACCCACCTCATAGATGAAAATGTAAATTGCTGAGAAAAATGCAAGAGCTTGCATAGTTGTGTGGAAAGTGTGAGGGGAGAAGGGGCCTTTTTTAAAAAACCAAATATACGTATGTGTATTTTGTTTGTTTTTGTTTTTACATGTTGTTGTTTTTTAATGACAGGAAGTGTGTAAGAAAAAAAGCACATTATGTGATTAGTATTGATAATGCGAAAGATGGTGTGTGTTTTTTTATTTATTTTTTTTATTGATGTTGGTGGCAGATCTGTGTATGGATCTTTCACTGGAAGATTGATGGCAGATTTTACACCAACATATGTGAACAAAACAGTTCTGGTATGTGATTTTAAGTCTAGTAGTGGACAAAGTGTGGCTGTTTTCTTTTTCATGTTTTTTTTTTAGTTAGATAATGGAATCAAGCGTAAATTGAAGAAAAATGTAACATGTTTTACAATGATGTAGAGGAAAGTGTGTGGGGGAGATTTTACTGGGTTTTGGGTTTTTAAAAATGTTTTTGTTGTTGTTGGAGATATGACAGATTAATGCTGTATAAGTATAGTGGTGTGTGATATGTGCCTGTGTGTTTCTTGCTTTTTCTGATTGCAAAATACCACCTTGTAGATGAAAATGTAAATTGCTGAGAAAAAAGCAAGAGCTTACATAATTGTGTGGAAAGTGCGTGGGGAGAAGGGGGCTTTTAAAAAAAACAACCAAATACACGTATGTGTATTTTGTTTGTTTTTACATGTTCGTTTTTTAAATGACAGGAAATGTGTAAGAAAAAAAGCACATTATGTGATTAGTATTGATAATGCGAAAGATGGTGCATGTTTTTATTAGGGTTTTTTTTTTTATTGATGTTGGTGGCAAATCTGTGTATGGATCTTTACCTGGAAGATTGATGGCAGATTTTACACCAACATATGTGAGCAAAACAGTTCTGGTATGTGATTTTAAGTCTAGTAGTAGACGAAGTGTGGCTGTGTTTTCTTTTTCTTTGTTTTTTGTGTTTTCTTGTCTTTAAAAAAAAAAAAAGATAATGCGATCAAATGTAAGTTGAGGGAAAATGTAGCATGTTCTACAAGGATGTGGAAGAAAGTGTGTGGGGAGAGTTTTTTTCTGGTTTTTGTTTTAGTTTTTTATGTTGTTTTTTTCTTGTAGGATATTTTACAGCATCACATCTTTTGAGAATATATACGACAGATTAATGCTGTATAAGTATAGTGGTGTTTGATATGTGCCTGTGTGTTTCTTGCTTTTTGTGGTTGCAAAAAACCAGCACATAGATGAAATATAAAATTAAGAAAAATGCAAGAGATTACATAATTGTATGGAAAGTGTGTGGGGAGAAGGGGCTTTTAAAAAAACGCAACGAAATGCATACATAGGTATATTTTCTTTTTTTGTCTTTAAATGTTTTTTCTTCATAAAATTATACAAAATGTGAAAAAGGGAAAATAAAGCTGATTATGTGATAAGCATTGATAATGCGAAATTTTTTTTTATTGTTGGTGGCAGATCTGTGTATTGATCTTCCACTGGAAGATTGCTGTCAGGTTTTACACCAACATTTTCTTTTTTTTTTCTGGTTTTCTTTTTGTCTTTTTTCACTTTTAGATGAGATTAAATGTCAATTGAAGAAAAATATAGAATGTTCCACAATGATGTGGAAGAGAATGTGTTGGGAGAGGTGTTTTTATTTTATTTTATGTGTTTTCTTTGTTGGATACTTTACAGCATCACAGCTTTTGAGAATGTATGTGACAGATTAATGCTGTGTAAGTATAGTGGTGTGTGATATGTGCCTGTGTGTTTCTTATTGTTTGTGGCTGGAAAAAGCCAACACATACATGAAATGTAACTTAATGAGAAATGCGAGACATTATAGTTTTGTTTTTTTAAATAATTTTTGTTGTTAGAGATTTTTACAGCATCACATCTTTTGAGAATATATACGACAGATTAATGCTGTAGAAGTATATTGGTAGGTGATGTGTGCCTGTGTGTTGCTTTTTCAGGTTGCAAAAAACCCAGCACAGAGATTAAATGTAAATTGCTAAGAAATGCAAGAGCTTACATAATTGTGTGGAAAGTGTGTGGGGAGAAGGGGCCTTTTTAAAATCTAAATACACAACGTATATTTTTTTGTTTTTAAATGTTTGTTTTCTTCATAAAATGACTGGAAATGTGAACTTGTGTTCCCTACTTGTGGACAGCTGCCATGCTTTTAAAAAAATATGGTTTGTGATGTCCTCAGCCTTAGATATTATTTCTGCAGGAAATGACGACCTTACATTTTTTTGTTCACAGGTTGATGAAAACTTGGTTGATATGTGTGTGTGTCCAGACGTGTGTGCACCGTGATTGTGTGATGCCCAATGACCACAAATAAAATTCACAAATGAAGGGCAAGCTGGTGTTCATGAATGTTATTAATGATCAGAGAGTGTAAAGCTTTCTTTTTTCTTTTATTTCGAGGATAATGGAATAAGCACCCATGTGCTTTTTTTCATTCAGTCCCCGAGTGTATGCAGTCATGTCAATTTTGTCATCCATTCCCACTGACACACAGTGGCCTACTCTTCCAAAAAGCAGGATGGGTTTTAACGAGTGCGCAAGATGTTCTGCGTGCGTTCGCACACAGGGCCTCAGTTTATAGTCTCATGGGAAGGACATTTGGGGAGAGTAGAGTCTGCACTGATGTTAACTCCAAAGGAAAAATCCCCTTGAATGGGATTGGAACCCGGGTCGTCAGATTGCGAGCACAATGTTCTAACCACTAGGCTATCCCGTCATGTGTTTTGTTGTGAATGGTTATAGCCTGTACCTGGTATCACAGCTATAGGCAACAAACTCAAAACACCATTGAAAATGGCCTGACAGGCACAGGTGCTTACTGTCTTGAATGGCTAAACTGTCGTCCACTTATCAAAAGCGGTCCTTAACAGAGGAGGATCCTTGTTCAGAACATGAGCTAGCAGAACACAATGTCGACAGTTCTGTCTTGTTTCTGTCCTCCTCACCTCGCCTCACCAATCCCGTAGTCCTTGGGCACTATGAGTGATTAAGTACCTGAAAACTATGGGTTCAAAGGAGGATTGAACTCGTGACCACTTGTTTTCTGGGAAGGCGCATTACCTCTGGACCATCCATCCTGCATTTTTCTTATTCTGCCCATGCATAGTCGTGCCAGTAATTTATTTTTCAATTTTGTAAATTTTACTTAAAGTTTTTTTATAGATTAGATCAAAACATATATGTTTGTTTGGCATTTCATTGCCATTTCAGAATCACTAACATATATAGTATAATATACATGCATACATTATGCCCCTCCACATACACCTGCATGTATATAAATATGTACAGTCACACCCCCCCCCTCTCCCTTACACACACACACACACACACACGCAAGATTCAAGATTCAAGATTTAATTCGCCTTTGACCCTTCTTGGGACATGGAAGGTTTCAGTAAACAAAATCAGCTGTAACATAATTATATAACTTGCATTAACAAAAACATTTACGACACTGCATATGACAGAAATAGAAATGGAGTCAACCTTTTCATCAACTTCATGCTACTTTACTCTTGACTCTTGAGGGCTGGATGTAAAAAAGCTATTGTTATGCTTATTCTATAACCCTCTATAAATAAAATTTGTTCATTGTTCATTTGTTCATTGACTATAAATTTTCTCAGTTTTAATAACATTTTTTTTGTAAGATGAGAACAAATTACAAAATGTGAACATGGATCTTGGATACAGATATTCATGAGGTAGGACATTCTTCCAAGGCTCAGAAAACTTTGGATATTCCATTGTACAGTGAAATTCATTGCTTATCCGTTATCGTATTCATGTTATACACTGTTTACACTTTACAAAGACGATTTTTTTCCATCAAACCCGTTCAATTGTCTTGTGTCAATCAGCAATGAATGATTGATATATATATATACCTGAATCTAAATAATAAAATCATATGGCAACTCACTAATGCATTTTTCCCTTTTAAAAGATTTTTTGTAATTGCGATAAATAATGCGATTATCACTTTCTTGCAACTCTTCTGACAATGACTTTACATAAATTTTCCTGGAAATCATGCCTTTATGACATTACAACATAAACTATCTCGGTTTACAAAAGACTGTGTTTCCCAAACACAGTCAAACCCTGTTTCTCTGAAAATTCTAAGCCTTTTCTTGATTCATTTTGAGCAATACACTCTCTTTGTTTACAAATCATACGGTACATCATACAATTTTGATGAAGATTTGCCAGGACTGCACATAAGAAGATCAACACACACACATGCACGCACGCACACACACACACACACACACACACGCGCGCGCATGTGCGCAGACATGCACACACACACACATTTACACATATGCATGCATACAAACACAGGAAAAATACATGCTGTACTCACATATAATGCTCATGACTAGAATGTTATGAAACACACCTTGGTTAAATTATAAATGAAAATCTTACAATGAGAGTATTAACATTTAATATCACATACTGTAGCTAACAGTAACACACATATTAATCTCTCTCTCTCTGTGACACAAGCGAAGTTCACCTTAGATCTTATAAGGATTTCAGTAAAAGGGCTGAAAATATCCAATCCTTAAAATCTCTGAATTCATTTGCTTCGGACATTTTTAGTCTTTCTAAAATAGACACATAAAACATTGCTGTAAAACCATCATTTGCACCAATTCCTATATGGGATTTAAAGAAACATACATTTGACATTTAAATAATCTAAGTATCAGTCTATCACAAAAAATGATACACCTCGTGTTAAAAAGCTTGGTACACTATCATGTCATAGATAATCACTATAAATAATTATTTATACGGGCGATTCTGTGCTTGAAGATGGTAGAGTAGGAGCTGCTTTTGTAAATTAATCCCTGCATTAAAATGTGTGAAACAATATCATTATTTTTACTGCTGAACTTGTAGCCATACTTATGGCTTTAAATTATTTTTCCACTCTGCCAATGAGTGCCGGTCACATCTTAATTTGTGTAGGTCTATTCTAAATCAGTGTTACAAGCGCTTAGATCTACTAACCAAAAAACAAGAAGTGAAATGACAACAGAAATAGACCATCTCATACATCTTTTGTCAGTTAAAGATGTGGCTGTAGCATTCTTGTGGGTTTCCTTCACACTGTGGGATTATTCCCAATGAAAGGGCTGCCTGTATTGCACATGATCTTAGAGAAAGGGGCATAAATAAGGAGGAAGCTCAAAACAGAGAGAGATGGAGAAGGCTCATCAATGTCAAACCTCCCCTGGGAGAAACATGACAAAAAAGGAAGAAGAAGAAGAAAGAGTGGATCAAGCTGCCAGAACAGCAGACTCACAATTCCGAGGGTGCATGACACTGTTACGCTAGCCGCAGTGTCACCGATGCCGTTTTTCCACGTGTCTCTTCAAACATCGCGGCCGAGCGAAAGCAGCAGGGCAGTGTGGACAGCCGTGAGGTCTCTCACCAGTGTGGGTCAGCTGATGGTTCTTCAAGTTACTGGAATGGGCAAACCCTTTCCCACACTCCCTGCAGACGTATGGTCTGTCCCCTGTGTGGATCCTCCCGTGGCTTTTCAGGTTACTGGACCTTGAGAAGGCCATGCCACAGGTATCACAGCGGTAAGGTTTCACCCCGGTGTGCGTCATTCTGTGGGTGTCTAAGTGACCAAGCTGGGCAAAGGCCTTCCCACAGACGTCGCAGACGTAGGGTCTGTCGTCGGTGTGGACGGACCTGACGTGAGCGTGCAAGTAGCTGGAGCGGTAAAATTCTCGGTCGCAGTGCCGACATTTGTGAGGTTTGACCCCGGTGTGAACTTTCTTGTGTCTCCTCAACTGCCCAGGTGCGATGTACGCCTTACCGCACACGTCACAGGCAAACTGTTTCAAGCCCGCGTGGCTGAACTTGTGCGTCTTCAACACACCAGCTTGAGAGAACGCTTTATGACACACATCACAGACGTATGGTTTTTCACCTGTGTGGATCGACCTGTGTGTCTTCAGGTTACTGGATTGGGTAAAAGCTTTGTCGCACACTTCGCACACAAAAGGTTTATGACCGAAATGAATCAACCTGTGTCTTTTCAAATGACCGGCCAGAGTAAAGGTCTTACTACACAGATCGCAGGTAAAAGGTTTCTGACCGGTATGACTAAACTTGTGCGCTTTTAGCTGACCAGCCAGAGTGAAAGCCTTGTTGCACAGATCACACACGAACGGTTTCAGACCGGTATGGATCAACTGGTGAGTCTTTAAGTTCCCGGACACATCGAAAGCTTTACCACACACATCACACACATGCTTCTTGGGCGTCTTCTTCTGACTGGTCCTCCGGAGCTGCTTGCCCAGACAGAAGCCAAAAGCGCAACACTTAAATCCTGCATGCACCGGGAAAACACCATGCAGCGTCTCTCCATGGAAGGTGGCCATGTGTAGTTCCAGACTGCTGAAGAGAACGAAGGTGGTGAAACACCGCTGACACACGTGGCTTGTGTTCTGGGACAGCAGTGACCCACAAGCGTTGTCAGATGTAGGCTGTTCTGGGCTGTAGACAGGTGAGGGCTGTATTGGGCTGCAGACAGCTGAGGGCTGATCTTGGCCTTCTTCCTTTATGGACCATGACTGTTCTTGCTTCTGTGAAAAGAAAGATTTATGCAACATGTATATTGAAATGTACAAAATTACAGTTGTGTGCATGTGTGTGTTATGTGTGCGTGCATATGTTGGGTGCATGTGATATGTGTAAGCGTGCATGCATATATCAACATTTTCTGTGACTATGTGTCCGCGTATGTCTGAAAGTACCATGCATGCTTGTCTGTAAGTCTCCTGCATATGCCAATACTGACTAAGGCAGGGACATGTACCGCTATGAGCCTGAGAAGATGAGAGATTATGGAAACAGAATGGGATGGACACAACATTAACAACTCGAGAGATCGCTTCCTCAGATTCATGAAGTTTAAGATCCTCAAAGACTTGGATATTCCCAGGAACTACAATCTCCCAAACTACGCCAGCTAACCTGACGCTGGGAGTAACGTTTAAAGTTGTCCTTCTCACGGGTTTCTCTTCACTCTTGATTGAAATTAGACATTATAAAACAATGTCTTTGACAAGCACTCCGCTTCAATTGTAAGTTACTCTCAGTGTGATATAGATAGTCACAAATCTGAGAAGTCTCAAAAACTGAAATACTAATGTCATTACTTTTTCTTTTATTTTTTTGGGGGGAAGGGGGGGGTGCTATCTTGATATGTTATCTCCCTTCAAAATAAATGTTTTTTGTAAGTCAACAAAAATAGCATTTTCTCAAAGGCAGGAAAAAAATATGGTATATTAATATGTTTTCCAATTTAATGTACCCAGTGATGGTCTCAAGTAACTTAAGGCCTCACCTATATAAGGCTCTCTCTCCTGCCTTTATACAAAGCTAAGTGGTTGGCTGGTTGTTTGGTAGAAAGGATGGATAGATGGGAGGAAGGAAGGAATAGATGATTGATTAACTATTTGATTAACGGCTCCTACCCAGAATAAGTTTGCAGCTATGAGCTCAATGGAAAGACTGGGACCACACAGTCAAGCTTCATCAGCTTTATGGACGCAGTTTTGAGAATGTTGCTCAAAATGCTTTAAGACCAACACTGCATGTCTCAGACCATGAAGATGAGGAACCCCAAAAAAAGAAAAAAATCCCAAAACAATCACCCAAAAACTACTTGATTGATTGACTGACTAACAGGCTGACTTACAGGCTGACTGACTGATCAATTACTTGTTCATTCATTCCTGATGGAATTATAACTACCCAAATAATATCTTTCTTTTTTTGTTTTTCACTGTAAACTTCCAACACCCATATGATATCTTTGTTTCTGTACAGGTGACCTCAGGACCCAAATCCTGCTGCTGAACTGACATTGCCTGTTTCTCAAAGGGCACTAAGCTCTTCATCTCCTCATGAAACGGAATATGGTGAATCCCCAATCCCCCACTCTCTCAACTCAACTCAACTGTCTCCATCACCGCTGTTGTCTGTAGGAGCTTCATGCAAAATTTGCCGTTTTTCTCTTGTCTCTGCTGAGTTCTATGATCTCCTGTAGCCCTCCCATAAAATTGATCCCTGTGATATTGGCAATGTAGGATGTTGGTGGTCTATCTGTTTTTCCTTCTGCCCACACTAGAATTTTTTTTTTTTAAATTAGAAAAAGCAAGCAGACTTATTATCCATTAATACGTTCTAACCTTAATTAAGGTTAACCAGAATTCTGGAACATTTTGGCAGAGAGCACCACAGCATCTTTCACATCTCTCTTTCTTTTCATGTCCGTGTCGTACTAACGTGACAACTCACCAGATTGATATCTTCATTAACAGGCAACTCAGAGTGCAGCGTCTCTCCATGAAATATCTCCATGTGTTCTTGCAAACTTCTGGACAACATGAAGACAGCTGAACAACGCTGACACGCATGACTTGCGTTCTGGGACAGCAATGACCCTGAAGTGCTGTCAGACCTGGGCTGTAGTGGGCTGTAGACAGCTGAGGGCTGGTCTTGAGGTTCCTCTTTTATAGACCATGGTAGTTCCACCTTCTGTAAAAAGGAAAAAACAAAAAAACGTACATTGTTTCTTCCAAGTAAACACACATCACACACACACTTTTTTCTCAGGAAGAAGGGGTACCCATGAAAACCCCATCATATTTTTTTTATGGTAATATTATCTCAAACTTTAAAAAAACCTCTCATCCATTGTCCCATATGAATTCCAAGGATGACCCCCCCACTCTCCGTCCCCCCAAAAAAAGCCATGTCAAAGCTAAATCATATTACCATAGGTTACAATATGTTGTTTAACATAGTTGAGTCAAATGCTTGAAAAACCTAATCTGGAAGACCTCATAAAGGTGCTTTTAAGCCTTTTTACATTACAGGTAGTCAAGGTATATATATATATATATATATATATATATATATATCAAAATCAATAAATACCATAATGTCTATATAAAATATTCCTATGATCATGTATCAAGTATGTGTGCCAAATTAGAAAATACTCAAAACAGAATAATTTAAAGCAATTCATCAAACAACGCTCACAGAATTTTCCTCTCTTTTTGTTGTTGTTGTTGTTAGTTTGTTAAAAACCTAGCTGAAATGTTCAGACACAATATGAAAATCAGTCTTGCTCTTAGATTTAGAGCCTATATTCTAATATTATACTCACCACAGCAATACTGTCTGTTAAAGGCACACACTGTCCCTGTGTACAATCTCCTGTCCTCTGGTCCATAGTGTTTCACTGTCTTGGAAGTTCAAACAACGTCCCTTGCATCACCCTGTTGCAGAAAATGGACTCCATTTAAAAATGATTAATATCTGGTGCAAATAAGCAAAAAAGTATATTTTCTGTAACTTCTGTTGAAGTTGAAGACAGTTTTTCAAGAAAACAAAATTAAGGTTTTCACAATGTTCAATTAGGTTAACTATCCACTTAAAAAAATAAATCCTAGGGCAGTGGAAATTTAATCAATCAATTATGAACTATGTATTATAATTATGTTTACAACAAGAATGCTTAGTGATGTACTAGCACTCAACATTCAGAAACAACAACAACAACACACATTATTTTAATATCACTCAAAGGAAGCAGACATTAAAGTGGACAAAAGGAGGATGACAAAAATTGAAAGACGAAGAAGTAGAAGAACACACACACACACACACACACACACACACATGCGCGCGCGTACACACACACACACGCACGTGTATACACACACATGTATACACATGCGCACACACACACACACACAAACTTTAAAAAACAAAACATAACAGGGACAAAATCGTCTGAAAATGAAGGGAAAGGAAGTCAGTTTGTTGTCCATTTTTACTGCGAATGACTACACCAGCAATACAACAAAATTAGAAATTCAATAAGTTTATAAATTACAAACATCACACGAAGACATTGACTCTGAGGCTCTCCATCATCGTGTATACACCGGAAGTTATGAATGGCCAACGATTTATCCCCCCTTTCCCTTTCTTTAACCCCAGTTAAATCATACACATACGCTCAAGGGGAGTGATGGAAGAGCTATATACACACACTTCATTAAACAATAGCACATAAAATCATACGTTACATAAGTCAAAGGGGGCAACTTCGAGTTTTGGTTGTTGTAATTTTACATGGGTGTTGACGGAGCGTTATCTCCCTTGAATTATTTACACTCAAGCATGGCAATGGACCGAGCAGACGACCTGCATCAGAATGTAAAAACTGTAAAGAAAACAACGCCACCCTGAGTTCTGTGAGTTCCATCATTCTTTTGCAATAGCCAGAAGTAAGCAAAATTTGTTGAAAGTTATATGCCAGTAAACGCTTAAGTCATCTTTGTAGAGTATATCAGTTTGTGTGTTCTGGGTACTGTTGCGTTATCGTTAATGTTAAATTATTAGTTACGCCAAGAAAGTGTGCTGGTCTGGAACTGGATCAGGATTTATAGGCTGCGAAACCAAAATTATATGGCTTCTTCAGTTGATCAGTATTCAGGCATTTTTAACAGCTCACAGAGAATTTCTCAAAGATGTTTTACCATACTGTTATTAGTGTAAATTTGTAATGAATGTAATGAAATGCTTTCTATTACAGCATAGCACTGATGTCTGCAGACAGCATGGATCAGAGGACAGGAGACTGCACACAGGGACATTCAACATCCAAAACAGATGAATTTTTTGTTGTGAGTACAAGTTAAACATTTTTGCTGTTTCATACTAAAAGAAAATTTTAAGAAAAATATGTAATAATTAATATATAACTTGTCTCAGTGTCTGTAACTCATTGCAGTCAGTTCAAAATGTTTGCAGTAGTTATTATATGATGAACTATTTTGGCCTTTTGAAAAAAAAAATCCAGCAAACACTATAGAATTGATAGGACCAGACAATATGTTTGACTTTGTGTACTTTTGATGTTTACAAAGAATGTTTTTTTTTCAATATAACCACATAAGTATTATCTACCAGCAAAACCACAAAAAAGAGAAAAAAAAAAGAATAACTGATTTCACACACAGTTAAGTTTCTTCATCCTCAAGAATCAGTTTGAAGACAAAAGTTTTCATATTCACTGGAAAATCAGTACATTTTTGTGATGGCATCCTTTTTTCAATATATATAATCATTTCTTAAAAGACTGCACAACAATCAGTTAACAGCTAAACGTAAGCAACTGCCTGCCAACAGGAAATTAAATCTCAATCTAATGGCACCAGTAGTTTCCAAAGTCATTTATTTGGGGGGTTTTAAACCACTGAAATGTGTTGTAGCTCTAGCTATGGCACAACTCCAGTGAGTTTAAGCTTTATAAAACCTGAATTCATTTTGTACATACATGTAAATATTCCTGGTATTGTTTTATGTGCTGGTGTCACAGTTTTAATTTGAGATTTAAAAATTGTACTAGGTGACAGCTCTAATATGGCCTCTGTGGTTGGTGGGGCTTTAAGTTTAAACGACAAAATTGGATTGGATTGGATTGCGTGTTTCAGTGTAACGTACAAGTACAGTTCTAACTGGTACCAACATTGTTATCAAGTCATAAAGAAGTAGCTGACAGCTGAGCTAGCAGGTGTTACACAGGTCAAATAAGACATGTGGTGTCATGCCACCCTTGATTATGATTTCTTCTTGATTATTTTTTATGCATTTTCCCAATTATCATCCACTTCACTTAGTAGACCTTTGATTCTGCATTTTGGCTTAGATAGTTGTTTCAAACTACTTGAAGCCTACCCTGCCATGTAGAGCTGAGCATATAGTTTTGTCTCCATCATGAGCACGAACCTTACTACTGGAGTTAACACTACTTTACAAGGGCTCTGGTTATGCTTCATGATATGGGATCAAGACATACTCCATGATTTATTTGCTTTCGCAGAAAAGCAGGGGCACACAGGGACATCTGATTTCTTCCATTTCACCAGGTTTGCATTGGAGGAATAAGAAATCAGATACATGTCACATATGGATACATATAATATATTATGAACCTTAACCGCTTGACTACCCCATCCCGAAAATTTTCCGTGACTAAATGTGCACTCTATATGCCAACAACCCGGAAAATTTCCAGGGTTTCGAACTAAAGTAAATAAGCCAGCTTCCTTGACTACAGTTAAAGGGAAAAAACTCCAAAATTAGTAGAGATCACTCTTCTTTTGCTTGGCAACATCCAGCTGCAAGAACATGGCAATCATTTTTTAGCTTGTATTTTGCGTTATTTTGCATGAATGCTTGAACTGTTCTTGTTCAAAATGGCTGACTTCTCATTGAACATATCAATGACTTTACATAGCTGAAGAAGGGACAAATACAATTTTAGATAATCCTGACACGGATGAAAACATTGTGTATGATTCAGGAGATAGTGCAGATTAAAAAAAAAAAAGACTGAGATTTTGCCTTGACTTATGTGTGATGTTATTGAGATGGGGGGTACTTAGAATGACAGTGGTGATGAAGAAAGTGTATTTTCATCTATTTTAACATTTAAAAACATATTTTATTGTAAAATATCATACTAACTACTTTGAGCTTGCCTGAAAGCAATCTATGATATATACATACTGTCATTGGGCAGAATATCAGGATTATTCATGTAATAATTTCTGAGTAACAGGGACATGAACATAGCAAGTGGTGCATTAGAAGTTTGTTCCTATGTGTATAGGGTGTACTTGCACTCAGCAGTTTAGAGGTTAAGTTGATCCCACAGAGAGCCATGTACCACTGATAACGTTCTAACTGAAACTCCTTTAGAGCTTTAGTGTTCATTTGCCCACATCATCCTTCAGATCAGGCCATAAACCGAGGTCCCGTGTGCAGACGCATGCAGAACATCTTGCACACACGTTAAAAACCTGTTCCGCTTTTTGGAAGAGTGGGCCATTGTGTGCTGGTGAGAGCGGATGACAAAACTTGCAAAATTGCATACACACGTGCACTGGATGTTAAAAAGAAATAAAAAGAAGCACACGATGCTTATTCCATTATCCTCAAACTAAAAGAATGAAATAGATAAATAAATAAATAAATAAATTAATCATCCATTTCCCCTGATGGTTCTCCTGCACTGCCTTCCGGACGGTACTTTCCTCTTTTTGTGTCAGTAGTGTACTTTAACTCTTGGAATTTTGTTGTCTTGCTTTTTCGGTTGATTTGTTATTTGTTTTGTTTGTGGATCTTGCATTATATATTTACGCACTTGCTGTGAGGAAGAATAGGAATTGGAAACTTTGTGTATCTGTTTGATTTATTCCTGACAGAAGCTGGAGCCTCCATGGTCCGTGGGGGAGGAGGGCCAAGATCAGCTCTCGGCTGTCTACGACACAGTACAGCCCATGTCTGACGATGCGTCTGAGTCACTGCCGTCCCTGGACGCGAGTCATGTGTGTCACCATTGTTCTGCTTTGTTCCTCTCGCCCACGAGTCTGGAAGAACACATGGAGATATTTCATGGAGAGACGCTGCACTCTGAGTTACCTGTGGCCTCGAGACTTCGTGATTCTGCCTGTGAAGATATTGATCAGGTTGGTAATTGTGATGATACATTTTTTTAGTAGTAGAAAGAAAGAAAGATGTTAGGTAGATTCTGCAATGTTTTTCGCTTACATGATGTTTTTATGTATGATTTGTAGCTTCAAAGTGTTTTCTTAATGATTTTTTTTTCAATAAGCTAAATAATAAAATACTATATATAATCAGAAGTGTTGATAATTTAGCAGAACTTAAGCTTTAGTTACCTAGTTTCAGAGCTGAATGTTTGGTAATTGCTTGCTTCATATGCATGTTTCTTTTGTAGGTGTTGCTGGTTTATTCTTTTTTTTTTTTTTGCGATGCTTATTGTTTTGTCGTTTTACACCTCTTGGTTTCTGGTGCATTTGGAGAGTTGGTTGTTGCCATTCATATGACTGACTGACAGATCAGTCAATATAACTTTTGTCTTTTCTCGGCTTGTTTGTTTGTGGTGATTTCCACATGTTCATTGATAACTTGTGCTCCGAACTAACTGTAAACACAGAGTGGTTGATACATTTCATACCGTTGGTTATATATGAACTTTCATGGATTACATGTTGTTACAGCCCTTACGTGGCCATAGTGGTGGACTGGGCTATAAAACCTGATATTGAACGATGATAATACATATCTGGACACAGACATGGAATGTATGTAATGAAGAAAAAAAAACCTGATATCAAAAGAATATCTGATTTTGTGGCAGACAATGCCAACACATATGCACTTACTGAAGGTGATGATATCACAGTCAGTGTCAGGACGATGTGACATACTGAAGGTGACAATGATGTCACAGTCAGTGTCAGGATATGTGACTTACTGAAGGTGATGATGATGTCACAGTCAGTGTCATGACATGTGACTTACTGAAGGAAAACTCCTTGCTGTTTTCCCGCAGGCAGCCAGTGGACAGGAGAAACTGCCAACACCTGGGACAGAGGACTCTAGGGATGAGTCTGCAGCGTCATCTGCTGATTTTGCCATTGTGAGTTGTAGGATCGGTGTTTTCTGTCATACAGACACGCACACGCACAGACGCATGCTCGCACGCACGCACATGCACACACACACACTCTCTCACTCACAGGGAGACGGGATAGCCTAGTGGTCAGAACATTGCGCTCGCAATCTGACGACCCGGGTTCGATTCCCGTTCAAGGGGATATTTTCCCCTGGAGTTAACATCAGTGCAGACTCCACTCTCCCCATAAGTCGTTTGGATGAGACTATAAACCGAGGCCCCGTATGTGAATGCACGCAGAACATCTTGCGCACACGTTAAATCCTGTTCCGCTTTTCGTAAGAGTAGGCCATTGTGTGCCGGTGGGAACAGATGTCAGAATTTACAAAACCGCAAACACACGGGGACTGGATGTAAAAAAACCACGTAAGTGCTTATTCCATTATCCTTGATATAAAAGAATTAAATAAATAAATAAATAAAACTCACACACACTGTCACTTTCACATACATTCACACGCATGCACGCACACACGCAACCACACACAAACACACGTGCAATCT
The DNA here is from genome assembly GCA_028751875.1 of Rapana venosa. Classification (NCBI taxonomy): domain Eukaryota; kingdom Metazoa; phylum Mollusca; class Gastropoda; order Neogastropoda; family Muricidae; genus Rapana; species Rapana venosa. The sequence continues at coordinate 18,258,014 of CM054162.1, forward strand.
CACTCAAACACACACTCACATACACGCATGCATGCACGCACACACACACACATGCATTACGTTCTGCATTAAAATCCACAGGTTCTAAGAAAATGTAATAAGGTGTACTAGAGATCAATCATGTCACACACGTTTTAGCTCTCAGGGGTATTTGTGTCACTTTCTGTTGGGTACCTTCCCATGTTGGGTTCTTACTAAATCAGTGGGCTGACAGAGCTGCTAAGAGAGGTGCAAAGCATGGAGAGGATTCTGTAGAACTACATGCTCCATTATCTTTAAAAGAGGGCTATCATTTACTAGAAGAGGCATCGTGAAGCTGGGCCACAAAAGCTTTTTATCCAAAGGAGCACTTTTCAGACAGATCTTTATCCACTGTCGATGTTTTAAGAGATATTGATCACTCAGAGACCTATACAAGTTTTGTCACAACAAGAAAGGCTAGTGCTTTTTTTTGTGTGTGTGGATAAAACTGAATGTGTTTATCACAAAATATAACAAAAAATATAAAATGTTTATGCGGTGGGAATATTACTAGTATCCATGTAATTTTGTAACATAAGAGTCTAAAACCATTCTTACTCTCCTTTTTTGAAAAATCATAAAATAATCCCCAAAAATGTTGGATTTGATATTTCGTATAACAAAATCTTTGATGAACAGTCCTATAGGACATTAGTTAAAGTTATATCATAAATTATATGAGCATTTCTCAAGTATTTATTTGTTGTTATCAATGTTTAGCCTTTTTCTGTGTACTGTTTACGTAATTTAGGAATAGATATCCATTTCACTGCACGCATCCAGCAACTTAAGTTTATCCCCCCCTCCCCCCCCCTTCCACTTTCTCCTTACCAACGTCTAATATCACTTTAAAAGTAAACAGATGTAAAATCGAAGCAACAACAGCATACACACTCACACATCAAATTGCTCTGATTTTTAAATTAAAAAAAATAAAGTCAGAAATATAGAAGAAAAACGTTTGTTTTTACAGAAGCTGAAACTACCATTGGCAGTGAAGGAAGAACCTCAGGATGATCCCTCGGCACTCTACAGCCCAGCACAGCCCATACAGTCTGACAACACTTGCGGGTCGCTGCTGTCTCTGAACCCCAGTCACGTGTGTCAGTACTGTTCAGCCACCTTTGTTCTCTTCAGCAGTCTGGAACTGCACATGGTCACCTTCCACGGAGAGACGCTGGGTGACTTGTTTCTCATGTACTCCATCTACAATGCTCACGGCGTCCATCCTCACGATGGAAACAGGACCGAAAAGATAGGCTTTCCTGACAAGAAGAAAACTGTGAAGAACAGGAAAAGCAAAGTTAAAGACGCTCACACAGACTGGACAGGTCGGGGGAAGAAGTCCAAGAAGCGTTTGCGTGGCAGTTACTCGAAGCCGTCTGCGCTGAATCATACCGGTCAAGGACCGTTTGTGTGTGAAGTGTGCAGTAAGGTTTTCACTCTGGCTCGCGAGTTGGAGAGGCACAAGCTGTTTCATACCGGTCTTAGAGCGTTCGTGTGCGACGTGTGCAGTAAGCGTTTTGCTAAAGCTGTGGACTTGAGGAAACACAAGACGGTTCACGCGGGTGTTAAGCCGTACGTGTGCGACGTGTGCAACAAGGCTTTCATCCGATCGGATAACTTGAAGACGCACAAGCTGATTCACACCGGTCACAAACCCTTTGCCTGCGATGTGTGCAATAAGGCTTTAACAGCAGCGAGCAGCTTGAAAGCACACATGAGAACCCACACAGGGGAGAGACCTTACAAGTGTCCCCTCTGCGATGCTGACTTTAACGTGGCCAATATTTTGCAGAGGCACCTCAAGACAGTCCACGCAGCTGACAGACCGTACGTCTGCGACATCTGTCAGAAGACTTTCTTCATGCTACGTCACTTGAAGCGCCACGAGAGTGTCCACACGGGTGAAAAGCCTTACTCCTGCAACGTCTGCGGGGCGGCTTTCACCGAGAACAACATTCTCGAAAGACACAGGAGGATGCACACAGGCGACAAACCCTTCTCTTGTAACATCTGTGGGGCATCGTTCTCCCAAAGTGGGAACCTGAACAAACACAAGAAAACACACACTGGGGAGAAGCCTTACGTGTGCCCAGACTGTGGGAAAAAGTTTGCCCAGTCCTTTTCGTTGAAGAGGCATCAGATGAGCCACACAGGGGAGAGGCCTCACTCCTGCCCGCACTGCCCCTCTGCTTTTGCCAGGTCAGGTTGTTTGAAGATACACATCCAGAAGCTACATCAGTGACAACGCTGCACGTGCTATACAGCTAGCCCACTCGGCTGTGATCCATGTCCTGATAATTGTGATAGGGTTGTTACGGTGTTAGCAGAACGGGATTTTTAATTCACTGGCACGTTAAATCTTCATGTCACGTGCTGGGTAAATTCTGCTTTTTATTCATATGATATGCGTTTAAGTCCTTTACATAAAATTGTAGACCATCCTCCCTTGCACGTTAATGAACACGAGCATAGTCAGTTGGTCATCTCTCACCCACAGTCCCCAAAACCTTTTGAAGGAGAAGGGGCATCGAGTGCTGGTAAAAATGAATGATGAAATAAAACATACACACTGGTGTCTCAGTTAAACTTTATCCCTGAAGAGGAATCACTTGAAATGTGGCCATGGCTACGTTAATGTTGCACAAATCTCACAGATAGTGAATGTGCAGACTTGGTCTAAGAATGAAAGAAGGAATAAAAAATGTAGATTTACATTGGGAAAAAAAATCATAATATCAACAGCTCAAACCCCTCCGAGATGGACGCATTCAGACGTCTGCATGGGAGTAACTGTAGAGAAGGTTGCTGAATCTATCATGAATGTAGAATCTCTGATTTTATTTGTTTGAAAAAAAGAAGATATATCAACTTGTTGCGTCATGACACTTTTAACTCATTAAGCTCTGTGTCACACCTGAGAGGAATTATACACTTTTCATTCCTTCTGCTATGTCCATTTGAAACAGTTTTCCACTTGTAATTTTTTTTGGTTCATGAATCAAACTCTACTTGTTGGTCAGCAGAAACAATATCCACTCCTCTGCAGACATGCTACCTTTTTCACTCTGTGTGTGTTGTGTGGGGGGGGGGGGGGGGGTGATGAGTGAGTGTGGGTTGTTTTTTTAAGGGGGAGGGCTGGGGTTTTTTATGTGTTTTTATTTTTAATGACTGTCATGGAAATAGATGGAACAAGCAATGTTCAAGGTATGATCTGCATGATTGTACGTACTTTAAACGAATTAAGGTGAAGAAGAAAAGAAATGTATGATTGTTTAGGGATGAGCATGCAGTCAGTGTATTCCTAATTCTGCCACTGTTATGCTTATGCTGGTCCTGTCTTCCTTTGGTCCTTTCTGATCTTCCTCCGGTCCTCTCTGATTTTCCTCTGGTTCTCTGATCTTCCTCTGGTTCTCTGGTCCTCTCTGATCTTCTCCTTGTCCTGTCTGATCTTCCTTTGGTCCTCTGATCTTCCTTTGGTCCTCTGATCTTCCTCTGGTTCTCTTTGATCTTCCTTTGGTCCTTTCTGATCTTCCGTTGGTTTTCTTATCTTCCTTTGGTCCTCTGATCTTCCTCTGGTTCTCTCTGATCTTCCTCTGGTCCTCTCTGATCTTCCTCTGGTCCTTTCTGATCTTCCTTTGGTCCTCTGATCTTCCTCTGGTTCTCTCTCATCTTCCTTTGGTCCTCTGACCTTCCTCTGGTCCTCTGATCTTCCTCTGGTCCTCTCTGATCTTCCTCTGGTCCTCTCTGATCTTCCTATGGTTCTCTTTGATATTCTTATGGTTCTCTGATCTTCCTATGGTTCTCTTTGATATTCTTCTGGTCCTTTCTGATCTTCCTCTGGTTCTCTTATCTTCCTTTGGTCCTCTGATCTTCCTCTGGTTCTCTCTGTTCTTCCTCTTGTCCTCTCTGATCTTCCTCTGGTTCTCTGATCTTCCTCTGGTTCTCTCTGTTCTTCCTCTTGTCCTCTCTGATCTTCCTCTGGTTCTCTCTGATCTTCCTCTTGTCCTCTCTGATCTTCCTCTGGTTCTCTCTGATCTTTCTCTTGTCCTCTCTGATCTTCCTCTGGTTCTCTGATCTTCCTATGGTTCTCTCTGATCTTCCTCTTGTCCTCTCTGATCTTCCTCTGGTTCTCTGAATTTCCTCTGGTTCTCTCTGATCTTCTTCTTGTCCTCTCTGATCTTCCTCTGGTCCTCTCTGATCTTCCTCTGGTTCTCTCTGATCTTCCTTTTGTCTTCTCTGATCTTCCTCTGGTTCTCTGATCTTCCTATGGTTCTCTCTGATCTTCCTTCTGTCCTCTCTGATCATCCTTTGGTCCTCTCTGACCTTCCTCTTGTTCTCTCTGACCTTCCTCTGGTTCTCTCTGACCTTCCCCTCTTCCCACCACATTCTCTTTCATCTTTGTCTGCTATTTATTTTTTTTCCTTTACTTCGTTGTCATGTTCAGAAAATAGTTATGTTTGTTGATTGATCGATTGATCAAGTGACTGATTGATTTTTTTCCTTTGACTTTTTTGCATTTTACAAATTTGTTATGTGGTAATTATTTATTTCTGTTATCATTTGCTGTATTGTAAATGTGGGTTCTCATCTTCCAGTCTAGATTGTTGTGGAATGTTGATCTAAGACAATAGTCATGTGGGTAAATCGAGATAAAACTTTTACAAGAATTGTGATTTGTCCAGTCTAATTTATTCTTGTGCTTGTTTTCAGTTGTTGGTCTGCGCATCAGTAAAAAATTAAGTGTGTTCATTGAGATAGGGCTTGTACAAGATTGTTTTGTTTCCCTCACTTGATGTTTGTGTGTCTGTTGTGAGACACACTGAAATAAAAGTTATGTTCAAAGAAAATGGTCAATTTGGTGTTTCTGATTCTGTCAAAAAATGGTGGTTTAAAAAAAAAATTGTTATTGGATAGAAGGGTCAAAGAAATAGACAACCTTTATGTGTGGGTTTTTGTTTGTTTGATTCTGTGGCTAGAGCTCTGAGGTTCACCAATGGTGAGATTTCACATATAACCTTTATAAGCCTTACAAGTAGTCTCTGTTTTATGCTGGCACAGATTGTGTGTCCAGTAACATACAGCTCGGCAGTTTCCAAGAATCGCAACCATGTCATGATTTGGTTTGCTTGACTTGAACGTAAGGTTTTTTGTTCCCAAGGGAAGTCCAGACTGAAAACATTTTCTAGTGCTATAGGTTGGAGACTTAGCTCTGGGCTGACCAACCGGGTCCTGTCCAAAAACTTGAGATGTGACAGAAACTCCAGCAATATTTCCAGGAAGCCTCTTTCGTGTCTTTGTCCAGGCAGATTCCTCTCCATTACAGCCAGTGACAGGAGGTGATGAAAGCCTTCAGAAAGCCAACACACCCACCAATCTTCAGTTGACTTGAGACTGAATCCAGTCCCTATGACCTTGAACATCAGACAACACCTTATTTTTAAGCGGAGAAATTCCCCAAAGTCAAAATGCAACTACCTAAATCATATGGGGGAAAAAACGTTCGCATTCACAAAAATCTCACCATTGGTGAACCTCAGAAGTCTGAGGAGCCAACAAAATACAAACCAAGGAAAAAGAAGCAGATAAACAGCCCAATTATTCAAGGAAATGAAATGTTTTAGCCTCAGCCATATAGCTGTGTGGGATAAGATGGAATGGCACCGATCAGGAAAGATTAACAAATGGAAAGGCTAGGACATACTTCAGAAATGAAGACCCAGACGATCCACTCTCTCACAAGTCACTGACAAAAGTAAACACAGGTTCTTTTCAAATAATTATTTGACTGACTTAACTTCTCCCTTCACTTCTTGGGGAGTCGAGTCATTGGGGCACTGCACTGCACAGAAGTTTTCAGGCAGTGTATCGTGGGCATGTTGAATATGGCAGAACCCATCCCTCCCTCCATGTACCAGTGTGCATGCTGGGAATGTTGGTGCATGCTGGGAATGTTGGTGCATGCAGGGAATGTTTGTGCCATCCATACTACCTGCCTTGCAGGCTGTCTGTTAAATGAAAAGTGGATGTGGCTGTGACATAGGCACAAAATGTTCTGTGTGCACATGGGAACTCAAGTTTATAGTACTTATCTGAAGGACTTCCAGGGGGAAGAGTCAGTATTACTGTTAAGTCCACAGGAAAAAAAAAATCCCCTCTGATGCACAGTTCAGACTGGAACTCACACTCACCTGAAGGCCCTTTCCCAAATTATTACATGTTTTGAAAAATCCTTTCACTCTAGCGTACAGGAATAGAGGAGGGCAACAAATCTGTGACAGTGAAAAGGCCAATGGAGGTAGACTAATGTAATAATTCTATGTCTGTGAGTTAGACTAGATCATAACAGACACTATGGGCAAGTGGTTAAGACCGTTTTGTCTTCAGTCCCGTAGATCCATGAAGTCAAGTTTTAATCTCAGTGGTGATGTTTGGTGAATTAAGTGTGGGGATTTTTTATGATCTCCCAGGTCAACTTACAGTACACACCTGCCAGTTCCTTAAATCCCTTTGTGTATTTATATGTATACACATTCATAAGATCAAAGTATACTCTTGTCAAAACTGATGTTCACAGATGGCTGTAATCTTGAATACAAAGATGGAGCTGCATGAGTAATTCTGGCAGAAAAAAACAACCTTCCTCTCTCTCTTCGACAGAGGCCTACATATGACACATTTAAATCCAGCCTCAAGACATATTTGTTTCAAACCTAACTTTTCCCTCTTTTCATCTCAAAACTGCCCCTGCCTTCAACAGCCAAAATCCCATTACCCTGCCAAAGCCTACAACCTGTGTGTGTGTGTGTGTGTGTGTGTGTGCGCGCGTGCGTGTGTATGTATATATAGGTGCGTACATTTGAATTTTGTTTAGCTTTTGATAGTTATTGGCTGCATGACTCTGTAAGAATATGTTGAATGCAAGCGCTCTGAATTGTCTTTGCAAGATATAGCGCTCTACAAATTCCATTTATTGTTGTTCTTCTTCTTCTTCTTTTTCTTCTTAAAAAAAGACGACGGAGAGACGTGATACCGCAGAAGTTGTGTCCTTACTGATAGCTTTAAATGCAGCTTCTTCATTTTCCCAGTGAGATATATCAGTCTGATGTGTTGATTCAGAATTAGTTTGGCCATGGCAGTATTGGGTGGAATGCATAGCGCCTGGCCTTCTCGTACGGGGACTGGATGTAAAAAAGCACATGAGTGCTTATTCCATTATCCTTGATAAAAAATTTAAAAAATGAAAATAAATAAATAACTCTACAGGAGGTCTACCTGCTGGCCTAAGCCAATACATTCTGACTTCAGGGCAGCTCATCATCAGAAAATTAATAGGAAAAAAAATCAGATTTGCAGGAAAAAGTCAGGAGAATGGCCTGCGTAGGCAGAGAGAGAGAGAGACAGAGACAGACAGACAGAGAAAGAGGTAAGGACAAAGACAGAAACAAAGAGTGTTGGAAAAGAGGAAATTTCTAGCACAGAATTTCCAGAAGGTGGGGGATGCTATTTATACTGGAAGGGCCACTGGCATTTCCACAGGGAGAGAATTAGTTTCAAATGCAAAAAAAATCCACAAAGTAACTTGAGCAATCTCATTTTGAGATTGTAAGTGAAATCAGTATATCCATCCTTTCTTTCTTTCTTTGTTTTTTTGTTTGTTGTTTTTTGTTTTGTGGGCGGTTTTTTGGTTTTTTTGGTCAATGAAAGGAACAGCAGTTTCCTTTTCTTCTCTTTTAGCATGGCACAGTATTATTTCTGATGAGTGGGCCGGTCAAACTGCAGAGCAGGGAACTTGTGGACTGTTGGAAAATGAATTGACAATCAGTTTTAAAGACAATCACATTTAAAGACAGTTTTAAGCATTTTTTTTTAAATGTAAGGAGTAATTTTCCAGGATCATTTGGCATCTGTGTGGTATGAAATTTGCATTTTTAAAAGAAATGCTCAGAGATTTAAGCTTGAACCAGTCTCTATTTCTATAACCACTACTATGTAAAATTTAATTGCAAGTACTACTAGGCCCAATTATAAATCAATGTACTTTAACGTGCGCATTAATTTTGTTTGCTTCAGTTGTTTGGGGTTTTTTTAATGTAAAAAAAAATGCTTGTAGTGATACTGAATAGTACACACACACACACACACACACACACACATGCAGGGGATCAATTTGAAGTACATTACAAAGAGAGTGGTTTCCCTTTAACTTGGTCGCAATGGCTGGACCAGTTGGTGTAGGAAACCATATGCAGTAAAACAATGCCTTCAAAAGTTTTGAGGATGAAGTGTGTGTGTGGGCGCGCACACGCACGTGTGAGTGTATTCAAGGTTTAATTTCAATTTGTTATTTTGTACATCTGTGCCCTGGAACTGGAAAGAGTCAAGTGTTTTATCAGGCCTACTTTTAACTTGTAAGCAAACGGTTTGTGTGTGTTCGTGCGCGCGCGCGTGCGTGTGTGTATGTTGGGGGGGGGGGGGGGGGGGGGGAGCAGTGTTGCGATTTTATTTGCATCCCAGCAGACTACACATAGAGCGCTGAAATAGTGAATATGAAACACACGACTATATAATGTGTGAACATCACTATCTGAAATGCTTACATGGCCAGAAGTGGTTACTGCGACGTATTGATCCAGATCCAGATCCAGATCTCACTCATTCACACATACACGCATATACCCACGCACACCCCCAGCAGGCACACACACACACACTCTCTCTCTCTCTCTCTCTCTCTCTCTTCTTGGCTCTGCTGTTGGTTATGTTGTAGTTGTTTGTCTGTTTTTCTCTTTTCTTTCTTCTTTTGTTGGTTTGGTTTTTCTTTCTCTTTTGTTTGTTTGTTTTGGTTAGGGTTTTCTTGGGATGTGGGGGTGGGGGTGTTTTTTTTTTTTTTAGGGTTTCTTTTATTTGCTTGCTTTGGAGGGTTGGGGGGGGGGCTGTTTTGAAAAGGGTTATTTCCCCTTGTTTCTATTGTGAGACAGTATAAGTATTGGGTTATTATTATTAAGATGTATCCCTATGGGCGGGGACTGGATGTAAAAAAGCACATGTGTGCTTATTCATTATCCTTGAAATAAAAGAATTTGTCATTGTCTCTCTCTCTTTCTCGTACACTGATACAGCATACACCCATGCACACATGCAGGCAGGCCTGCACATGAACACACACACACACACACCACTCTCTCTCTCTCTCTCTCTCTCTCTCTCTCTCTCTCTCTCTCTCTCTCTCATACAGCATACACCCATGCACACATGCAGGCAGGCACACACACACACACACACACACACACACACACACACACACGTGCACATTTAGTGATTTACTCACACACAGAGTTGATATGACAAAATTGACAAAACCTCATACATACTGATACTGGATGCAAAAAATCACAGACTATGAATGCTTGATTCCTTTTCTAGGAGAGCTTATTTTATGGCAGAATGAGACATTGCTAAGTGAAAAAAATATGAACTATGATTCATGAAGGACTGAAACTAGTTCCAGGAGACGATTTTTTTACAGGCTAGAATTTTTTCAGAAAGTAAGTACAATATTAAAATAAAATACGTTTTTCATTGAAAGGCAACAAATTCCTGTGTTGTGGGATGTAATCATGTATACATCATATGCAACTAATGTCAGTTTGACTTTTGAGCTAATTTATATTGAATTTATATATTATTTTACTGTTAAATTTTTTTGTTCTTTGTAGTTATGTAAATAATGTATGCATGTACCTATATCATAGTTATCAGTATTGATGAGTATATCATTGTAAATTCTGTACAAGAGGGCAAAATTGTGACATTTATGAACATGTAAAATTGTGTAAAAAATAATAACCCAACAACCAAAAAACAAATCAGTAGATGATGTCCAGTTATCTTTATGTGTTTGTAATCTAGTTTTATCTGTTAAATACATACATGTACATTTTGTGCCACAATGTAGTCTAGTACAACTAGTCAACTACAAAGTACTTTGTGTGCAGACACCATAGACCAGAGAACAGGAGACTGCACACAGAGACACAGACACTGAGACAGTGTACATCTTTGACACACACCATGGACCAGAAGACAGGAGATTGCACACAGGGACAGTGTGTACCTTTCATAGATAATTTTGCTGTGGTAAATATCGCATTTTTGCATTTTTGTCCCCCCCCAAAAAAAAAAAAGAAAAAAAAAAGAAAGAAAAAAAGTAATGAGGAAACCCATGTGAAGATATCTTTTAAATTATCTGAATCAATGAAAGCAGACCACCACATCATAAAAAGAGCAATGAACTTCGTAGTGGATGGAAAGAGACTAAAGGGAAGACCTAGCAAGACCTGGGCTGCCTGTATTGCAGATGATCTTAGAGAAAGGGGCATAAATAAGGAGGAAGCTCAAAACAGAGAGAGATGGAGAGTGCTCATCAATATCAGACCTCCCTTGGGAGAAACATGACAAAAAAGGAAGAAGAAGAAGAATGAATGCTTTCTGATCACTGCTAGTGGTGGTGGTTTTCCTGTTTTAGATTTTGTTTGAGGTGGCAAGTCAGCAATTTTGGTGCTAGCATTTTAGGTATCTTTGATGTGGATGTTTAAAATAATCCAAGATTACCAGTTTAACAAATTTTATTAACTAGTATATAATATCACATCATTGATGAGTAGTTTAACAGATTGATCATGAGATTAGGGCATTAAAGTTAATTTTGGGTGAATTTTCACTGATTTACATTTGTTAGATTGTACAATGTGCTGCATCAATTAAATTAATGTATGTGTTTTGATGGTTGCCTGAAAATTGCAGTAAAATATGCCAAGGATTTAATCTTATTATTATTATTTATCATTCTTATTATTATTAACAGTATGCCTATGGTTATATTGGGATTTCTTCAATCACAAATTTTTGGACCAGAAATTTGTCTCTTTGGAAAAGTTATCAAAATAGAATTATACAAGCATTCCTTGATTATTTATGAAATGCTGCAGGTCTATTTTTTTCAAGCAACGCACCAAGTTGAATGAACAGAACATAGATTATTTGTGTCACTGGTTTTTTATGTAATGTGGGCAGATTAGGTTTCCTAATGTTGAGGTCTGAAATATTGTTAATACGAAAGAAACTTCTTTGGAATTCTTTGTTTTACTTTTTTTCTACAAATTCAAGGAGTTTACCGTTTAGTGATTTATGCACGTAAACATCATTTGGACTGGTATGAAAATTCTTGTCTCTGTCATGTAGTTTTCTTCTGAAGAATGTGAATTGGAAACAAATGATTTTTTAAACTTTTTACAGAAGGTGGAACTACCATGGTCCATGAAAAACGAACCTCAAGATCAGCTCTCAGCTGTCTCCAGCCCAGTACAGCTTGTGTCTGACAGCACTTCTGGGTCATTGCTGTCCCAGAACGCAAGTCATGCGTGTCAGCGTTGCTCTGCTGTCTTCATGTTGTCCAGAAGTTTGGAAGAACACATGGAGATATTTCATGGAGAGACGCTGCACTCTGAGTTACCTGTGGCCTCAAGACTTCGTGATTCTGCCAGCAGTGACAATGTTGATCAGGTATGTGACCATGGTGATTAGTATTGTCTTCACTGTAGTGAAGAGAAAAAAACAGTCATTGATATATATATATATATATATATATATATATATATATATATATATATATATTATATATATGTATAGATAGATAGATAATAGATTGATAGATAGATAGATAGATAGATGTATATCTTTTTTTCTTTTTTCTTTTTTTTTTCACTCTGCAATATTCTTTGACTACATGTCCTGTTCCGCTTTTTGGAAGAGTAGACCATTGTGTGCCGGTAGGAACAGATGACAAAATTTACAAAACCACATACACACGGGGACTGGATGTAAAAAAGCACATGAGTGCTTATTCCATTATCCTTGATATAAAAGAATAAATAAATAAATAAATAAATGAATATAGACTGTTGAGTGCGATTCTTTTTTCTGGGGATGGTAGGCCTACATCAAGTGGAAGGGTGACATCCCACCACCCTGACCTAATCTTACTGGACTTGCAGAGGTTATCAGCAGTGCCCATACTGTTTCAGGAACTCACCATTTCCCTTTTGTTGTTGTTGTTGTTATCCACTTTGTGAGAGGCAGTCCTGGTGTAAGTTTGGCTTTTGGTCGGTGACTGATAAAATGTTGAAGTGACCTTTTGATGAAATGTTGAAATGACCTACTGATAAAATATTGAAATGAGCTGATAGAATATCGAAATGACCTACTTATAAAATATTGAATTGACCTACTGATAAAATATTGAAATGACCTACTGATAAAATATTGAAATGACCTACTGATGAAACATTGAAGTAATAAACTGATGAAATGTTGAAATGACCTACTGATAAAATACTGAAATGAGCTTCTGATAGAATATCGAAATGACCTACTGATAAAATATTGATATGACCTCCAGATGAAACATTGTACTGATGAGATGTTGAAATAACCTACTGATAAAATAGTGAAGTGATGTGCCGAAAGGTAAAGGAGTCCCATAATCATTGTGGTTGTAGGGGTGCGAGGTGTCAGAGACCTCACTTCTCTAGGGGCCAGCATATTGAGGGCGTCGCCCATCTCCTCTCCCTCGCTGCTTTACCTTCCCTGGCCCTAAAGAGGGCAGGTACCCATTTACAGCTGGGTGAACTGGGGCACTCTACTGAAGCCAAGGCACACAAATGGTCACCCAACCCACCCAACCAGGTTATTTCAACATCTCATCAGTGCATCATTTCACTGTTTCATCTGGAGGTCATTTCAATATTTTATCAGAAGGTCACCTCAACATCTCATCAGTTTATTACTTCAATGTTTCATCAGTAGGTCAACCACACTCAACTGCTTAACCTTAGCTAGGGGGAAAAGCGAGTGCGCTCTGACCACTGAGCTATCCCGTCCCCATCACTAATAGTGGACAGATGTTAAACTGAAGAAAGCACACATGCACGCACACACACACACACACCTACTTGCACGCACGCACACACACACTGCACTCTTGTTTATCAAAACCTTATTTCTTCCCCTGTACAGAAGCTGGAACGGTCATGGTCCATGAAGGAAGAAGGCCAAGATCAGCCCTCAGCTGTCTGCAGCCCAGGACAGCCCTCAGCTGTCTCCAGCCCAATACAGCCCTCAGCTGTCTGCAGCCCAGCACATAGTCATGTGTGTCAGCGTTGTTCAGCCACCTTTGTTCTCCTCAGCAGTCTGGAACTGCACACGGTCACCTTCCACGGAGAGACGCTGTGCGACTTGTTTCCCACGCCCTCTGCCTGCAACGAGTGTAACAGCGATAGCGCTGAGCACCCTCACAGCAGCACGACTGCTGGACCTGTGGAGGACAGTGGCAAGAAGACGGCTGTGAAGGGGAGGAAGAGGAAGAAAGGGAAAGGCGCCGACACCGGCAGGCCTGACCATGGGAGAAAGGCCAGGAGCCACATGTGTGACGTGTGCAGCAAAGGGTTTCTAACCCGCGGTCACCTGAAGGCACACGAGCTGATTCACATGGGCCAGCGCTCGTTTGTGTGCAATGTGTGCAGCAAGGCTTTCACTCAGTCGAGCAGCCTCGGCACGCACATGAGGATTCACACAGGGGAGAGACCGTTCGCGTGTGTGGTGTGTGACAAGACGTTTTCTCTGGCCAGCAACTTGAGGAGACACGTGAGGATTCACACGGGTCAGAAAAACGTGTGCGACATGTGCGGAAAAGCTTTTTCTGGAGCGGGTAACTTGAGGGCGCACCAGAAAATCCACACGCGTCATAAACCGTTTGTGTGCGATGTGTGCAGTAAGACTTTTTCGTGGTCTAATAACTTCAAGAGACACAAGATGACCCATGCGAATGATAAAAGCCCGAAACCGCTTAAAAGCCAAAACCTGGTGAAAAGCCCAGAACCGTTAAAGAAAGATCTGGTGTGTGATGACTGCGGTAGGACGTTCACCAGGGCCTATGATCTGAAGAGGCACGAGAGGACCCACACTGGTCTGAAACCGTTTGTGTGTCATGCGTGCAGTAAAGCTTTTGTACGGGCTAAGAGCTTGAGAGCGCACAGATTGTCTCGTGCGTGTCAGAGAGCCTGTGATGCTTGTGCCAAGTCTTTTACCACGGCCAGTGCGTTAAAGAGACACAAGAAGGTCCATGCAGGTGAGAAACTGCCACCTGTGTGTGATGTGTGCCAGAAGACTTTTACCACCAATGGTGGATTAAAGAGACACAAGAGGATCCACACTGTGGCCAAACTGACACCTATAATGTGTATGGGTGTGCTGTGTCTGAAAATAGTGAACTGAAACACACACACATACACTTTCTCTCTCTCTGTCTCTCTCTCTCTCTCACTTACACACAACACACACACACACATACACTTTCTCTCTCTCTCTGAGACTATCTGTCTGTCTGTCTCTCACACGTACACACACACACACACACACACACACAACACATACACACATATACACACACATGCACACACACACATAAAGCAGGTTTCAACTCAGGTGGAAAAAAAACCTTGTGCGCAGACCGTGAAAAAGTTGACCTGGGCCTCTCATGCAGAAGAAAATGGCATCAAAGAGTCCAGCATGCAACAAGAGATGTTTCTTCTTCTTCTTCTTCTTTTATTTTGAGGATAGTGGAATAAGCTTTTTAACATTCAGTCCCTGTGTGTTGGCAGTTTTGTAAATTTTGTCCTCTGTTCCCACCAGCACACAATGGCCTACTCTTCCGAAAAGCAGAACGAGTGTTATTGTGTGCGCAAGATGTTTTGTGTGCATTGGCACACAGGACCTGGGTTTATACTATAGTCTCATCCGAAGGGCTTTTGGGGAGAGTGGAGTCTGCACTGATGTTAACCCCAGAGGAAAAATCCTCTTGAACGAGAATCAAACCTGTGTCAGCAGATCACGAATGCATCACTCTAACCACCAGGCTATCCCGTTCCCAGTTTCAGGGAAACAGGTGAACTGGCTGAATACGAGGAGCAGTCAATTCACCCAGTGTGATGAGGATGTGATGATGTTTAAAAACGACCTTGAAGAGGGATTCCCCTCTCTGAAAAGCGAAGTAAACATGAACTGTCACTACCACTTGGTCTGCATTGACGATACGGGACTTGTACATGTATTCATAGTGAAGAGAACTTGCGTCCAGCAACCTCTCTCTGTGTCTCTCTTGTGCATGTGCGTGTGCATGCGTGCGTGTGTGTGTGTGAGTGCATGTGTGTGTGAATGCCTGCATGTACGCATGTGTGAGATTGAAATAAAGGAGCAGAATTTGGAAGAGGCGCTGTGACTGTGTGAGGGTATTGTTATTACCAGTTCTAGTACCGGGTAACCATCTACATCTTTGATAAGGCAAGGAGACTAGTTCACATCAGATGAAGTTTGGGGGATAGTGTCTTAAGTTCACTTTGCTAGTTGTTTGTAAATAAAAACCTATTAAAATCAGAGTCACTTATTTCAGTTTTCACTTTGCTTGGTATTTCAAGACATGGAGACTTCCATCACACCATGACTTGATGTTTTATTGTGTGAGGATTTTAATTCATTGTGGTATCTATGAGTGAAAGACATTTTATTCTAGAAAAATGATATCTGTGATTGAAAGACATTTTATTCTAGAACTGAAGTTGAATTTGTGTCAATAATCAATATCCAACATGCAGTTTTAGACAAGGAGACTTTGCTTACATGAGTTTGAAATTGGTTTATCAAAGTAAATGTGTACACAGGTTGATAATTATACTTTAATACCCCATGGCTAGGCCCTAAATTTGGAAATAATGGCCCCTAAAAAGCCCTAAAAAGGCCCGAACTTTTTTCCCACCAAGTCTGTATGAACCCTGTGTCAACTTTTCCACAGCTCTACAAATAGAAACTGCCTATTTCAGAGGCACCCCTCCCCCCTTCCCAAACCGAGATCTGATCTCTCTCTCTGTTAGTCCAGCATCATCGCAGATGAACGCCTTTTTTTTGTTGTTGTTGAAGGTCTTCCATCCACTTCTCTGTCTGATGTGTTGGGTGAAGCAGACACCAATGACAGTGATGAAGACACTGATTTACATGCAAAGTCTTTTTAAAAAAACAACAAATATGGTTTTGTTTTGAAAAATGGTGTAGGGATTCTCATTCTGGGATTCTGTTTTAGTCTTGAAAACAAGGTGCACATCCTCGAACCATAAATTGCATCTATTCAGGTTGGAATTTCAAAGATCTCGTTTGCACCCTCTGCTAGAAATCTATGCTGTATTCTTTATAATTTTATGATATAGCATGTCTTTAGATATTGTGTAAACATTTTTCAAATAATCTGCCCACATAGAACTTTGTAGTATCCGTTCGATTTGCAGACAATTATATCTTACTATTATTGAATCAGTTGATCTTAGAGAAAGGGGCATAAATAAGGAGGAAGCTCAAAACAGAGAGAGATGGAGAAGGCTCATCAATGTCAAACCTCCCCTGGGAGAAACATGACACAAAAGGAAGAAGAAGATTGAATCAGCCCAAACCCTTGTTTGTGCTTTTTGTTTTGTTTTGTAAGAGATCTTGACTATTGCAATCTCTTCTTACCAACTGTTCACTGTACATTCCTATCAAACTACAAAATGTTCAAAATTCAGCTGCCAGAGATGTCCTCAGTTGATGTCAACTCTAGTATTAGTGTTTTATAAGTGTATATAAATATATCATGAAATGAATTGTTGACAAGTAAATTAGCCAATTTTGAGTTGCAATATCATTTCTAGTTAACAGTGTACAACTCTCAGAATAGATCATCTGAACCTGCCTTTGTCATCTCTCTCTCATTGTCTCCATCACTTGCTATTTTAATAGCTCTCCTCCTTTCTCTTCCCCATTTCTCACTCGTTCTCAAATCATTACTCTCTCATATTAGTGCTCATTTACTCACCTTGCATTTGATATGGCGTAGATGCTGGTAATATTGAAGATGCTTATTATTTCTATTCCCTTGAATTCATTAAAAATGTTATTGTCTATTTTGCATTTTCTTTGTCACTGATTATTGTATTGACATTTTGACTTTTGTTCTTATTGTTTGTTTTTTGTTTTTGTTTTTAATTTTTTGTTTTGATATTACTGTAAGATTGATTTTCTTTCAGAATATTGCTTGTTTTTGTTTCTATGATAATTTTCTTTTACTGAGGGCTGGATGTTAAATAGCCATGATGAACTCTTATTCCTTTACCTCGGTAAAAAGGTTTATGCATAAAAGTAAGGACACCATTTTTGGACAAATACTTTTCACCCAAACCAGTAGGATTCAATACACTAATCAAGCTAAAATGGTTTCAAATGTGCATAATACAGAATCATTGGAACTAACATTGTCATTAAAAGAAAAAAAAGAGATGATTTCTGTTTAGAAGTTAAAGACAGAATAGAACACATATTCTGGAGATGTGATTATTCAAAATGGTTCTGGACAGACCTGAAGTTTCGGATAAAATCAAACTGTGCCACATGTATACATGAACGCAACATTCAGTTAAAACTTTATAATTTTGGCACTGATGGAAAAAAACACCTGACTCAGTTCTTGATTTAATTTTCCTCCATATATATATACACTTTATGTAAAATCAACATGAGGCTCCTACAGTGTTTTGTCACTTATTTTGGGGTATATTGCTGTTAGGTTTATTCTCCTGTTCAATTTGTTTGTAATCATCCATACCCCAAAAGGGGTGAAAGGAATTAAATCTTGAATCTTGAAGAACCTTCTAAAAATCAAGGTAGCCTACAAACTTGAAGAATATAATGCAAAAATATTGTGGAATATCATGTATATAATGTTAAAAATAATTGGTTACTATATCAGTGTCATTGAAACCTTTGCTTGAATGATAAGGATATCTTAAATCAAATTGGTTATGGATACGTTAGTGTTATTTTGTGTTGTGAGAGCAGTATGTTATTGCTGCATTTTATTCTTGTACTGTGCAAGCAGCTATCTCCTGCAACAAAGTGTTTGCTTTTCCTTATTTGAATATAAAGCAATTGAATAATCTATCATCTCAGATCGTTGTTAATAATGGTGTAAATGTGGAGTGATATTTTCATTATGTTTTTTATTTGCTCTGTGTGTGTGTTTGTGTGTTTCCCCTAAGACATATGTTAGTGTTACAATTTTACATAATTTTACAACTGTGGAGTAGCTGTTGTTGTTATTGTGGCATTATGTCCTTTCTGCTTTTAAGTGAAAAATCATGAAATGTTAAATACTGAATAGAAAAGTTTTATTAAAAAAAGGATTCTTTCATTCAGATTCATTCGATTTTATCATGTGTGTGTGTTAATCTGTGTCCCTGTCACTCAATCACACACACACAGAGCAAATAAAAAACATAATACACACAGGGACTGGATGTAAAAATGCACACAAAAGCTTATTCCATTTCTGCGAAATAAAAGAAAAGAAAAAATAACACTCACTCTGCCTCTCCCTCTCTTTCTGTCTTATGAACTGTATAAATTACTTGGCACTTTTTGGATTTATTTTAATTTTAAAAATTTGTAATGAAATCCACCCCATGACAGATTTCATTCAAATTGAAATTCCTGCTCAGTGATTTCCTTCCAGCCTTATTTGGCACCAAAATTTGATTCAGCCTGAATGATCTATTAAGTGTAAATACTGGCTACTCAATTCAACCATGGGGACGGGATAGCCTAGTGGTTAGAACATTGCGTTCGCAATCTGACGACCCGGGTTCGATTCCCGTTCAAGGGGATATTTTCCCTGGAGTTAACATCAGTGCCGACTCCACTCTCCCCAAAAGTCCTTCGGGTGAGACTATAAACCGAGGCCCCGTGTGTGAACGCACGCAGAACATCTTGCGCTCACATTAAATCCTGTTCCCCTGTTCGTAAGAGTAGGCCATTGTGTGCCGGTGGGAACAGATGACAAATTTACAAAATCTCATACAGACGGCAACTGGATGTAAAAAAAACGCATAAGTGCTTATTCCATTATCCTCGATATAAAAGAATTTAAAAAAAATAAATAAAAAAAATAAACCATCTCCATCACTGCTGTTGTCAGTTGGAGCTTCGCACAATGCCACCAGGATTCACCATCTCTCTCAGTCTCTGCTGAGTTCTACCATCTCCTGTAGCCCTCCTCCCAGACCTACGATCTCAGTGATGTTGGTAATGTAGGATGTTGGTTGGTGGTCTGCCTCTTTTCCTTCTGCCCTCAACCTTACCTTGGAGAAATGTTGTCATCAGCAGATTTGTGTGTGTGTGTGTGTGTGTATTTACATGACCTAAATATCTCAGTCCGTGCTTATCAATTTCAGCCAACATTTGCCTTTGCACTGAGAGTCCATCAAGAATGTTTTTCATTTGTTTTTCTGACTGATCACATTTGACTCTTAAAAGTTGTATACACATGTAGAGCGCTGATTTTGTTGTTATAGCAGCGTTAATTTTGTCTGTTTCCAGTTTCTGTAGTGTCCAGGCTTCGGACCCATACAGCAATACAGGCCAGATTAGTGTTATGACAATTCTAATTTTTAAATATTTAATTAAGCCTCTGTCTTTCCAAATGTTAGTTAACCGAATCATCTTCTGCTTAGCCATACCGATTCTAGCTTTGACGTCTTGTAAACAGAAACTATTATTCTCTTTTACAGAGCCCCAAACATTTGAAATTTTGAGTGTACTCCAGATCTTTTTCATTGATTTTGATATTCTGATGGGCGACTGCACCATCAATGTGCATCACTTTGGTCTCTCTCTCTCTCTCTCTCTCTCTCTCTCTCTCTCTCTCTCTCTCTCTCTCACACACACACACACTTGCTAGTAGCCAGTTTTTATCTCTGCTATCACAGAGAGTGAGGCTTTTGTGGGGGACCAGGAGGCTTCTTCCATCACAACCGAAAAAGTTTGAAGAAGATAAAGAAAACAAAGAAGGAATAGGAGTTGAAACAGAAGAGGAAACAAAAATGACAAGAAGACGATGAAAGAAAAAGAGAAGTAGAAGAAGAAAGAAGAGAAGAAATAGAATAAGTACATGCCAATCAAACAATTACCTTATCAGTCAACAATCAGACTGTACAAAATATGGACCAGTTTTACTCAAATCTCAACATAACAACAATATGCAAAAGTACATTTTATAATCAATGATACTTTAAGAACAAAACAAATCACAGTTCACCTTTAACCTCTCTCCCTCCTTGTAACACATACATACAGTTACATACACATACACAGCGTCACACACACACATACACACACAAAACCACTACAAAAAATGAGGATACACATATTCTGAAAAACAACCTGTACTTCACTTGTTCCTATCTGCTAAAGATGGCAGCCTCTTATCTATACTTGAGGAAAAAGTTAAAAAAAGAAAAGAATAAGAAAGAAAGATTGTACAGCAACACACATACATACTTACTCTACAAAAGACTGATAGATACATTGTTAAAAAAAAAAAGATGAAAAAAAAAGGTAAAGGTGTCCCATAACCTACAAGGTCGTAAGGGAGCGAGGCGTCAGAGACTGCACTTCTCTAGGGCCAGCATATTGAGGGTGGCGCCCATCTCCTCTCCCTCACTGCTTTACCTTCCTTGACCCAAAAGAGGGCAGGTACCCATTTACAGCTGGGTGAACTGGGGGACTGTACTAGAGCCAAAGTGCGCAAAACAGTCACCCATCCAAGTGGTAACCACGCTCGATGCTGCTTAACCTGGCTGGGGGAAAGCGAGTGCTCCGACCACTGAGCTATCCCATCCCCAGATACATTGTACAACAACATAAATCATAAAAATGCTCAGGGACACAGTCAGTTCTGCTGTGCAACTTTCATCAAACCATCAACAACAGCAACATAATGAAAACCAAATTTCAAAAGAAATTTTTTTTAAAACCTTGGAAAAGAAAAAAGGGATATACTCAAGAAAAAGGAAAGAAAAGTCCTATCAGGTTACATCATCATACCATCTGCTCTTCCATTTTTATTTTATATATATAAAAAGAAATACATACATATGTTAGTCCGTCGTTTTCGACGATGATCTCCAAAACAGCAGAGGAGGCAGCTGCTGTTTCGGAAATTGGGCAGAAATTTGATTATAGTGGAGATGCCTTGCCCACAGGACATCCCCACTCTCTCGGCCAAGTGGGCATAAGGACAGTCAGCGTTGGAGATGTTCTCCAAAGGCCAACCAGTCCCCAGGGCTGCAGCACATAAGGACTGTGCAAGTCAAGCCTCCTAGTCAGAGAGTCATAGTCCATCACTAAAGACTAAGCTGTAAAGTGGAATTCCATGAGTGGAAAAGAAAGCCACTGGTCATACAGCCTCTCACTTTGCTGTTGCCCCCCAGCATCAATGGTTTAATTTTTTTAAGAGAAAAAAACCCAAAAAGCTAACAGAATATGTGTGTGTGTGCATGAGTGGACGGGAGAAAAGATGTGTCATTTGACAACACTATTGTCATTCCTAACGGCAATGAATACCTAGTATAGTGCCTGGGCTTTATCACAGTTCTTGATTAAATAATAATAATAATAATAATAATGTATGGAATTTATATAGCGCTGAAACTTGTAAAGCAACAAATCAAAGCGCTCAGATGGCTTTTTTTTTAAATCTAGGATAATGGAATAAGCACTCATGTGCTTTTTTTTTTTAAACATCCAGTCCCCGTGTGTATGCGGTTGTCAATTTTGTCATCTGTTCCCACCGGCACACAATAGCCTACTCTTTCGAAAAGCGGAACAGGATTTAACATGTGCGCAAGATGTTCTGCATGCGTTTGCACACGGGCCTCGGTTTATAGTCTCATCCGAAGGACTTGTGTGTATATATATATATATATATATATATATATATATATACTAATATAATATATATAATAATATATAATAATAATAATTGTATATATATATAATATAATATGTCCTGACATGCAATATTTTCAGGAAATTTACCATCACAACTCCCACTTTCTGTTCTGCGTTGTAAAATCTTACAGATAAACGCTCTTTTCTTTTTCATTTCAACTTTCATTCGTTTCTTTCTCTTTCTTTTTCATGCAACTTTCATTCATTTCTTTCTTTTTCATGCAACTTTCATTCATTTCTTTCTCTTTCTTTTTAATGCAACTTTCATTCATTTCTTTTTCTTTCTTTTTCATGCAACTTTCATTCATTTCTTTCTCTTTCACCATTTCAATATTGGGGTAAGAAACGAATGAGAAAACCTCTGCGCTGTCACTATCGTCAACGTGCAGCCAGACGTCATGATCGTCGCAGCTGGTAGGCACCACAGCACTGCGGACATCACTGGTGCATCCTCTGGACATGCTTGGCTAAAGAAGCGGACCTGGTGAACGCCGAGGGACAGAAGGGGCAGGCGTGAGGCTTCTCCCCGGTGTGGGTCAGCCGGTGGTCCCTCAGGTAGCTGGGCCAGGCAAACCCTTTCCCGCAGTCCCCGCACACGTACGGCCTCTCCCCAGAGTGGATCATCCGGTGTTTCTTCAGCTCGCTGGCTCGGACAAAGCCTTTGCCGCACTCCACGCACTTGTGCGGCCGATCGCCCGTGTGGATGCGCATGTGCTTCTTCCTGTCCGAGGGCAGGGCAAAGCTCTTCCCGCAGTCCTCGCATGCGAACGGCCTCTCGCCTGTGTGGACCATCCTGTGTCTCTTGAAGTGAGCGCTTCGGGCGAACGCTGCCCCACAGACGTCGCAGGTGTAGGGTTTCTCACCCGTGTGCACCCTCTTGTGTTTCCTCAGGTCGGAATGAACGGGGAAAGCCTTCCCGCAGAATTCGCAGACGAAGGGTCTGACGTTGGTGTGCACTGACCTGACGTGTCTGTGTAAGGAGCTGGACACGTAGAATTCGGCCGGGCAGTGGGGGCAACGGTAAGGTTTCTCTCCCGTGTGCAGTCTCTTGTGCTGCATCAGGCCTCCTGCCTGGGTGAAGGCCTTACTGCACACATCGCACACGTAGGGTTTACAGCCGGTGTGAATCAGCCGGTGTTTCTTCAAAGTGCTGGCCGTGAGAAAGGCCTTGCTACACAGCTCGCACACAAATGATTTCAGACAGGCTCGAAACAACTTGTGCAGCGTGAGGTTGCCGGCTCTGGCGAAAGTCCTGTTGCACGCTTCGCACACGTGGGATTTGCGCGGCTCCGTGTGAAGCAGCCTGTGTTTCTTCAAGATGAAAGCCGAGGTGAACCCCTTACTGCAGACATCACACACAAAAGGCCGTAAGCCGGCGTGAATCAGTCTGTGCTTCCTCAAGACGCTGGCTGAGGAGTAGCCCTTACCACAGACATCACACACATGATTCTTGACCAGCTGCCCCTGGGCTGTCCTGACCGAGGCCTTGTCTTCTTTCCTCCTTCCCTTCACGGTCTTCTTGCCGTCACTGTGACCATCCCTGCTGCCCTGAGGCTGAGCACCACCCTGAACATCGTACGTGACGGACATGTGGAACCAGTCCTGCAACAGTTCTCCATGGACGGTGGCCGCGTGCAGTTCCAGACTGCTGAAGAGAGCAAAGGTGGCAGAACACCGCTGACACACATGACTGGGGTTCTGGGACAGCAGTGACCCACAAGTGTTGTCAGACACAAGCTCTACTGGGCTGTAGACAGCTGAGGGCTGTAATGGGCTGCAGACAGCTGAAGGCTGTCCTGGGCTGCAGACAGCTGAGGGCTGATCTTTGCCTTCTTCCTTCGTGGACCATGACCGTTCCAGCTTCTGTGAAAAGAAAAGTTTTATGCAACATGTGTGTAAACGTTAACTGATTAGGGTGTGTCTATGTGTGTGTGTGCATGTGTGTGTGTGTGTGTGTGTGTTTGTGACAGCAATTTTAACTGTACATGCATGGGTTTATGCTTAGGTAGAGATGTGAAAGTTTGCTGATGTGAAAGACAAACATAATTCTTTTGTGACGCTTCACCACATAATGAGTCACACTGCACTGAAGGTAAATTTTTAGTTGTTGACATAATCTGCAATAAAAATGCTATTCAATACACACACACACAAACAGATTGAAAATCAGATGATTCTATGAAAAGTTATTACAAACTGAAATGGTACACTGCAGAACATGACAAAATGAGAAATTGACAAGTCTAGCATTGTAACAGGTGGTCAGAATGAGGACTTGGGTATCTTTAAAAACACGTTTAAAAGCAAAAGGAAACAAAAATATGCCTTGATATTTCATTACACAGTAAAATAATGGCCATAGACTATAGTGTTACAATAAATCAAAATCTCAAAACCAACAACCTGACCCCCCACCTACCTAAAATGGCTCCTAGCTGAAAAGTGGGTCAGGGGCAAAGCAATTCATTTCGTGGTGCATGGTCACATTTCATGCATCAAGACCGACGGCTTTTTCAGTTAAATATCACCAGCCTCCCTGTGTTGGATTGATTACCACAAGCCTCAGGTTTAAAATCACAGGAAAGAACTCCGAAGCCACACACCACCACTCATGAATGGGACCACACACAGGCAAGCAAGCAAACACAGCAGAACTGACATACCAAAGACATCTTTCTTTTTATGGCTGTGCTACTACTGGTACTATGTTAAGCAGCATCAGGCATGGTTACCAAGTAGATGGGTGAGATTTTGCGTGCCTCGACTTCAGTACAGTTCCCCCAGTTCACCCAGCTGTAAATGGGTACCTGCCCTCTTTAGGGTCAGGGAAGGTAAAACAGCGAAGAAGGAATGCTCTGCCCTCATATGCTGGCCCCTGAGAGCTGAGGTCTCTGATGACGCTCCACACGACCACATAGTATGGGACAGCCTTACCTTTTACAGTATATTTACACAGTGCGCTCCACCTCCAAAATCCTCCATACTATAACGAGGTCCCGTGCGAACCACGCAGAACATCTTGCGCACACATAAAACCCCTCCTTTCAAGAGAGCCATTGGTGTCCGTGGGACGATGGCAAATTACCGAACTGCTACACACGGGTACTGGATGAAAAAAGCACATGAGTGCTTATTCCATATCCTTGAATAAAAAATATAATAATATGGAATTTATATACCTGATCTTGAACAGACAAACAAAGCGCTGCACTCAACCATTTTAAACAGTCCTGCAACAATAGGCCAGTAATAGTTCTAACAATCCAAATGACACACAACACACACACATCATACACTTTGCAGGGTGAGAATTTGGTGTGAAAACAGATAGCTAAATGAAACAGGAGAGGAAATTCTTAGGTTTGAAACAAATATAAATATAATAAAAGAATAGATAAAATAAATAAAAATACTTTGCTCTAACACAGTCATACTCTAGTCCAGTCAGAGCGAAGTCTCTGCTCTGTACAGTAAGACACTAGCCTGTAAGACCTGCGCCTGTCTCCTCTGCCTTGTGGGTCACCCCTTGGGTGGAGGAAAGGCAATGGGAGTCAACCCAGACAGACCACATATATATAAGGGGACGGGATAGCTCAGTGGTCGGAGCACTCGCTTTCCCCCAGCCAAGTTAAGCAGCGTCGAGCGTGGTTACCAGTTGGATGGGTGACCGTTTGCGTGCCTTGGCTTCAGTACAGTTCCCCCAGTTCACCCAGCTGTAAATGGGTACCTGCCCTCTTTAGGGTCAGGGAAGGAGGTAAAGCAGCGAGGGAGAGGAGATGGGCACCGCCGCCCTCAAATTGCTGGCCCTAGAGAAGTGAGGTCTCTGACGCCTCGCTCCCCTACGACCTTATAGGTTATGGGACTCCTTTACCTTTACCTTATATATATATATATATATATTATATTTTTACCTTATATATATATGTATATTATCCTGCAGCCGCATATTGCAGAAAGGGCACCGCACTGCACTGCCACACAGCACTGCTTGTGGTTCTGGCCAACAGGCTGCCACCTGCCATCTGCTGAGCAGCTGTCTGTGTCTTCTGTGGTCTGAACAGCTGTCTGTTGTCTCCTGTGAGAACGGCTATCTGTTGTCTCCTGTGGTGAGAACAGCTGTCTCTTGTCTCTGATGAGAACAGCTGTCTCTTGTCAGAACAGCTGTCTGTTGTCTCCTGTGGTAGGAACAGCTGTCAAATGTTCGCTGAGGTCACGTTGGAAACGTCGGTTGATGTGTCAGGTGCCCTGCTGCATGCAGGATTCAATGGAACTGATCAGAGAAAAGGCAAACAAGTTTGGCAAACGAGACACCATAATACCTGGACAACAACTTGAGGACAGTTTGGAGATGATGTAGCAGCAGAAGCAGCAGCAGCAGCAGCAACTGTGGCAGTCGTCTGGTGATCAGGTGTGGCAGGGCCCTGACCAGGCTTATCAAGCTAAGATGGAGGGTTGACTTTTTTTGTTGTTTGGTTTCGTTTCTTTTTGCTGCCTCATCTCCTGTGGCGTTCCCATCCTGAAGTTCCCACGTCGTTCCCATGCTCCTGAGGTTGCCTCGCCGCTCGTTTCAATCTCCCCCGCCATAGCCATACCCAGATTCAGTTATGTCGCATCCTCAGGGTCTGAAGTCCACAGGGAGACCTTCAATATCAGACTGATGTGGGGGCCACCAGCTAGAGAGGCTTGGAGGGTTGACTTGGTAAGAGGAGGGTGGAGGGTTGACTTGGTGAGAGGAGGGTTGACTTGGTGAGAGGAGGGTGGAGGATTGACCTAGTCAGAGGAGGGCTGATTTGGTAAGAGGAGGGCTGATTTGGTTAGAGGAGGGCTGACTTGGTTAGAGGAGGGTGAAGGGTTGATTTGGTCAGGAGGGTTGACTTGGTCAGAGGAGGGTGGAGGGTTGACTTGGTCAGAGGAGGGTGAAGGGTTGACTTAGGAGAGAGGAGGGTTGACTTGGTCACAGGAGGGTGGAGGGTTGACTTAGGAGAGAGGAGGGTGGAGGGTTGACTTAGGAGGAGGGTGAAGGGTTGACTTGGTCAGAGGAGGGTGGAAGCTGAGAGGAGTAGAGGGTGAAGGGTTGACTTGGTCAGAGGAGGGTTGATTTTGTCAGTTGAGGGCTGACCTGGTCAGAGAAGGGTGAAGATTCCATTGGGGGGTTGGTGTCATGGATTGACAGGAGGAGTGGGATCATCAACAAGCGAAGACGCAGCAGTGCTGACTGCAGCGACAAACAAAATGAAGATCTTGGCGAATGCATGAACTCTGAGCCGGCGATGTTGTCCAATGGGTCACAGTAGTATATGGTTTGCCCTTTCTGTCTGTCTTTGACACATGATTTGCTTTGTCAGTGGTGACACGCTGTCAGAAAAAGGTGACTATTCTCAGTTGTGAGTTGACTGCCAATCACTGACTGACAAAAACAATCTATGCTTGCGTGGAGTGGACTTTTCAACCAGCTGGGTTCAATCCAATCCACTCTTGTTTATTATAGCCCCAGACCACAGAGGCCACACTGGGGCTGTCACCTCATAAAATTTTACATCTCAGAATAAAACTGTGCAGCTATATACAGATTAAAACAAGGGTATAAAATCATCTCTGCCATTCCTTG
Organism: Rapana venosa; assembly: GCA_028751875.1. Classification (NCBI taxonomy): domain Eukaryota; kingdom Metazoa; phylum Mollusca; class Gastropoda; order Neogastropoda; family Muricidae; genus Rapana; species Rapana venosa. The sequence goes on from CM054162.1 coordinate 18,285,570, forward strand.
TATCAACGCCCTGGCCAATCATAAAGGTCAACTGTGGATGGGCTCCACATTGTGGGAAAAACCACATGAAAAATGAGGTAGAACCAAGACAAGATTCCTTGAAACAACCTTGTTCTTAGTGAGTGACTAACTATGACACTTTCACTCATATCGGATGAAAAAGGCCCGATTCTCCCAGGAAGTTAAAAATGTTGTCCAGTGGAACATCACAGGATAAGGATCTTCAGGGAGTCTGTAGTAAAATGCTTGTGCCTAACATCCTAGACATCTCAACACTTCAGAAACAGATTCTAGATGGTTACCCGCACATCACAAGTCACACACCATGGGGTTCCCTCTCCTTTAAGCAAATGAACGTGGGTGATATGAGAATGACCCGTGTGTACCCTGGTGAGCACTGTTGCTTCCCTTTGGTTTTTGGCACAGAGAGAGAGAGAGAACTTCTTTCAGGTTAGTAGGGCGAATCTGGAAAAGTTTGTTGTCCGTCTGAGCATTCCGTTCCTCTACCCAGAGGGACTATGCGTAGCATTCGCTTTTAGGTATCAAATCTGTGTAAGGCACAGTAGACCTGGAGATCTCCTTCCCCATGGCACACCTAGCGAGTTGGCCAACTGTTTTGTTGCCCTGAATCCCCCGGGATCCATACCAACACAATATCACACCCGACCCGCCTCGAGGAATTATATACAGTTCGCAGAACACTTGAAGCTTAGGATGACTTACGTTCCAACAAGCAACAGCCTCCAGAGCTGAAGGCGAATCCGCATGTGCCAAGAAACCTTTCTCTCCAGATCGCTGAATCAGATTCAGGGACAAAAACAAGGGCGCTAAGTTTGGCAGTGTACACTGAACTGTCCCAAGGCAAGTGCTTGGAAAGTGCCGATTCCCTGACGGTAGGACGACAGATAGGCTTGCGGTGTTAGGGCTGCTGGCTAAGGCATCTCTTGCCCACGACAGGGCCTTACGCTGAGCAGCTGGCGTGGCGTGGCGGGGAGGTCATCACAAAGTCCTCAGACTACAGTCTGGCCTGGACCGCTTTTGTCTCTTGTATTTCGCCTGCCTGGCAAGCCTCTTGGCTTCCTGTTTTCGGCATACTTGGCTCTGCGCCGAGCGTTGATGGCATCTCTGGTCTCCTGGTCCATTTTGGATGCCCTCTTCCAGTACCTCTCGTTCCATTTTCGCCGCTGAGCTGCTTTGGCATCCTCACCCTGATGTTGCGTTTTCCCCTCTCCACATGTCTTGACTCTTTCTTTCAATTTCTGCAGTTTTTTCTTTTCCCTGTACCTTTTGGTTCTTTGTTTTGATTTCTGTTGTTCAGCTACCTTCTGCTCCTCAGTCCACGACTGTCTGTATTTTCTGCATTTCTTCTTGTTTTCATCCAGGTATCGTTGATACTTCTCAGGATCAGCCTTCCTCTTTTCCCTGTACAGCTTCACCCGTTCTGCATTAGAGATCCTTTTTCTGGGAGGGGGCCGTGGTGGTCGTGGTGGCCGTGGTGGTGGTGGTTGAGCAGACTCTGGTGAAGGCGTCCTGCGTTGCTTTTGTGCCCGTCGATAACGTCTTCTTGGGGCAGACATCTGAAATCATGACAGAACACGAAATACTGATAAGTAAAAAAACCCAACCAAACACCTTTGATTTAACTTTTACCATTGAGAAAGAAATCTTTAAAAACCTATGCCATGTAACTTTTCTTTCACTTTTTTTCTATAAAAAAAAGTTTTTAAAAAGTGTCTGATTCACAAAGTTATCGCTTTTGTATGCTGAAGAGTGATGATAAAATGTGATCACTGTTTGTTAAGTGCTTAAATTTGATTTCTTTTCTTTATAACAACCAAAAAAAAGTCAATACAAACAAAAACATATTATGCATAGTGATATAATGATGATTTTATAAATATCTGAATCTGATTATATGGTTAGATGAGAGTTAGTCAGTATTCTGAGAAACAATATAAAGCTTCCAAGATGACCAGTTTGGGCAGAACTGACACTCTACAGCACAATCTGTAACTCATTTAACTGTAAAAAATATATATAAAAGAACAAACCAGTCTGAGTTAAAATTGTAACAACCGTAACAGGGTTTTTTTTCTCACTCTAACTGATTTTACCTATTGGCTTTCATTCTCTTGACTACTGTTTGCAAACAAAATCGGGCATTAATCATTGATAAATTTGACCAAGCTGGAAAATATTGTCTAACACTATCCCTACGTTAAGGGAAAAAACCCTGCTTTCCCAGTACATGTGCACTGTGTGCATTTGTATGCTACCCTAACCAAGTAGTGGGTGATACAAAGGGAAGGAAGGGTTAATAGATGACTGGCTACCCTATAGCAGAATACCCGTAGGGAAAAGGTTTAAAGAATCAACTTTTAACACGTTGCATCCATTCCCTGTTTCCAAGGTTCAGCTGCAACTAATGACGCACATACTTCATTTCAATGGGGGGACGGGATAGCCTAGTGGTTACAACATTGTGCTCGCAATCTGACGACCTAGGTTCGATTCCCGTTCAAGGGGATATTTTCCCCTGGAGTTAACATCAGTGCAGACTCCATTCTCCCCCAAAGTCCTTCGGATGAGACTATAAACCGAGGCCTCATGTGCGAACACACGCAGAACATCTTGCGCACACGTTAAATCCTGTTCCGCTTTTCGTAAAAGTAGGCCATTGTGTGCCGGTGGGAACAGATGACAGAATTGACAAAACCGCCTACACACGGGGACTGAATGTAAAAAAAAGGACATAAGTGCTTATTCCATTATCCTCGATATAAAAGAATATAAAAAAAAAAATTAAAAAAATGATGCAACTTTTTATTTTGGAGTCAACTCTTGCACTGTGAACACTGAGTCATTGCCGATTTTTGCCTTGTGACTGCGCAAAAATGTGTATTTCTTGTCAATTTTATGACATTGACAATCACAAAATAAAAAAATAAATGGAGTTTATAGTTATTTACAACTAAGCGCCAGCAACATTTCAGTTGTTTCTGAGAAGCTTCCGCTCTTCATGACTTAGAAACAACCATTCACCTACAAAAACTTTCCCCTGATCTCTTGCCACAAACATGCCTAAAATGCACGTGAGACATTGCCTTAGTTCACCTTTTTTTTTTTTTTTTTAACCTATGGCTGAGTTTGATTTTAAAACTTTATGTTAACACAAGTACATCTATACAAAAACAAACGCAACAGAAAAGATTGTGCAGTCGTGATGCACACTGAACTGGACAGTGACAGATTTGCATATTTCTTAAAGGACGAAAACATTTGTTTCGACCAATTTCATTGATTTTAATAATTATCCAATCTGCTGAGAAAAGTTTGTAAGAGGATGGGTACTAGTGCACAACTTCATAGTACAGTATATTTTCCACATAGTTGGAATAAAGAAATGACCAAGACAGTTTCTGCTTACTGATAACTGTTACATTTTTACTGAGCATTGAACTTAACTGTCATTCTACAAACAATACTAAAAACAAAAGCAACAATACAGTTTCTTTTTCAATCACCATGCTGCCACTCTCATGCCTAAAAGCTAATGTAAAGTTCTGGAAAATCTGTTTTCATTTGGCAGAAGTGTGCTACAGTGCAAAGCCCTGAAAATTTCTTCTGGCCAAATTGAGGTATGATCGTCTAAAAACAACAACACAAGAACGCGAAAGAACAATGTAACAAATGAACAGACTCATTTTATTCAACGGTTACACGATTCTACAGTTGCTAGCAAAGGCATCGACAATGACAAAATAACAGTAACAACCACGAAACACACACAAAAATCTTACCTTGAAACTTTTGCCGTGGACTCAAGAGATCAGTCGCAATAATCAACACGCCTGAAGTAACGAAAATTTGGAAACGAATTGCACCGAATCACATGCGAGATTTTATAAAAAAAACTACAGCAGATCCCTCTGTGCAAAATTCGGGCTGCTCTCCCCCAGGAAGAGCATGTTGCCACAAGAGCAGCGCCACCCATGATTTTCTTTTTACTCCCCTGTCTGCAACTTTTTGTCTGTCTGCAACTACGATGCCCTCATTTCAAACGTGATTTCTGTAGTACGAGCGTAACTACCAACCTGATTAGCATCTTCACTGGCAGAATCATGATGTTTTGAGGCCACAGGAAACTCAGAGTGCAGCGTCTCTCTATGAAACGTCTCCATGTGCAGTTCCAGACTGCTGAAGAGAACAAAGGTGGCTGAACACCGCTGACACACATGACTGGTGTTGTGGGACAGCAGCGACCCACAAGTGCTGTCAGACTGTATGGGCTGCTCTGAGGGCTGGTCTTGGGGTTCCTCCTTAATGGACCATGGTAGTTCCAACTTCTGAGGAAAAAAAAATCGTGCATTTTCACTGAATACACGTTCTTCTTACAGCAATAGAAGCATACGCAGAAAACATTTATGAACAACCACCAAACCAGGAACGACAACTGAAAAACTGTTGACAAAATATTTGGCATCATGTGCTGATTACGCACTGATTACGATAATTTACATTGCACCTCCTGCCCTCCCCACCCACCCTCCATGACCCCCCACCCCACCCCTCCCTTGTTTATTTTCACTGATTTCAGACAGCAAAAAACAATTCAAATGGAAGAAAAGATATTCAATTATTCATGGTTGATTTTTGACATGGATCAGAGTTTTCTTAGAAATAGAACGCAGGCTGTAAGACTTTCCTTTAGTTAGTATGTGGATGACATATCATATGATCCAAGAAGCAACTGAAACCAAGATGAGGAGATCATAGAGATCTGCGATTACTGTAAAGTGAAGGAAGTTCCAAGGTAATCAGAGAGCTTAAAAATACAGAAGTTACAGACCATCATTCCGAACAAGAAAACAAAGTTGTTGGTCACGCCAAAAGTTGGTGCTAAATATCTCAACATTAAGACAAGTTTTCTATTTTCTATGGGGGAAAAAAAATTTTTTTCATAATCTTCTCTCGTACGGTAGCTTAGTGGAAATATGATCAATAGTTACTTTCTGTGATTAAAGAAAATAAGTAGCTTTATATATATACACTAGCAGTCAGATTTACTTCTCTCTAACAACTACTTGGTGTACAGACTATAGCTTTACTTCACAAGCATGAGAAGACTTAGAATCAAAAGCCAACTGATAGTGATACAAAAATTAATGTAAAGTATGCATTTGATCCAGATAAATTTATTATTTCCTGTTGTTTTCTTATTACATTTTTTTGCATAATAAAAAACACAAAATCAATGGTATACTGACAACAACAACACCATCTGAAGCAGGTGAAGTCTGTTCTTGAGGGCTATCTCCTGTCTCCTGGTCCATGGCATCTGCAGACAATGTTTTCTGTACAACCTGTGAGTGTGAAAAAAGAAAACGTTCAGTATTAGTGGCAAAAAACATCCTTCCAGGAGGGTTTTTGAAAATTATTATTATTTAAGTTAGTCCATTTCCTTTTTATCCAATAATATACTAATGCACAGGTCTCAGAGGTCTGTCAAAAAAATCAAATTTGATGAGGAGCATAAAAAAATTATTATATGTTGTTGTAAAAGAAAGATCTTAGAATATATTATATCTGATGATCTTTTGAAATAAGACAACTTGACTTGCACTGTCCAGCAATTCCAGATTTTGAAAAGTAATCTGAAATAAATATCATTATCAAGCAGTGAATAACTGAATATTCATTATTCTGTAATTTGAGATTTCTTAAACATAAAGCAATGAAAAAAAACTGAAAAATGAAGTAAAGACTTAAAACTATGACACTACTTGTGCTGTTGTCACATGTATGTACATGTACACATTCTGTACTAGTCTACTACTGTAGCATGCTGGCTGCTGCTCTTTTCACTCATTCTGATCTCATCACCACACTTACTTAACTTGGGCTTGTTTTGTCTCATCCTCAAACAAGTTTAGCACTAAAAAACTGAACAAGGAGCTGTCAATGTAAGGCTGTAATATTTAAACCTTTTTATAAGGCTACCAGCCAGAAAGGCCCTGCACTGCTGCTCAGTCACTTCAGAGATGTTCAGAAACGCTTGTTCTGATCCAACATAAAAGTACCATCAATCATAATTCACATTAACTATCATGTCCCCTACTGACAGCAATAGTAACTATAATAGCTTTGTTAACCTCTTAACTGCCGAGTGCAGGTGCACCCTATATCGCTGGGGAATAAAATCCTATGTACCACTTGTTATGTTCATGTCTCTCTTACTCAGAAATTACTTAATGAATAATCTTGATAGTTTGGCCAATGACAGTATATATATATTATATCATATTTATAGATTACTTTCAGGTAAGCTCAAATTAGTTAGCATGATATTTCACAACAAAAATATATTTAAACTGTAAAATATCGACAAAAAATACACTTTTTCTTCATCACCACTGTCATTCTGAGTACCCCCCCCAACTCATTAACGTCAAACATAAGTCCAGGCAAAATCTCATTCATTTAAAAAAAAAAAAAATGCACTACCTCTTGAATCATACATGATCATTTTCATCACTGTCATATATCTTAAGTTTTATTTGCCACTTTTTCAGCTGTGTAAAGTTATTGATGCCTTCAACGAGAAGTGTCAACCATTTTGAACAAGAACTGCCTAAGCAGTCATGCAAAATAACACAAAATAAGAGCCAAAAAATGATTGTTTTTGCCAGAGTTTTGCAGCTGCATGTTGCCAAGCAACAGGAGAGTGATCTCCGCTAGTTTTGGAGTTCTTTCCCTTTAACTGTAGTCAAGGAAGCTGGCTTCAAACCCGGAAATTTTCCGGTTGTAGGTGTATAGAGTGCACATTTAGCCCTGGAAAATTTCCGGGGTGTGGTAGTCTAGTGGTTAAATATGCTTAAGAATAACAGGATAACCGAGTCAACCAATGCAATGAGCATAATATTAATAATTTTATTATATATATCATCATCATCAATATCATCAGATGATATTATTAATTTTATTATATATATGTAGTTACATATCTTAGAATTGTAACCACCACCACATTTTATCAACTCTGCCCAACAGAAAAATGGATGGCTGATCCAGGTGATCCTACATTATGGACTAGCACAGCGCGCATATCCGACATCACTCAAAGTCAAGTAGTACTAGTAGTAGCTAAATTTAGCACGCCCCTTCCATTTATCTAGTACCAAAAGTGGTCAGTTCCTGCTGTAATTAGCAGCAGCTGGGCTGGGCTGGGATGCAACTGGACAGCAACTGAGAGTAGCTGAAAGTGAGGGAAACTGGCAGCTGTGCTAGAGTTTTTAATCCATAGGACTAGGAGTAGGACTAGGAGCCTGGCGGACTATGCAATGTATTATGTAATAATGCATGATAATGCCTTTTTGTGGTGTTTGCCACTTTCAGATTTTACAAGGCTGCACAATGTGCTAAGTGGCTACTGACGACATTACACTTACTGACTTGGCCTACTGTGAATAAATTGAATTATTCACTCTAGAGCTAAGGCTCTGGCATAGTGAAAAGTAAACACACCAAAAGTGCTGCACTAAGACTACAAGTACAACTCAACTGTACAAGTACTACTACTAAAGGTAAAAGGTAAAGATGTCCCATAACCTATAGTATAAGGTTGTAGGGGAGCGAGGGGTCAGAGACCTCACTTCTCTAGGGCCAGCATATTGAGGGCAGCGCCTATCTCCTCCCTCCTGCTGTACCTTCCCTGACTCTACTGCTAGTACTAGGCTACTACCATTGAGTACAGCAATGCACTTTATATAGGCTAAGCAAAAACCCTTGGTGTCGATATGCTACAAACTCTCCGGCTACAATTTATAATGGAAGAATATGCAAGTAAAATTAAATGTAATTAAAACTAATATTACTTGTAATATGCAAGACCTTGGACAGGTGAAATCTGTCCAATCCATTGCAGTCATTTCGGCTGTGTAACGATGCAAGAAAATTCAAAGCAGACAATCAACCAGACAAACAAACTTACAGAATTCAGGATAGCGTCGTTTCATTCCAGCACAGCGCTATATTGCAGTTCGTCTGTTTCAGATCACAGTGTACAGGACCACAAAACAAACGCCATTTTGAAAGTACGCAAGGGAGATCAGTCTGTATACCAACTTGGTTGGTTGAGATTTACATTAGGTTACACTCCCGTATTAGCTTGTGGGTCGTGTAACAAACAAACAAAAAAAAGCAAAACAAAACACTGAGAAAATGGAGTTTAAAATAACACAGCTACCTGGTTTCTGTCATATGCCTTCCTATCATACTACCCGTTTCTCTGCTAATTTAGGTCTATTGACAACCCCCCCCCCCCCCCAAAAAAAAAAAACCCCAACAACAACAAAACAAAACAACAACAAAACACCCCAGAAGAAGAAGCAAACCACCCCTAGGAGACAGATAGGCTAACCGAAGCTACCTTCCTAGGGAAGTACACAGTGATACACAGCCTAAACAGTGATTTCCTGGACTTCACTTGTGGATGTGTAAAGATCTACATCTTTATTTATTTTTATTTTTATTTATGTTGTGGGGTGAATGTTCTGGGAAGGGGATTTTTGGACACTGGCACTCCACACTCAAAGGAATGATGTGAGGCCACACAGGGGTGTTATAGTAACACTTTTTATTTTTATCAACCAAACAACACACACCTGAAACAAACATAAGATTCAGGTAACTACTCTATCCATATTTAACTAGGCACATCATTGATGAAAGGCACACACAGCAAAATAGCTATATTGTTGTCTAGCCGAAAGTAAGAAAACCAAATTCCTTTCATCACTCACACCAAAATACCAAGTTAATCCTAGGGAACCAATAGAGAGTATACAGTTGTAAATCAGACAACCAAAGACTACAAAATAACTGGGAAAACCCTTTCCTCAATACTCTCAACTGACATTATCCTAATAATGTCCACAGATCTTAGTCTCTACTAAGATCTTTCACAACATTGGCCCCCATGGATATTGTTAGCACAAGAGAGAGAGAGAGAGAGAGAGAGAGAGAGGGGGGGGGGGGGGGGGGGCACAATCTAGTGTGTCACAAAACCACATACAAGTTAACCACTTTTGACACAAATAACTAACCATACACATAAGCCTAGTCCTGTACTGCATTCAAGTCTAACCTTTAAGTCTTCAACTCTCTCAGTTGTAGCAGTCAACTCTTATCTCAATTCAACTTTGCCATAGTAGTCTATCCCAATAGCTCTGTTACCAAATCCACATTATTTTGATCAGTGCAATTCACAAACTTCATCTCAACATGATACACACATCAAATAATTACTTACTTATAGAATTCCACTTCTCATATGAATGTCTAACGCTATAATATGTCATGGATCACACAATTAAATAATTAAAGTCTCATGACTCTAGCCAACTTAAATGTGTAAAGCAACTACACACACTTCCACTTCAGCTATTACTCTATCTATCTATCTGTCCCGTAGTCTGACGACCGTGGGGGCACCCTCAAAGACTCAACAACCAGTTCCCTCCATTCCTCTCTCTGTTCTGCCTTTCTCAGGGTTTTGTTGAGTTCTAGGCCTGTCCATTCCTGATGTTATCCTCCCAGCTCTTCCTTGGTCTGCCTCTTCTTCTTCCTCCCTGGACAGTGCCTTGTAAAATTGTCTTTGCAAGTCCTTTGGATCTTGTGACATGCCCATACCATTTAAGTTTACGCTTTTTCACGATCGTTAGAAGGTTCTCATAGGGTCCAATGGTTTGCTGGATTCTGTTATGCACGCTTTCGTTGCTTATGTGGTCTTTGTAGGAGATGCCGAGGAGTCTCCGAAAGCATCTCATCTCCACCGCCTGGACTCTTCTCTCCAAATCTGCAGTCAGGGTCCATGATTCACAGGCATACAGAAAATTAATATGGATATGACAAGGGAGCGCATTAGTCTGATCTTGGAGATAAGTGAGATATTTGTATCTCTCCAGATGGTGTTTAGTTTTGACAGTGCTATTATTGTCTGTGCAGTCCTGCATACTACTTCTGGCTTGGATCCCTGGTCTGATACAATGGCTCCCAGGTACTTGAAGCTTTGAACTGTTTCCAGCTTCTGGTCATTAACCCTGATATCAGTGCTAATGCCATTGGTATTATTAGTCATCAGTTTGGTCTTCTCTGCACTGATTTCTATGCCGTATGTCTTGGAGGCCTTATTCAAGTGTTCTGTTAGGCTGGCAAGCTCTTTTTCTGATCCTGCTATTCCATCAATGTCATCTGCGAAGCGGAGGTTTGTGATCGTTCTGCCACCAATGCTGACTGATCCTTCATGATGTTCCAGTGCATCAGCCATGATTCTCTCAAGGAAGATGTTGAAAAGAGTGGGTGAGAGTAGACAGCCCTGCCTTACTCCAACTGTTGTTCGAAACCATTCTCCAATGTTGTTGTTGTAGTACACTGCACTGGTGGCCTCGCTGTACAGCTGTTTGATGACTCTGATCAGGTTTGCATTGATGCTGTACAAATTCATGGTTGCCCACAAAGCTGCATGCCACACCCTGTCAAATACCTTCTTAAAATCGATAAATACATGGTAAAGGTCTTGTTGATGTTGAAGGTACCGCTCACATAGTATTCTGAGGTTGAATATCTGTTCTGTTGTGCTGCGCCCTGCTCTGAAACCTGCTTGTCCCTCAGCAATGATGGTCTCTGCTTGTGGCTTCAGTCTATTCAATATTATCTGCAGCATGACCTTGCTTGGGTGGCATATGAGGCTGATTGTGTGGTAATTATGGCATTGTTGTAGATTTCCTTTCTTGGGGAGGGTGATGATGAGTGACTGTGTCCATGGTGTTGGCCATTTTCCTGTCTGCCAGATCTTGTTGCAGATTCTTAGTAGGGCGCTGATCATGGCTTCCCCTCCAGCTTGAACCAACTCAGCTGGAATGTTGTCAGCCCCTGCTGACTTCCCCTTTTTCAGCGATCTGACTGCTGTTTCCACTTCTTCTCGGAGGATAGGGTGACTGTCTGTGTCTTTGCTTGCGGGTACATTAAGGACTTCTGGATCTCCTGCAGTTCTATAGTTATACAGGTCGGAGCAGTATTCTGTCCATCTGTTCAGAATATCCTGGTCGTCAGTGAGACACTTCCCATTTTTGTCTTGGATTGTTAAACCTTTTCCCTGTTTTGTGCTAGTCAGGTCTTTCACCAGCTGATATGCTTTCTTGCTATTGTTTTTCTTGATGTTCTCTTCAATGTCTTGGCACTGTTCACCGATCCATTTCTCTTTTGCTTCCTCATGGACTTCCTGATTCTTTTGTTGACTGCCCTATATTGTTCTGCTCTTTTTTTTGTTTCATTTTTCTTTTTCTTCAACTCTCTACGCTTGTCGCATAGTTGTAGGATGTTAGGTGTGACCCATGGCTTTTTGACTGGTCGGTGTTTGCCAAGAAGCTCGCTTGCTGTTTCAGTCATTGCTGTATTGAAACTATTCGTCAGTGTATCTATGTCTGAGTCTATCACAGTGAGTGCTGCAAACTTTCCACCTATCCTTGCTTGAAAAATGTCTACTACCTCTGGGTCCTTCAGCTTCTCGAGGTCAAATTTGATCCTGATGTTGTTTCGCTTGTGGATTTTCTTTAGACGTAGTCGGAAAGTCATCATCACAAGATCGTGATCACTCCCTATGTCTGCTCCTGGAAAACTTCGTGTCTGTGCGATGTTAACGCTAGACTGAAACCGTCTTTTCACCATGATGTAATCTATTTGGTTGTGGTGTTCTCCATTTGGGCTATGCCATGTCCATTTTCTGGATTTCTTGTGTGGGCCAAGTGTATTCACTAGCTGGAGGTGGTTGTTACTGGCAAACTCTAGGAGTCTCAAGCCTCTTTCATTTGATTGGTTATTGCAATGTGGCCCACAAACGCCCTCCCAATCTTTCCATGCATCTTCTCCTACCTTGGCGTTCCAGTCACCTTGCACAACAAGGATGTGTTTCTTGGGAGTTTGATTCAGAACCTCTTGTAGCTGGTCATAAAATTCTTCTATGACTTCATCTGTGCAGTCTGATGTAGGGGCGTATGCCTGTACTACAGTTATGTTAAAGGGGGTTGCTCTCAGGCGGATGGTAATAAGTCTGCTGGACACAGGCTGACAGCTCATGACGGTGTTCACGGTGTCTTTGTGAACGAGAAACCCCACGCCGTGTTCATGTTTATCCTGTTTTCCACTGTAGTATAATTTGTGGTCTTCCTGGGTCGTTGTTTCTCCCATGTTTTTCCACCTTACTTCGCAGAGCCCAAGGATGTGTCATTGATATCTGGACATCTCAGCTATTACACACAAATAAAATTCACGTATCAAATCAGCTCTTACATCAATAAATCTCTTTAACAGACAACTGCTATCAAAAAGAGAAATATTCACTTACAGCTCAAGCAGGAGAACAAAATTGTTGTTTTCTCTTTAAAATCAATCTGTGGTTTTACCACACAACAGCCCTGTCAAATTCAAGAAGAATGTAACACCAGACAGCCAGCAAGAGAAAGACTTTAAAATGGTTCAGTTGCAGGACTGCTAATTCCAATTGACCAGTGAATACATTTGGAAACTGAGACTAGCAAATTCTGACCACACATCCAAATCAGCTGACAAACAATCGTTCACAAGTTTAGATTAACCAATGTTCTGACTACAAGGCAAAATCTGCTGATTCAGTAGAGGAAAGGGGGGGGGGGTAATAGAGAGGGGGAATGGAGGATGTTGTTCAACAAGAGGCCCCACAATCCTGTTGAATAAGACCAGCTGTAGCAAGCTCTGAAGTGTTTATCACATGACTGTTCCACTGGACACTCTAGGCTACAACATTGCCTTACTCCACTGTAGCTGACAAAGGAACTGTTAAAGACAAAGGCTGAGCCACCAGCTCTAGGACAATAGGCCTACATTGAGAACACTCAACTACAACAATGGCACAGAGTTGCCAAGTCTTCTAGCTCAGAGATATACTGGACACTTAAGCTAAGAGGAGATGCGACACAGTACACAGGCCTCAATGAAATGCTAGGTCTCCTAGCCCACAGAGACATGCTGGACACCTAAGCTAAGAGAAGGAGTGACACTACACAGACTTTTTTCATTGGGTTTCTTTACAGAAAGTCTCAAGTCGATTAATAGAATTCCCAAGCCCACAACCATGAGTATACAAACAGACTGAGAAGTTGTTTGTTTAAACAGTACACTGTAACATGCAGATTGAAACCTTAACTCTTTCAGAACTACTAACCTCAGCAAATCAAGTTTAACCAGGTTGAAAACATTCTTTCTAGAAGGGAGAGGGAGGGGGGGGGGGGGGGGGAGGGAAGGAAAGTGGGGTTGTAGTTCAAACATTATAGTGCACAAAGTGCACACTATAACATTTATTTTATTCTTTTACATCGAGGATAATGGAATAAGCACTTATGTGCTTTTTTTTGTTTAAACATTCAGACCCCCTGTGTATGCGGTTTCGTAAATTCCCACCGGCACACAATGGCCTACTCTTACGAAAAGCGGAACAGGATTTAACGTGTGCGCAAGATGTTCTGCATAGC
>CM054162.1:18299634-18312134 GCA_028751875.1 Rapana venosa
TGAAATTAATACAATACAATATCATATCACATCATATAATAAACCAAGGAACAATGTAATATAATGCGCTGCAATTCAATAAAATACAGTACAATACAATATAATATAATGTCATATATAATACCAGATCATTTCATATCATAACAAAACAAGGGACAATGTAAACATAAAGCATTGCAAGGAAATATCATACAAAATACGAAACAATGAGACATAATACAACACAATACAAAAATCCATCGATTTAAAACTGTAAACCGAAGTCCCAAGTGCGAACGCACTCAGAACATCTTGCACACACTCCGTCTTTCCGAGAGTTGATTACGGGTAAAAAAAACAGGTGACAAAATTAAAAACACATTAAAAAATATATATATTAATAAAATAAATAAATAAATAATAATAATAATAATAATAACAGCATACACACTGATGTCGTATTTATACATGACCCTCTGAAGTCGGAATGCAGCTACCTAAGTAGTGAAAGACTAAAAAGTGGATCGGTGGTCTAGAGGTAACGCGCCTGCCTAGAAAGCGAAAAGTCCGGGGTCGGAAGTGTGGGGTGGTTTGAATCCCGCTTTGACCCAAAACTTTTCCCCCCATCCATTAGACCATGATTGGTGGTCTGGGTGCTAGTCTTTCGGATGAGACGATAAACGGTGTGTTACACAAAATTATTTAGCGCACGTAAAAGAACCCACGGCAACAAGAGGGTTGTCCCTGGCAAAATTCAATAGGAAAAAAAGCCACTCTGATAGGGAAAACAAATACAGTTGCAGACAGGAAAAAGACAAAAATATAATGGGTGGCGCTGCGCTTGTGGCGACGCGCTCTTCCCGGGAGAGCAGCTCGATTTTCACGCAGAGAAATCTGCCGTGACTTAAAAGGGGTATATAAAAAAAAAATTAATTAAAAAAAAAGGCCAACGGTGGCATACGCGAAATCTAGCCACTGGCGAACCACAGAGCTGTAACTGAGGAACGAAAAAAAAATAGAAGTAAAAATGAACAATGCCAAAAAAATGTAAAATATATCACAAAACAACATAATACAACACAAAACAAAACAGTATAACCCCAAACAACGCAACAGAACACAAACTAAAACAACCCAACACAACACACAACACAGAACAATACAACACAACACAAAACAGTACAACACAACACAAAACAGTACAACCCTAAAACAGCGCAACAGAACACAAAATAAAACAACCCAACACAACACACAACACAAAACAATACAACACAAAACAAAACAGTACAACCCAAAACAACGCAATATAACACAAAATAAAACAATCCAACACAACACACAACACAAAACAATACAACACAAAACAAAACAGTACAACCCAAAAACAACGCAACAGAACACAAAATAAAACAACCCAACACAACACACAATCCAAAACAATACAACACAATACAAAACAGTACAACCCAAAACAACGCAACAGAACACAAAATAAAACAACCCAACACAACACACAACCCAAAACAATACAACACAAAACAGTACAACCCAAAACAACGCAACAAAATACAAAACAAAACAACACAACACACAACCCAAAACAATACAACACAATACAAAACAGTACAACCCAAAACAACGCAACAGAACACAAAATAAAACAACCCAACCCAACACAAAACAATACAACACAACACAAAACAGTACAACCCAAAACAACGCAATATAACACAAAGTAAACAACAACACACACAAAACAATACACCACAACACAAAACACTACAGCCCAAAACAACGCAACATAACACAAAATAAAACAACCCAACACAACACAAAACTATACACCACAAAGCAAAACCAAACCCAACCCAACACAACTCAACACAACACAATACAACATAACACGAGCTAATGTATTTATTTGTTGTTATCATCGCTTAGCCCATTTCTGGTACTGCCTACGATAAGATTCGAGATTCAAGATGTAATTCCTTTCACCCCTTTTGGGGGGGTATGGAGGATTACAAACAAATTGAACAGAAGAATAAACCTAACAGCAATACGCCCCAAAAATAATATGAATACTAACAGGAACTGAAAAGCAAGAGTCCATGGCAAAATGATAAACAAAACAGTATTAAAGACTCAATATTTACTATTTTTTAAGTATACGCATTTCTTTAAAAGACAATCTACACTTGTGATTATGTGATACTCAGCAACAGATACCTTCGGATGTCCTTCGGATGAGACTATAAACCGAGGCCCTGTGTTCGAACGCATGCAGAACATCTTGCGCACACGTTAAATCCTGTTCCGCTTTTCGGAAGAGTAGGCCATTGTGTGCCGGTGGAAAGAGATGACAAAATTTACTAAACCGCATACACACGGGGACTGGATGTAAAAAAGCATATGAGTGCTTATTCAATCATCCTTGATATAAAAGAATAACTAAAATAAATATATATAAAAATAAATAGCAGACATAATCTGCACTTGTGATTATGTGATACTTAGGAACAGATACCATTATCCTCGATATAAAAGAATAAAATAAATAAATAAATAAATAAATAAAATACCCATTTCACAGCACACAACCGTCAACACGAAATCCCCCTCCCCCTCCCCCCCTCCCCTTCCCCTCCCCAATCGTCTAATAATCACTTTGAGTGAACAGACGTAAAAATCGAAGCAACAACAACATAACACAACACATAAAAAAAAATATAAACACACTCCCTAAAAGCTTACCGGCGTGAGAATAACAAAACAGCAGGAAGAAGAAGACCAAAGCCGTCAGTGTGGTGAAAAGGTCCATGGTTATCTGTCCAGGGGTGAAATCGTTTTGGGGACACCCACCACCGGGCCACAACAACACACACACACACACAAAAATGTGTCTGTTATAATATAAAGACCACGACAACTGTTCTGTCACTTACTGACGCCCCGACAATTGCCAAAACTGCAGCTCCACGTATAGCAAGTTTCCTTGCTACCTGGAGAAGAAAGAAGAAGAATGAGAAGAAGGCAGGGAGGAGAAGGGAGGAGGAGGAGAAGAAAGAAGGAGGAGAGGTGGAAGGAAGGAGGAGGTGAAGAAGGAGGACGAGGAGGAGGAGGAGGAGGAGCAGCAGCAGCAGCAGCAGTAGAAGAAGAAGAAGAAGAAGAAGAAGAAGAAGAGAGGAGGAGGGAGGAGGAGGAGGAGGAGGAGAGGAGGAGGAGGAGGTGAAAGGAGGAGAGAAGGAAGGAAGGGAATTAGGAGGAAAAAGAAAGAAGAAAATACTGAGAGAGGGAGATGTCTAAATGTATGCATTCATTTATCCATTTACTAGGAAAAAGATGAGTAAACAATATGGTGGGCAGATTAGGTCAAGGCAAGGCAAGGTAGGTCAAGGCAAGGTAGGTCAAGGCAAGGTAAGGCAAGGCAAGGTAAGGCAAGGCAAGGCAAGGTAATGTAAGGTAAGGTAAGGTAAGGTAAGATAAGGTAAGATATGCCCTATCACCCTGCTAAAGTATACGACCTGTGTGAGTGTGTGTGTGTGCTTTTGAAAAACATTTGACTATTTACATTTTATTTCATAGATTTTTTGTCTGCAGCGTATCATGTTTGTAAATATCTGTTTGTTTAAACTATTGTTTATGTATCATTGATTGCATGACTGTGTAAGATTAGGTTGAATGTATGCGTTTTGATTTGTCTTTGCAAGATATAGCGCTATATAAGTTCCATTTATTATTATTATTATTATTATAAGGTAAGGTAAGCCAAGGCAAGGTAAGGTAAGGTAAGCCAAGGTAAGGTAAGGTAAGGCAAGGCAAGGCAAGGTAAGGCAAGGTAAGGTAAGGCAAGGCAAGGTAAGGTAAGGTAAGGTAAGGCAAGGTAAGGTAAGCCAAGGTAAGGCAAGGCAAGGCAAGGTAAGGTAAGGCAAGGCAAGGTAAGGTAAGGTAAAGTAAGCCAAGGTAAGGTAAGGTAAGGCAAGGCAAGGTAAGGTAAGGCAAGGCAAGGCAAGGTAAGGTAAGGTAAGGCAAGGTAAGGTAAGGTAAGGCAAGGCAAGGCAAGGTAAGGCAAGGTAAGGCAAGGCAAGGTAAGGCAAGGTAAGGTAAGGCAAGGTAAGGCAAGGTAAGGTAAGGTAAGGTAGGGTAAGGTAAGGCAAGGCTAGGTAAGGTAAGGTAAGCCAAGGTAAGGTAAGGCAAGGCAAGGCAGGGTAATGTAAGGTAAGGCAAGGCAAGGCAAGGTAAGGTAAGGTAAGGCAAGGCAAGCCAAGGCAAGCCAAGGCAAGGCAAGACAAAGAAATAGAAGTCAAGGTAGGCAAGACCAAGTACAACAAAGCAAGTTCAGGAAAAGGGAAGGAAGGAAGAAGAAAAAGAAGAAGAAGGAGGAGAGGAGGAGGAAGGAAGGAGAGAAGAGAGAGAGAGAGAGAGAGAGAGAGAGAGAGAGAGAGAGAGAGAGAGAGAGAGAGAGAGAGAGAGAAGGAAACACTCAACAACAAGAAAAGATAAATAAAAAAGGACGGAGGAGAAAGAAAGAAAACGCAAGAGAAGACAAAAGAACAGGAGAGAAAAGAAGAACACAAAAAAAGAAAACAAATGAACAAAAAGATAGAAAGAAAAGAAAAGGAGAAAAAAAACAAAGGAAGACAAAAAAAAAGAGAGAAAAAAGACAGAAGCAAGACAAAAAAGAAAGAAAACACAGAGAAAGAAACAAAACAACCAAAAGAGAACAGCGATGATTACAAGCAAGCAAACAAACCAACACACTAACAAACAAAACAAACTAAAACCAAACAAACACAAACACATAATGAAAACTAAAATCTTGTAACCACATCACGGGAAACTAGCTTCAACCTCAACTTTAATTAACAACGGACCGCTGAATGAGCAGATTGTTATTACGTGGGTGTATGTAGGCGTTACAGAAAGAAAAGAGAGAGAGAGAGAGAGAGAGAGAGAGAGAGAAGAGAGAGAGAGAGAGAGAGAGAGAGAGAGAGAGAGAGAGAGAGAGAGAGAGTGAGGGGAGGAGAGGGAGGGAAGGGAGAGGAGGAGAAGAAAAAGAGAAGAAGGAAGGAAGGATAGGGATGTTGTGTATATTATCAGTCGTGCAATTTCGCAGTCTTGATGATTTAGCAAAGCGGGGGAGGAAGAGAGAGAGAGAGAGAGAGAGAGAGAGAGAGAGAGAGAGAGAGAGGGAGAGAGAGAGAGGGGGGGGGAGAAAGAGATGAGGGGAGGGAGGGAGAGGAGGGAGGAAGAGGAAGAGAAGAAGGAGGGCTAGGGATGTTGTGTTTATATCAGTCGTACAGTTTCGCAGTCTTCATGGTTTAGCAAAGCGGGGAGGGAGGGAGGGAGGGAGAGAGAGAGAGAGAGAGAGAGAGAGAGAGAGAGAGAGAGAGAGAGAGAGAGAGAGAGAGAGAGAGAGAGAGAGAACAGACAGACAGACAGACAGACACATAGAGAGACAGAGAGAGAGAGACAAACATACAGACAGACAGACAGACAGACAAAGAAACAGAGAGAGACCGAGACAGACAGACAGAGAAACAGAGAGAGACAGACAGAGAGACACAGAGAGAGTCGGACAGAGAGAGAGACAGAGCCAGAGAGACAGAGACAGACAGAGAGAGACAGAGAGACAGACAGAGAGACAGAGACAGACAGACAGAGACAGACAGAGATAGAGACAAGTAGAGAAAGAGAGAGACACACACACAGATACACAGACAGACACAGACAGACACACAGACAGACAGATAGACAGACAGACAGATAGACAGACACTCAGACAGACAGAGACAGAGGTAGGGATAAGTAGGGAAGATGTAAGGGGAGGGGAGGGGCAGGAAGGAGGGGGTGAGAAAAAGAGAGGAGGGACGAATGTTGTGTATATATCGTTTGTACAATTTCGCAGTCTTGATTTCCAGTTTTCAAACGTAGTATCACGATGATTTTGCAAAGCGGAGAGAGAGAGAGAGAGAGAGAGAGAGAAGAGAGAGAGAGAAGAGAGAGAGAGAGAGAGAGAGAGAGAGGAGGGGGGGAGGGGAGAAAGAGAGAGAGAGACAGAGAGTCAGAGACAGAGACAAATACAGAGAGACAGAGATACAGACAGACAGAGACAAGACAGATACAGAGACAGAGACAGAGACAGACAGACAGACAGGAAATACCGACGGACAGAGATAGAGACAGAGAGAGTGACAAGTAGAGAGAGAGAAAGAGAGACAGAGGCACACACACACACACACACACACACACACACACACACACACACACACACACACACACACACACACACACACACACACACACAATAGGGGAGATGTAAGGGTAGGGGATAGGGAGGAGGGCGGGGGGAGAGAGAGAGAGACAGAGACAGAGAGAGACAGAGAGACAGAGACAGAGACAGAGAGAGACAGAGAGAGACAGGAGAGAGAGACAGAGAGAAAGACAGACTGACAGACAGAGACATAGAGATAGAGACAGACAAAGACAGAGAGACAGACAGACAGAGATACAGAGACAGACAGACAGGACAAACTGACAGAGATAGAGACAGAGACGAGTAGAGAAAGAGAAAGAGAGACAGAGAAACAGACAGACAGACAGCACACACACACACACACACACACACACACACACACACACACACACACACACACACACACACAGACAAGTAGGGGAGATGTAAGGGAGGGGGATAGGGAGGAGGGCGGGGTGGGGTGGGAGAGAGAGAGAGAGAGAGAGAGAGAGAGAGAGAGAGAAGGAGAGAGAGAGAGAGGGAAGAGAGAGAGAGAGAGAGAGAGAGAGAAGAGAGAAAGAGAGAGGAGAGAAGGAGAGAGAGAGAGAGAGAGAGAAGAGAGAGAGAGAGAGAGAGAGAGAGAGAGAGAGAGAGAGAGAGAGAGAGAGAGAGAAGGAGAAGGGGGATTTTTTGTGTTTTGATAGCGGTCGTACAATTTCGCAGTCTTGTTTTTTCCAATTTGCAAACGAAAGATCACGATAATTTTGCTAAGCGGGATAAAAAGACAAGAAAAGGGAGGGGCGAGTTGGGGAGTGGGTGGGGATGGGGTGAAAAGGGGGGTGGTGGGGGGGGGGGGCGAAAAGAGAGAGTGTGAGAGAGAGAGAGAGAGTCAAGTCAAATCAAGTCAAAAACATTTTAAGTCATCCAAATGGAAATACAATTACAATAACAGACATTTAAATAATTATTGGTAAAAAAAACAACACAGAGAGAGAGAGAGAGTCAAGTCAAATCCAAGTCAAAAACATTTGAGTAAATCCTATGAATCAATTACAATACTGACATTTCATAAATTATTGGTAAACTAAACATAAGAAGAAGAGGAGAGGGGGAGAGAGAGAGAATGAATGAATCTTAAATTTTAAGGGTAACAGAATAAGCATGCGCATACTTTTTTCATCTGGTTTGGGCCCAGAAGTGGACATCAACAAAACAAAGTAAAAAATCTTTCTACAGAACAACAAAAAATGATTTAAAAAAAAAAAAAAATTTATATATTTAACAATGCAAATCCCTAACTAACTTAGAAATATATTTCGAAGATACATGGATTTTTTTTATAGAAAAGAGATAACTTTAATAAACATATAGTTCTCAAATAAATCAAAACGTTAGCATGAAACTGATACACAGATTATAATTAAGTAATATGGATAAAGTAAATAAGGGGAGACGCAAGAAGCAAGAGAGAGAGAGAGAAGGGGAGAGAGAGAGAAGGGGGGAGAGAGAGAGAGAGAGAGAAGAGGGGGAGAAGGAGAGAGAGGAGAAAAAGAGGAGAGAGAGAGAGAGGAGAGAGAGGAGAGGGGAGAGGAGAGAGAAGATTTTGGTTACAATCAACTTTAAAATAAAAAACCAGATTCAAATCTGTAAAAATTAATAAAAATAAAAATAATACACAAAATGATATCAAAAGGGTTAGTTACAAATGGAAGAGGGGAGAGAGAGAGAGAGAGAGGGGAGAGAGAGAGAGAGAGAGAGAGAAAAGAGAAAAGAGGAGAGAGGAGAGAAGAGAGGAGAGGAGGGGAGAGAGAAGAGAGGGAGAGAGAGAGGAGGAGAGGAGAGAGGAAGAAGAGAGAGAGAGATAGAAGGAAGAGAAAGAGAGAGAGAGAGAGAAGAGAGAGAGAGAGACGGGATAGCCTGTGGGTAGATGATAATTCGTAATCTGCGCCCCGGGTTCAATTCCCCTTTTCAAGAGGATTTTTCCTCTGAAGTTAACATCAGTGCCGACACCACTCTTCCCAAAAGTCCTTCGGATGAGACTATAAACCGAGCTGCCCCGTGTGCGAACGCACGCAGAACATCTTGCGCACACGTTAAATCCTGTTCGGCTTTTCGAAAGAGTAGGCCATTGTGTGCGGGTGGGAACAGATGACAAAATTTACAAAACCGCATACACACGGGGGACCGGATGTAAAAAAAGCACGTGAGTGCTTATTCCATTATCCTGGATATGAAAGAATCTTCTCTCTCTCTCCTCTTTTCTCTTTTCCCCCTCCTCTCTCTCCCACTCCTTCCCCTCTCTCTCTCCCCTCTCCCCCCCCTCTCTTCCTCTCGTCTCTCCTCATTCTCTTTTATCAACTCTCTCACAGGAAAAATCTTTAAAAATTCTTCAAAACATGTAAACATATAACACAACCACATCTCATGTTTTGCCCCGCACCCCCACCCCCAAACGGTTATTCTTCGGACAGTTTTCATGTTTCCAAATTTGACCGTCCGTGAGTGGCGATTAAAGTGGTGATTACTCCTTCTCTCTCCTCTATCTCTCTCCTCTCCCCTCTCCTCTCCTCTCTCCCCCCCCTTCCCCTTCTTTTCTCTCTCTCTCTCTCTCTCTCCCCCCCCCCTCTCCTCCCTCTCTCTCCTCTCTCTGTCTCGTCTCCTCCTCCCTCCCCCCCTCCTTCTCCCCCCCCCTCCTCTCTCTCTTTCTTTTTTCCCCTTGGTGGTTAAAAATGATTAAAAAAAGGGAAATTTCAAGTGCTTAAGAAAGTTGCTTTTTTATTAAAACGTTACAGTTTGTTTTGTCTAAAAAGTAAGATATTTATGGCTATCCCCATTGGGTTTCTAAACTTCATCATTTTTTTTTTTTTTCTGCGGCTTTTAATATTTCAGCACATGAATTTTGTGACACAAACAACACAGTTTTGCCCCTTTCCCCTCGAAACGAAACGACGCTGCAGATTGGCTATTTTAAGAGACAAACCCATAAATAGCGCAGGACTTTTGTTTGCTTGGGGTTTAAACTTGTGGGCCGTGTTGGAGGAGTAGCTTTGGTGGGGGGGGGGGGGGGGGGGGGGTTCGTACCAATTTTTTTTAAACCTTACATCAAAGCGAGTCAATAGCTCTTTTGTTAAAAAACAAAACAAAAAACAAACCCAAAAAAAAACTCACACAAAACAAAACTCTGATAACCTGATAAATCCCCAAACAAACCTCACCAAAACACCCCACACACACAACCCAACAAAACCCCAACTGACTAAAACATCTTCAAGCAACAGTTATCTTTTTCTTTTTCTTTTTCAAACCCCCATCTCACTCATCATTGCCACCCACTTACAAGAAGCCCAAGACATCTGTCATGTCACAGCCCTGGGGGGAGGGAGGGAGGGGCTGAAGTGACACATGAGGGGGGATTGGGATGTTGGCACAAGTGGTGTAAACAAGTGTGGACATTAAGCCTTGTTCTCTTTTCATGAAGTCTGCTCCCTGTCACATTTCCCTGTTGTCTCTCCCTTTTTCTCTCCCTGTTTATTTTTTAATTCCTTTTCTTTTTTCTTAAATCAAGGATAATGAAATAAGCACTCACGTGCTTTTAACAATTTTTTTTTTACATCCAGTCCTACTGTGTATTCGGTTTTGTCAATTTTGTCATCCGTTTCCCACCGGCACACAATGGCCTACTCTTTCGAAAAGCGGAACAGGATTTAACGTGTGCGCGAGATGTTCTGCGTGCGTTCGCACACAGGGCCTCGGTTTATAGTCTCTTCCGAAAGACTTTTTAGGGAGAGTGGAGTCGGCACTGATGTTAACTCCAGGGGAAAATAACCCCCTTGAACGGGAATCGAAACCGGGGTCGTCAGATTGCGAGGGCAATGTTCTAACCACTAGGCTATCCCGTCCCCCTTGTCTCTGTTGTAGGTTGTTGCCACATGACAGGGAAGACTTGGTTTGTTTGTTGGACGTTTACCAGGGTTATTTTCGTTGAGTGTTCATTCATTTCTTTATTTGTTTTTGTTGTGCGTTTTCCAGCTTAACACTCTGGCTACAGGCACACAAAATATTTGTGCAACTTACTAAAAACAAACGAGATATACAAATCGTAAGTCTGTCTACCTGGAGTTTGTGTCCCAGAGCTGAAATGACACATATTTACCCTCATTAAATCTCATTTTGACTTGACTTGACTTTTGACTTGACTTTTGACTTACACAATACAGGCCTACAAGTATTTGTACATGTTACTAAAAATATACAAACTCTACAAATCGTAGGTCTGTCTACCTGAAGTTTGTGTCTCACAGAGCTGAAATGACACGTTTACCCTCAATAAAGATAATTTTGACTTTACTTATAGACTACAAGCACACATGTATTTGTGCAAGTTACTATAAAACATACGAGCTCTACATATCGTAGGTCTGTCTACCTGAAGTTTGTGTCCCACAGCTAGCTGAAATGACACACATTTACCCTCAATAAAGATCATTTTGACTTGACTTGACTTGACTTACAGATTACCAGGCACACAAGTATTTGTGCAAGTTACTGAAAATATACGAGAGGTTACAAATCGTAGGCCTGTCTACCTGAAGTTTCTGTTCCAAAGCTAGCTGAAATGACACAGGCAGAAAATACATTCAGGGGACTGCACAAGGGTGACAAACAAGAGGGGACATCAGCGTGTCACCTTTACTGGCCTGGTGTGAGGATTGCCTCCTCCTGCAACTCTCTCTCTCTCTCTCTCTCTCTCTCTCTCTCTCTCTGTGCCTGTGAGATCATGGAGATTAACTGAAATCTCTGTCTGAGATCACGGAGATTAACTGAAATCTCTGTCTCAGATCATGGAGATCAACTGTTTATTCTTTTATTTCGAGGATAATGGAATAAGTACTCATGTGCTTTTTTTTACATCCAGTCCCCGTGTATATGCAGTTTTGTCAATTTTGCCATCCGTTCCCACCGGCACACAATGGCCTACTCTTCCAAAAGCGGAACAGGATTTAACGTGTGCGCAAGATGTTCTGCGTGTGTTCACACACGGGGCCTCGGTTTCTAGTCTCTTCCGAAAGGACTTTTGGGGAAAGTGGAGTCCGCATTGATGTTAACTCCAGGGGAAAAAATCCCCTTGAACGGGAATCGAATCCGGTTCGTCGTCAGATTGCGAACACAATGTTCTAACCACTAGGCTATCCCGTCCCCCTAGCAACAACAAGCTTGTAGCTTATGGCGTGGAAGAGATTTAGTTGGGATTTTTTGGTTTTGTTTGGAGGTTTTTTGTGTTTTGTTTTATCTTTATACCGCGCTCTTCAAGCCAAAAGATGGTTTGGGGAGACAGGGGAGACAACAAGATTCGTACCTGACATAAATCATTTCTGGCAGGCTAAAAATAAAGACACCATCTCTAACCCCTTTGTCAGTAATAAAATGTATTTTGGGCCGGGGGTTAACTAGAGAAACCATGATTCTTCATGAAAAAGTGGAAAGTAGAAAAACACGGAAGCTAAGAAAAAAGATAGAAAGGAAAGATAAAGAGAAGACTGTGATGTCATCCGTGAAAGTTCTTCTTCTTCTTCTTCTTCTTCTTCTAATTCTTCTTCTTCTTCTTCTTCTTCTTTTTCTTCTTTAGACTTCTTAGCAATTCTTCTTCTTCTTCTTAGCAATTCTTCTTCTTCTTCTTTTTCAGAATTCTTCTTCTTCTTCTTTAGAATTCTTCTTCTTCTTCAGAATTCTTCTTCTTCTTCAGAATTCTTCTTCTTCTTCTTTAGAATTCTTCTTCTTCTTCATAATTCTTCTTCTTCTTCATAATTCTTATTCATTGCATTCTTCTTCTTCTGTGCATTCTTCTTCTTCCTTGCATTCTTCTTCTTCCTTGCATTCTTCTTCTTAGCAATTCTTCTTCTTCTTCTTCTTCTTCTTCTTCTTCTCTAATTCTTCTTCTTCTTTTTCTTCTTCTTCTTCCTTGCATTCTTCTTCTTTGCATTCTTCTTCTTTTTCTTCTTCTTCAGAATTCTTTTTCCTTGCATTCTTCTTCTTTGCATTCTTCTTCAGAATTCTTCTTCTTCTTTGCATTCTTCTTCTTCTTCTTAGAAATTTTTCTTCTTAGCAATTCGTCTCCTTAACAAATCTTCTTCTTAGCAAGTCTTCTTTTCCTTTGCAGTCTTCTTCAGAATTTTTCTTCTTCTTCTTCTTCTTCTTCTTTCTGCTGCTGCTGCTGCTGCTGTTTGCTGCTGCTGCGCTGCTGCTGCTGCTGCTTCTTTAAAATTCCACCTCCTCCTCCCCCTCC
>CM054162.1:18314634-18329634 GCA_028751875.1 Rapana venosa
TTTAGCATTAGTAGACTACAAAAAACCAAATATATAAGTAAATACAATTAGCCGTCCTCAGCTAAGGGGACGGGATAGCTCAGTGGTTAGAGCACTCGCTTTCCCCCGAGCGTGGTTACCAGTTGGATGGGTGACCGTTTGCACGCCTTGGTTTCAGTAGAGTCCTCCAATTCACCCAGCTGTAAATGGGTACCTGCCCTCTTTAGGGTCAGGATCAGGGAAGGAAAAGCAGCGAGGGAAGAGGAGATGGGCGCCGCCCTCAATATGCTGGCCCCTAGAGAAGTTAAGGTCTCTGACGCCTCGTTCCCCTATGACCTTATAGGTTATGGGACACCTTTACCTTTACCTTACAGCTAACATTTTGGCGAAGGCCATAGATATTCAAACTTTCTCTTCACAAGCTGCTGAACGCCTATCACAAACCTCTGACAACAATAACCCCTCTAAACACTACAATGATGTTCTCAGCCAACTGCTTGATGAGCATGCACCTCCCACTGACCGTCTCCTTCCTGATAGGTCATGTGTGCCATGGTACACCCATGACATCCTGGTCGCAAAGAGCAAACGCAGGCAACTAGAGTGGCAGTGGCGAAAATCAAAAACGGAAATTAGTAAGCAGCTCTTTCGAAAACAAGTAAACAAAGTCAAATCTTTAATTCTTTCAGGAAAAAAAAAGTATTACTCTTCTCAAGTTCTTGATGCCACGTCTATGAAATCTCTCTTTTCCCTCACATCTACTCTTCTTGGATCTGTGAAGGCAAGCCCTCTGCCTTCCATCCACAACCACTCTGAACTTTCTTCTATATTTTCTGCATTCTTTTCTAAAAAAGTCCATACCATTCGCTCCAAACTGGATCAGACTCCTTTCCAGCCTGCACTTCCTGATCCCCAATTCTCTGGCACTCCTCTCCTTTTCTTTCATCCGACAAGTGAGAAAGAAATCACGACAATTCTGAAAGAAATGACTATAAAATCATGTGATCTTGATCCCATACCTGCTTCTCTTTTCACACAGTGCCTACCACAACTTATACTCGCTATCACGAAAATAGTAAACTCATCTCTTGTTTCAGGAAATGTTCCATCAGCCCTCAAAACTGTAATAGTCACACCTCTACTCAAAAAGCATGACCTTGACCCTAACATTCTGAAGAATTATAGACCTGTTTCCAATCTACCTTTTATTTCTAAAGTCCTTGCAAAAGTAGTTCTCAAACAGCTCAACAACCACCTTCTCTCCAACAATCTTCTTCCTGAGTTTCAGTCTGCCTATCGCGTCAACCACAGCACTCAGGGAAAATCTCCCTTTTCACTCTACTCGACTTATCAGCAGTCTTCGATAATATAGACCACTCAATTCTTCTCTCCCGTCTTCAAAAAACGTTCGGTGTTACTGGCACAGCCCCCACCTGGTTTAATTCATACCTTACTGACCGATTCCAGACAGTTGCAGTAAACAAGATTCAATCAATACCTGCCAAACTGAAATGCGGAGTCCCACAGGGATCAGTTCTAGGCCCTGTTCTTTTCACTCTTTACACTGCCCCACTGTCACATACAATAAACCGTCATCAAATCTACCATCATTTTTACGCAGATGACTCTCAGATTCAAAGCAGTGTTACTCCTGAAAATCTGCCCTCTCTCCTGACAAATATGGCCCACTGCTTTGAAGATATTCAAAACTGGATAACACAGAACAAATTACAGCTAAATGCAGATAAAACCGAAGCCATGCTCGTAGGGATCAAACACAAACTCTCTTCCATTACAACAGCTTCTATAGAACACGGCAATGCATCAATCCCTCTATCCACTGTTGTAAAGTATCTAGGGGTCATTATTGACAACACACTCTCTATGCAAAAATTCATCACCCAGACCTGTCAGTCGTGCTACTATCAGTTACGGCGTATTAGTGCAATTCGAAAGTACCTGTCCACAGATGCTACAGCCAAACTTGTCACTTCTCTCATTCTTTCCCATCTGGACTATTGCAATTCCCTTCTGGCTGGTCTGCCAGCATCACCTTTCCACTTCTTTCAATGTATACAAAACTCCGCAGCTCGACTAGTTCTCAAAAAGAAAAGATCTGAGCACATTACCCCTCTCTTGCGATCTCTCCACTGGCTGCCTGTGCCACAGAAAGTAAATTATAAGATCAGTACCCTCTGTTACAAATGTCTCCACAAAACTGCACCCTCCTACCTCTGTGAATGTCTTAACCTGTACACTCCTTCACGTTCCCTCCGCTCTGCTGCAGATACCTTGTGCCTACGAATACCTAGATTCAACCATCAACCGTTGGCCGCTGCTCTTTCTCTATTTCGGGTCCATCGACCAGGAATGAGCTCTTTCTCTCTCTTCGCCAGAAACCTAGTTATGACACTTTTAAATCCAGCCTCACACATATTTATTTCAAACCTAAGATCCCCCCCCTCCCCCTCCTGTTTCATATCAGAACTATCCCACCTTCACTAACCCATGTCCTATCACCTTGCTAAAGTATACGACCTGTGTGAGTGTGTGTGTGTGCTTTTGAAAAACATTTGACTATTGAAATTTTATTTCATAGATTTTGTCTGCAGCCACCATGTTTGTAAATATCTGTTTGTTCAAAGGTTGAATGCATGCGCTTTGATTTGTCTTTGCAAGATATAGGGCTATATAAGTTCCATTTATTATTATTATTATTATTATTATTACTACTACTACTACTACTACTACTATTATTATTATTTAAATCAAAGGAGCTTTCTCCACCTTCAACCTTCACCTATCCCGGTACTCTTGTATCTAGATCGTGGGCGGCGCGGCACCACTGAAGATTTTACAACCAGCTTCCTCCATCCTCCCCACCCCCACCCCCACTCCTCAGCAAACATTATTAATTTGGCAAAACCCCCTGAGTTATTCCACGGCCTGTGACGTGTAATTAATGACGACGACACCACCAGGGCTGCCCAGCCTAGCCCTTAGCTCCTCAAGCAAGGGATTTGCATACATTAAAAATTAGTCACACGCGGAACATACGTTTTAAACAAAAATTAATGACGTCGCACACAACAGAAGGAAAGTGTGACACTCTACTACCTACGCAGACTGGCCATTGTATATCAGTGTCATTTCTGGGTGTGTTGTTTTTTCAAAACAAACAAATCACTCACACGGAAATAAGCCCTGTAGATTTAGAATCAACACGCGTGCTCGAAGGAGAACGTGCAGGGAGGCGCGCGAACGCGCGCGCGCGCACACACACACTTATTCACTAAACACACACGCGCGCTCGCGCGCGCGCACACACACACACACTTATTCACTAAAACACACACACACACACATGTGTGTGCGCGCGTGTGTGTTCATAATATATATATATATATATGATATATATATTGTGTTCATAAGCGTGTGTGTGTGTGTGTGTGTGTGTGTGCGTGCGTGTGAGTGAGTGAGTGAGTGTGTGTGTATGTGTGTGTGTGTGAGAGAGAGAGAGACAGACAGACAGACAGACAGACAGATAGAGAGACAGACATAGAGAGAGAGGGAGAAAGGGAGAGGAAGGGGGTGGGGGGTGGGGGGGAGATAGAAAGATAGACAAGCAGACAGACAAAGTGTATGTGTTTGTGTATGTGTGTGTGAGTGTGTGTGAGAGAGAGAGAGAGAGAGAGAGAGAGAGAGAGAGAGACAGAGACAGAGACAGAAATAGAGACAGAGAGAGAAAGTGTGTGTGTGTGTGTGTGTGTGTGCGTGCGCGCGTGTGTCAGTGGTGTGTGTGTGTGTGTGTGAGTGCATGAGTGTGAATGACTGTATATGCAGGAAACACACACACACACACACAGGCTACTACATGAGTCTCTGAGAGTGTGGCTTACACAAATCAAACAAATAAATATTACAAGTCAAAATATGTCCAAATAGATTTTTATTTCAGATATATAATTATATGAAACAATTTACAAGAATGTAAAAAATATATTAAAAAAAAGCATATATACATGGCATGACTTTTGAACTACAGTATGCATAAAAAAATAAGATTTGTAAATCACAGGAATGCAAATACATGTGTTCACCATAACAAAAATTTTAAAACAGATAAATGAGATAGTGCCCAAATTATGCCAATATTTCTAGATCTGTTCACATCTCATTAGTATCTCTTTGACTCTTTTGCTACGTCATAATGAGATTCATGCCAGAACAAAATTATTATCAGAAAATAAAATGCAAAATAAAAAGAAAAAAGTGCAATTTATTAAAAAGTACTGAGTAAAAAAGGCACCCTTTGTTGATATATTTGTGACTGTTTCTCTCTCTCTCTCTCTCTCTCTGGGTGATTACAATCCAGACACACATCACCATTATCTTCATCACCTTCAACATCATTGTTTATGCTCTAAATTAACATCCATTACAGTGAATTCTAAGTCGCTTCTCAAGTTAACATCAGTATAGACATAATATGTAGCTTTTCAGCTTTACTGGCTTTGTCAATGCAATAACACACACACACACACCTTTTCATCATTTCAACAAAAACCCAATGTTAAACGCCATGGAGACACCTATACCCTGAAATTAAATTGACAAAACACATCAATGCCAACACATGAAATTCCTGTCAGTTCTTTGTTTCATTTTCACCCAGTGAAAAAGATACTTTGCAACACTGTGCATTTGTTTGGTATTAGACACTTGTAATAACATGTGGATGGTACAGCGACAACACTCTTAGTCATGACTGTGTTGAAGATGATGATGATGATGATGACGATAACGCCCTTTGTGGTATGTTTTGTATTTGAACATGTTGCATTTCTAGACAATTGATTGACGTTTTTTTCTCGTTTACTTGTTACCACTCCCCTTCGTTCCTTTCAACTTGTATTGTGGCCCAAGGTTGAAGTACAATTAAAATGTTCAGAGTTCAGAGTTCTCTCTCTCTCTCTTTCTCTCTCTCTCTCTCTCTCTCTCTCCCCCTCTCTCTCTCTCTCTCAGAACAAAGAGCATGAGGTAAAAAATAAATATAAAACTGAAGTCAAGCATCTATCAAAACTATTTCACTGCAAAATGTTTCATTCAGAATACAGCCTGAAAAGGGTAGGACTCATGAGACTGTTCTGTGATTTATGCTGAGTGAACTGTCTGTGATACAACTGGGTTTGTTTGGGTTTTTTAAGTGTGTTTTTTTTAAAAACAAAAAAAGTTTTGCATAGATTGATAAAAGCATCAAGTCAGTTTACACAACAATTTTTTTCAATATAATAATAATGTACATCACTTATCTCAATAAGTGCCAGAAAGCGAACGCAGTCAGTTACCAACTCGCCCCCCTTCTAAAACATTCCAGCATCCCAATGAGCACCAAGGCAAAACTCATCAACGCCATCTTCGTTCCAACACTCACATACCAGTGTCAGACATGGGCCCTAACAAAAGCCTTAGAGAGAAAATTGGTCACATGTGAAATGCACTGCCTGAGAAAAGCTGTCAACAAGACCAGACGCGACAAGATCAAGAATGAGGTAATCAGAGACATGGTCGGACTAACACCAATTCTCCATCATATCGAACAACAAAGGATCAGGTGGTTTGGTCACCTCACTAGAATGCCACCCAACCAACCAGCCCTACGGGCATACACCACCAAATACAATGGCTGGAAAGCCAGAGGTAGACCAAGGAGACGATGGAGCGACTCCGTGGCTGACACCCTGCGAGCCCATGACCTGTCACTACATCAAGCCTCCCGCCTTGCTGCAGACAGACGTCTGTGTCTCCCCGCGACTCCGAAAGGCACCAGCGGCAGATGAAAGAAAGAAAGAAGACTTATCTCAATCATGGCACCAAAGTTTTACACACACACACACACACATGCATGCATGCACACACACACACACAACCACAATTCAATTCATTTCAATATTATTTTGTCCATCAGTTCAGAAGAGTACATTTAAGCTATAAAAATGGCCCCTGCCACAGAAACAGCATTTCTTGCCAATACCACTTCATGGATTTTTTTTAAAAAAATCAACTCAAGTTTGACCTAACAGTTTTGTTTTTAATGACTTTTTTTTTTAAAGGCAATACATTGTATTTGCAATTTGTGCATCCTTTTTTAAAAACAAAAAAATCCCTCTAGTTAGGATTATGCGCAAATAATACAGATAGATGATGATGAAACAAAGATGTAATCAATCACATGTATTTGTAAAACCTGATGTATAAAATGTATTTTGCAAGGTATGATATATATATATATATATATATATATATATATATATATGCATAAGTGCTTATTCCATTATCCTTGATATAAAAGAATAAAATCAACAAATTTTTTTACAAAACTAAATAAACACACACACACACACAGGGAGATAACTTCCTCTGTAAGACAAGATGACTGGGTTTTTTCCCTTGAATACATTGATCATGGAATGCACGTACAATTTATCTAGGCACACCCATGCACACAACACAACACTGTTTTCACACAGATAGCTTTTGCATTCTTCTCATATCACCCTTACTGTAACATGGATGCACCGTTTCATTTCTAACAGCTCTTCCACACATTAGCTGTTCATTATTTTTGTTTGTGCGTGGGTAGTAAAATAAAAAAATGCATGTCCCACAAATTTTACATTAAAAAAAAACTCCCAACAAATAAGAAGTATAACTGCTTCAAATAAAAACAACAAAAATTCCCCCTTTTCCATCCTTCTTTCAGCGTTAATGTCTACGTCCTTTTAAGTGATATCACAAACAGAAAGATTTGTCTCATAGGGATTGGAAGAGAGGTCTTCCACAGCGTTGATTACATACAGCACTGCACGAACCAGAATAAAAATGTGGATCACAATGGCACTTTTACTGTACTGTGCCTAGATTCAAACTCACAACCTTCACAAAATACATGTCCAATGCTCTGTCTACTGAATTTTCCATGAACCCAGAAAATCACAGTGGGTGAAAATGATGAAAAGAAAATAAAAACTTAACAAATGTTAAAAAAATACATATATAAATTGATTTTCAATGCCATAGGTTTATAACTGATCTACCGGTCTTTTTTGATTCATTGTTACAAAAATAAATCATTAATAAGTACTTATGCAGAATGTTTCAGTACAAAAACACAATGAAACCAAACTGTACAAAATCTATACAAAACTGGGAGTATTTTACACAGGCTGACTCGAAATGAGACCACATACCATCAGTTAAATGATTATTACCTGTTATAAAAATTATAACATTGTAAAAATGTACGTACATGTACAAGTTTTATTCTAATAGTAAGAAACAGAATTCTACTTTCGCGCACACACGCAGAAATAAAATATTACGCTATGACTCCAACCAACAATGGAAGACTTTAAAAGAATAACCACGAAATTATTGCTCTTCAATTTCAAACAAAATCAGATATAATATCAAACGTATCAAAATACAGACCCCCACACACTCACACCACATGGTCCTTAAAGTTTTCATTAAAAAAAAAATTTTTTTTAATATAATAATATACAATATAAAATCAAACATTAAAAACAGAGACAACAACTCCGACAAAAGAAAAAATAACTCCCGACGACTATCCTATGCAAGTTGTCCTCCTTTATAATCCCCAAGCGTAGGCGCCACGTGGACAGGGTAGGGTGAACGGCGAACGTGGCGATACACGCTCATCACCACTTTCATCACCAAACCTGCCGCGCCAATCCCAAGAAGCACCGCGGTGAAAACGGAAGTGACGGCTCCGCTCTCCCAGTTCTTGTCGATGGAGCCAATGAGGGCGACGACGACGACGATGTAAGGAGTGAAGGTGTAGCGGCTGTAGCGGTCGAGGAGGAGAATGTCGGTGGAGATGAAGACGAGGATTTCCACGGTCAGCACCGCCAGGGCGACAGTCCCGGCTGTTTGGTTCCCGATGACTGGATCAGATCTGTGTGTGTGTGCGCGAAATGCGAGATGTGTGAATTTCAGCATACACATATTGGTTGTGTGGGAAATGCGTGATGTGTGAATTTCTGAACATACAATGAATACATATTGCTTGTGTGTGAAATGCGTGATGTGTGAATTTCAGAACACAAATTGTTTGTGTGTGAAATGGGGGATGTGTGAATTTAATACATATTGCTTGTGTGTGAAATGTGTGATGTGTGAATTTCAGAGCACAATGTGTGATGTGTGAATTTCAGAAGACATATTGCTTGTGTGCGAAATGTGTGATGTGTGAATTTCAGAACACAATGTGTGATGTATGAATTTCAGAAGACATATTGCTTGCGTGTGAAATGTGTGAAGTTCTGAACACACAATGAATACATATTGCTTGTGTGTGAAATGTGTGATGTGTGAATTTCTGAACACACAATGAATACATATTGCTTGTGTGTGAAATGTGTGAATTTCAGAATGCATATTGCTTATGTGTGAAATGCGTGATGTGTAAATTTCAGAAAACATATTGCTTGTGTGTATTTCAGAACACATATTGCTTGTGTGTGAAATGTGTGAATTTCAAAACACACAGAACACATATTGCTTGTGTGTGAAATGTGTGATGTGTGAATTTCTGAACACACAATGAATACATATTGCTTGTGTGTGAAATGTGTGATGTGTGAATTTCTGAACACACAATGAAGACATAGTGCTTGTGTGTGAAATGTGTGATATGTGAATTTTAGTACAGAGAACACATATTGCTTGTTACACTTTTTTTTTAAAGCCTACATATGTATTTCCACATCCCTAACATGAATTCTGGACACATACACACTGCTTGTGACTTTTTTAAATTAATTTATTTAAGCCCACAGGTGTATTTCAGCAACCCTGACATGAATTCAGAACACAGAACACATATTGCTTGTGGCTCTTTTTTTTATATATATAAGCCCACGTATGCAGGCAGGTACTTAAACCTTATTGTCTAAACTGTGAATAATAAGATTATTTTGATCATGCTGTATGAAGGGAGAAAAGAGGAAAAGAAAAGTATGCATACGTATCATTTTTCCTAAAATTTTTACCTGTATAAATACTGTAACTGTAATAGATGATAAACATAAGTCAAGTTTATGTGTAGATCAATTTTTTTTAAAACTAAAAACACAACAACCCAATGATGGTTACTACACAAAGACAACAAATTCTGCAAACAAATTCAGTTGATACTAATAATCTCTTAGCTTGTGGGATGGATGGAAAAACAGTCTCTGTAACTTAATCTGTTACCCTTGTGGCTTTACCACAGTTCTTGCTTAATTAAACCATTGACGCTGGGGGCAACAGCAGAGTGAGAGGCTGTATGATCAGTGGCTTTCTTTCCCACTCATGGAATTCCACTTTACAGCTTAGTCTTTAGTGATCGACTATGACTCTCTGACTAGGAGGCTTGACTCGCACAGTCCTTATGTGCTGCAGCCCTGGGGGCTGGTTGGCCTTTGGAGAACATCTCCAACGCTGACTGTCCTTATGCCCACTTGGCCGAGAGAGTGGGATGTATTTTTACATTTTATTTATTAATTCTTTTATTTTGAGGATAATGGAATAAGCACATATTCTATTGCCCTGCCAGAGTGTGTGATTTGTGTGTGTGTGTGTGTGTGTGTGTGTGCGCGTGCACATTTGGAGTTGATGGAACTATTAGTTGTTACTGGTTGTATGACTGTGTAAGAATGCGTTGAGTGCAAGCGCTTTGATTTGTCTCTGCAAGATATAGCGCTATATAAATTCCTTTTTTTTTTCTACATCTAGTCCCTGTACGTCCTGTGAGCAAGGCATCTCCACTATAATCAAATTTCTGCCCAGTTTCCTAAACATCAGCCGCCTCCTCTGCTCTTTTGGAGATCATCATCAAACACGACAAACAAACATATAAACCCTCATAAAATAAAACAGCGTTAGCATTTGTATGTTTGTCCGTCGTGTCCGACGATGACCTCCAAAACAGCAGAGGAGGCAGCTGCTGTTTTGGAAACTGGGCAGAAAATTGTTTATAGTGGAGATGCCTTGCCTCCACAGTACATCCCCACTCTCTCGGCCAAGTAGGCATAAGGACAGTCAGCGTTGGAGATGTTCTCCAAAGGCCAACCAGCCCCCAGGGCTGCAGCATGATATAAAGACTGTGCGAGTCAAGCCTCCTAGTCAGAGAGTCATAGTCCATCACTGAAAGACTTAAGCTGTAAAGTGGAGTTATTCCACGAGTGGGAAAGAAAGCCACTGGTCATACAGCGTCTCTCACTTTGCTGTTGCCCCCAGCGTCAATGGTTTAATCAAGAACTGGGATAAAAACCCAGGCGCTGAGGGCTTTACCTGTATCTGATCACCATGGCAAGGTTCAGCAAGGTAGCGATGGACGTCCAGGTGGCGTAGATTCCCAGGCCGTTGTGCACAAACGCTCGCAGCAGCCAGATGTGCAGGGTTCGACGCTGCTGCACCAGACTTGGGGCCGCAGCATCCAGGGCGCGATAGCTGAGGGCCAGCGAGACGATGAGAAATACCGAGATGCCCAGCAACGCCACGAAGGCCGCTTCGATGACGTCTCTGTCGAACAGGAACAGCCTGAAAGAGAGAAAACGGATGTAGAAAAGGTGAGGTTTCGTGTTCAATTCACAGCGCGCAAATCCAGCATAACTCAGTCAAAAGTGCTTAATTTTAGGGTGCCGCTTCTTCTTTACCAAGTCGCAAGTGTGTGGTCAGTTCCTGCTATGATTAGCACCAGCTGGGCTGGGATGGGATGGATAGCAGCTGGGAGAGGAGCTTAAAGTGGGGGGAAACTGACTCATGTGTGAGTGTGTGTGTTTTGTGTGTGTGTGTGTAAGTCTGATCATTTTTGTGGGGGGGGGGGGGGGAAAGAGGGAGAGGGGGAATGTATACATGCATTGGATGGACACACACACACACACAAACACACACACAACATGCACCCCCCCCCCCCCCCCCACCCCCACACAAAAAAACCCCCCCCACACACACACACACACTCACAACAACCCCCACCCCACCCTACCCCCCTGACCCCCACCCCAAACCCCCCCCCAACCCCCCCCCCCCCCCCCCAAAACTCCCCCCCGCCCCCACCCCTTCCAACCCCCACCCCCCTCCCCACCCCTCACCACCAAAACCCCCCCACCCCCCCACCCACCCCACATCCCCCCCCAACCACCCCACACCCTCCCACACCCCCTCACCACCCACACACACAGGTACTCACCAAGCGATATTACAGGCGTTGCCACACATGTACAGCACGAAAACCGCCGGGGGCAAAAGCACAGGGTTGAGGTAGGCGGGACTCCCCTCTGCACCGCCCTTCAAACACAGGAGCACCAGGGAGTACAGCACCCACAGCGCCTGCCAGGCGTAGATGAACCCCCAGATGGAGAAGGTCCAGCCAGCCGGAGTGATCTGCAGGGAGTACTTGTCTGACTGATTGCCCACCGAGTTGCGAAACACGCCAGGGACTGAAACAAAAACAAAAAACAACACACGTGTGTGTACATGCAAGTGTGTGCGTGCACGCGCAGGCAGGCAGGCACGCGTGAGATGGGGGAAAAAAGTTTCAGTTGCGAAAATTTCTTAAGATGGAAAAGTTCAGGTGAGGAAATTTCTTAAGATGGAAAAATTTCAGGTGAGGAAATTTCTTAAGATGAAAAATTTCAGTTGCTGAAAGTTTAGCAGAGGGACTGAAAACACACCAGATAAAAAAGCTCAGTTGCAGAAATTTCTTAAGATGAAAAAGTTCAGGTGAAGAAATTTTAGCAGAGGGACTGAAAACATGTGCATGAGATGAAAAAGTTCAGTTGCAGAAATTTCTTAAAATGCAAAAATTTCAGGTGAAGAAATTTCTTAACATGAAAAAATTCAGTTGCAGAAATTTCTTAAGATGAAAAACTTTCAGGTGCAGAAATTTCTTAAGATGGAAAAAATTTCAGGTGCAGAAATTTCTTAAGATGGAAAAGATTTCAGGTGCAGAAATTTCTTAAGATGGAAGAAATTTCAGGTGAAGAAATTTGTTAAGATGAAAAAAGTTCAGGTGAGGAATTTCTTAAGATGAAACAATTTCAGGTGAGGAAATTTCTTAAGATGAAAAAGTTCAGTTGCAGAAATTTATAAGATGAAAAAGAATTCAGTTGCAGAAATTTCTTAAGATGAAAAAGTTCAGTTGCAGAAATTTCTTAAGATGAAAAAGTTCATTTGCTGAAATTTTAGCACAGAGACTGAAAACACACGAGATGAAAAACTTCAGGTGAAGAAATTTCTTCAGATGAAAAAATTCAGGTGAAGAAATTTCTTAAGATGAAAAATTTCAGGTGAAGAAAATTTAGCAGAGGGACTGAAAAACACATGAGATTACAAGTTCAGTTAAAGAAATTTTAGCACACTTGCTTCTTCTTCTTTTCTTCTTCTTCTTTTCTTTTTTTCTTCTTCTTCTTTTCTTTTTTTCTTCTTCTTCTTTAAATGCCCAAACAGCAACTATTGCTGTGTGTCATATTAGCAAAATTGCACTGCGCTGCCGAAAAACGCCTGACAAGTCAGGCCCAGTATATGCAACTTCAACATGAGCAGACCTCCAGTAAGTTCTCTCTCTCTCTCTCTCTCTCTCGCTCTCTCTCTCTCTCTCTCTCTCTCTCTCTCTCTCTCTCTCTTTTCTCTCTCTCTCTCTCCTTTTGTGTGAACTCTTTGAAGAAGTTCTCTACTGAGTATTTCAGGTTGTGTCTCCTGAAGCCTACCCCTCTTCAGGTTTTTAACATGTGCACAAGATATTCCACATGCATTCACACACAGTACCTCGATTTAAAGTCTCATCCAAAGGACTTTAACATTAAGTTGTGCTTTTTTCCCCCATCAAACAACTATGGAAGAAAAGGTATGGCTAGGATCCAACCCACAACCTAGCAGTTTACTTGTTGGCAGGCAAACTAACATCTCAACCATCCTAATCCAATCCAACCCTATAGTTTATAGCCCCTCCGCCACCGCTGACCACAGAGGCCATATCAGGGCTGCCTCCTGTTCAACTTTCTTAGCTATCCTGCCAGTCCTTCGGATGAGACTATAAACCGAGAGCCTGTGTGCGAACACACGCAGAACATCTTGCGCACACGTTAAATCCTGTTCCGCTTTCCGTAAGAGCAGGCCATTGTGTGCCGGTGGGAACAGATGACAGAATTCACAAATCCGCATGCATACACACGGGGACTGGATGTAAAAAAGCACATAAGTGCTTATTCCATTATCCTCGATGTAAAAGAATGAAATAAATAAATTTAAAAAATTTAAAAATAAAAAATTTTACTTGTTAGCAGACAAACTAACATCTCAACCATCCTAATCCAATCCAATCCTGTTGTTTCAGCGCTTTGATTTGCTGCTTTACAAGATTCAGCGCTATATAAATTCCATACATTATTATTATTATTATTATTTACAGCCCTGCCAATCACAGAGGCCATATCAGGGGCTGCCTCCTCATCAGCTTTCTTAGCTATCCTGCCACCCTCCTCTGTCTTACAGGTCTAGCCTACTTAATACTACTACTACTACTAATAATAATAATAAATGGAACTTATATATAGCGCTATATCTTGCAAAGACAAATCAAAGCGCATGCTTTCAACCTAATCTTACACAGTCATGCAATCAATGATAAATAATCAATAGTTTAAACAACCAGATATTTACAAACATGGTGGGCTGCAGATCAAATCTATGAAATACAATTGCAATAGTCAAATGTTTTTTCAAAAGCACACACACACACTCACACACACAGGTCGTATACTTTAACAAGGGTGATAGGACATGGGTTAGTGAAGGTGGGATAGTTCTGATATGAAACAGGAAGAGGGGGGAATCTTAGGTTTAATAATAATAATAATAATAATGTATGGAATTTATATAGCGCTGAATCTTGTAAAGCAACAAATCAAAGCGCTCAAAGGTTTGAAATAAATACGTCTTGAGGCTGGATTTAAAAGTATCGTAACTAGACTTCTGGCCAAGAGAGAGAGAGAGGGAGCTCATTCCAGGTCGGTGGAAATAGAAATAGGAAATAGAAATTGAAATTGAAATAGAGAAAGAGCGGTGGTGGCCAACGGTGGATTGGTTGAATCTAGGTATTCCTAGGCACAAAGGTATCTGCAGCAGAGCGGAGGGAGGGAAGGTGAAGGAGTGTACAGGTGAAGACATTCAGGGAGGTAGGAGGGTGATGCTTGGGGAGCTTACTGATGCTGGGCTGGGCAGCATTGAAGAAGTAGACAGTCAGTAGCACCACCAGGTTGAGGATGGCCAGTGCCACGTACCAGCTTCTGTGTCCTCCTGACCTGTCCATCCTTGTGTTCGATTCTCTGGGGCCCTGGCTGCTTTCTGGATGTATCTGTTGGAAATGTCTGCATACACACACACACATATACAAGCATTATCCATTATCCTCGATATTAAAGAATTTTAACATATGAATTTTTTTTTTTAAACAGAGACTCAATAGCATGCATGTGCACACACACACACACACACACACACACACACACACACACACACACACACACACACACACACATTATTGGGTTGTTGAAAGAATGAAAGAAACACACACACATCACAGACATGCACACACACATACACACACACATGCACATGTACACACATACACACACATACTCATACACATGCACACTCACACACATGCACATTGCTGAGTTGCTGAAAGAAACAACACACACACACATACACTCACTCACTTATACATACACATGCACGGATGTCTACACATGCACACGAACACACACACACACGCGCGCGCGCGTCTAATACCACTGTAAGTGAATAGATGCTAACTGAAAGCACACAAGCACACACACACACACACACACACACACGAATTACCTTGTAGAACCTATGCACAAAACTAGCACGGCAGTAACTTCGAAAAGCTTCACAAACAACTTGGACACCAACACCACGAGATAT
>CM054162.1:18342134-18347134 GCA_028751875.1 Rapana venosa
ATTTGCACACACTTTAAAACATGTTCCACTTTTCCGAAAAGTAGGCTATTGTGTGCCTTTGGGAACAGATGACAAAATTTACAAAACCGCATGCGCACTGCGACTGGATGTAAAACAAAAACCAACTGAACATATGAGTACTTATTCCATTAACCTATCCTTGAAATAAAGAAATAAAAGAAATTTTTAAAGAAATAGAAAACACACACACACACACACCGCGCGCGCACACACACACACACACACACACACACACACACACACACACACACACACACACACACACACACACACACACACACACACACACACACACACACACAACACACACACGAACGAACGCACGAACGAAACTAAACACGAACACACATCCTTTATTAAATTTGTTCCCCCTAAGTAACTGATATGTATACCAGCTTCCAAACAAAACGATGTCATGGTTTTTGTTTAGAGCACAAAATGTAATAGTCTAGGCCATTGCCTGCTTATTGCTTACAATATTATGGCTGTGCATTCTAAGATGTTGTTGT
The DNA here is from genome assembly GCA_028751875.1 of Rapana venosa. NCBI lineage: Eukaryota > Metazoa > Mollusca > Gastropoda > Neogastropoda > Muricidae > Rapana > Rapana venosa. The sequence goes on from CM054162.1 coordinate 18,342,665, forward strand.
TGTTGTTTATTTTTATTTATTCTTGTATATGGAGGATAACGGAATAAGCACTCATGCGCTTTTATACATCCAGTCCCTGTGTGTATGCGGTTTTGTCAATTTTGTCATCTGTTCCCACCGGCACACAATGGCCTACTCTTTCGGAAAGCGGAACAGGATTTAACGTGTGCGCAAGATGTTCTGCATGCGTTCACACACAGGGCTTTGGTTTATAGTCTCATCCGAAGGATGTGTGGTGTAGTTGTTGTCGTCGTTGTTGTTGTTTTTCTTCTGAATAATAAACATCTCTAAACCACCTGCCATTCGAATCTTAACTCCCTGCTATTGCCCTCAGCTTGATCCCAAAAATTCATGAAAATAATTATCATAATAATATATGTGATGTCACCTACCTCTAGAAGAAAGTCATTCAGTTATGATTGAAAGTTATAAAATGCTGAGTAAGTCCATCTGTTTTCTGCCATAACTTCTACAAGTTTTCTGTCTGTGTCTGTCTGTCTGTCTGTCTCTGTCTGTCTGTCTGTCTATCTGTCTGTCTCTGTCTGTCTGTCTGTCTGCCTCTCTCTCTCTCTCTCTCTCTCTCTCTCTCTCTCTCTCTCCTCTCTCTCTCTCTCCTCTCTCTCTCTCTCTCTCTCTGTGTGTGTGTGTGTGTGTGTGTGTGTGTGTGTGTGTGGTGTGTGTGTGTGTGTGTGTGTGTGTGTGTGCGTGCGTGTGTGTGTTGTGTGTGTGTGTGTGGTGTGGTGCGTGCGTGCGTGTGTGGTGTGTGTGTGTGTGTGTGTGTGTGTGTGTGTGTGTGTGTGTGTGTGTGTGTGTGTGTGTGTGTGTGTGTGTGTAATAAAAGCGCATGAGTGCTTATTCGTTATCCTTCAAATAAAAGACTTTGATTTGTTTTGATTTCATTTGACCTCTCTCTCTCTCTCTCTCTCTCTCTCTCTCTCTCTCTCTCTCTCTCTCTCTCTCTCTCTCTCTCTCTCTCTCTATCTCTCTCTCTCTGTCTCTCCTCTCTCTTTCTCTCTCTCTCTCTCTCTCCTCTCCTCTCTCTCTACTCCTTTTCTTTTTCTCTCTTCTCTCTCTCTCTCTCTCTCTCTCTTCTCTCTCTCTCTCTCTCTCTCTCTCTCTCTCTCTCTCTCATTCATCCTCTCTCTCTCTTTCTCTCTCTCACTTTCTCTACTCTCTCATCTCTCTCTCTCTCTCTCTCTCTCATCTCTCTCTCTCTCTCTCTCCTCTCTCTCTCTCTCTCGCTCTCTCTCATCTTTCTCTCTCACACACACACACACGATTCAAAATTTAATTCCTTTAACCCCTTTTCAGGTATGGAGCATGTACAAAATATATTTTAACAGGAGAACAAACCTCACAGCAATTGACTTTAAAGATGTGTCATCAGTACCAACAGAAACTGAAAAACAAGTGTTCGGTATGGAAGGAGCAACTAAAGTGAAATAATCAACAAAATAATAAAAAGTGCAAACTATCACATTCAATTTCTATAATACTATTTGAATGAAGGCTCAGATAGAAAATATATACTCACGATTCAAATTTTAATTCCTCTCATCCCTTTTGGGACCTGGAGGATTATAAACGAAGTCAACAGGACATAAACCTAACAGCAAATGTATGTTTGTCCGTCGTGTTCGACGATGACCTCCAAAACAGCAGAAGGAGCCAGCTGCTGTTTCGGAAATTGGGCAGCAATTTGATTATAGTGGAGATGCCTTGCCCACAGCAAATACAAACAGAAATATTAACAATACTAACAGAAACCAAAAATCAAGAGTTCGTTGCAAAACGATGTCTCTCAAAATTCATCAGATTTACAGGTATTTCTTAAAAATCATGTTGTTGCCTTTTGCAATTGTAGATTGTGTTTAAAGAAATCGATATACTTTTTAAAAAGAAATGTCAGGAGTCTTTAATATTGTCTGTTTTTCATTTTGCAATAAACTCTTGCTTTTCAGTTCCTGTTAGTGTTGTTAATTTTCTCAACGTTGGACGGGATAGCCTAGTTGTTAGAACATTGCGCCCGCAATCTGACGGCCCGGGTTCGATTACCGTTCAAGGGGGATATTTTCCCCTGGAGTTAACATCAGTGCAGACTCCACTCTCCCCAAAAATCCTTCGGGTAAGCCTATAAACCGAGGCCCCGTGTGCGAACGCACGCAGAACTTCTTGCACACACGTTAAATCCTGTTCCGCTTTTCGTAAGAGTAGGCCATCGTGTGCCGGTGGGAACAGATGACAGAATTGACAAAACCGCATACACACGGGGACTGGATGTAAAAAGCAATAATAATAATAATAATAATAATAATAATAAATGGAATTTATATAGCGCTGTATCTTGCACAGACAAATCAAAGCGCTTACGCTCAACTCATTCTTACAGTCATGAAACCAATAGCAAGTAATAGTTCTAACAAGTCCAAATGCACACACACACACACACACACACACACACACACACACACACACACACACACACACACACACACACACACACACACACACACACACACACACACACACACACACACACACACACACACACACACACACCACACCACGCGCGCGCGCGCGCGCGTGTTATACACTTTAGCAGGGTGATGGAATTTTTGGCTGTTGGAAATCAGGGATGGCTATGAAATGAAACAGGAGAGGAAATTCTTAGGTTTGAAACAAATGTCTTGAGGCCGGATTTAAAAGTGTCATAAGAAGGTCTTTGGCGAAGAGAGATAGGGAGGCCATTCCAAATCGATGGACCAGAAACAGAGAAAGAGCGACGGCCAACAGTGGACTGGCTGATTCTAGGTGTTTGTAAGCACAAGGAATCTGCAGCAGAGCGAAGGGAACGAGAAGGAGTGTACAGGTGGAGACATTCACAGAGGTAGGATGGTGCTGTTTTGTGGAGACATTTGTAACAGAGAGTACTGATCTTATAGTTTATTCTTTGTGGCTCAGGCAGCCAGTGGAGAGATCGCAAGAGAGGGGTAATGTGCTCAGATTTTTTCTTTCTGAGGTCTAGTCGAGCTGCAGTGTTTTGAAATCGTTGAAGGGAGTGGATAGATGATGCTGGCAGACCAGACAAAAGAGAATTGCAATAGTCCAGACTTGAAAAAAATGAGAGATGCCACGAGTTTTGATGTTGCGTCTGTGGACAGCTACTTTCGAATTGCACTAATACGCTACACTAATAATTACTTATTCCATTATCCTCGATATAAAAGAATAAAATAAAATAAAATAAATAAAAATAAAAACTCACACGTGTTTTCCCTAGTCCTCAAAACCGGTACTTCCCGAAATTAAATTTAGCTTGCCGATTTTCCCGGAATGTCTTCTCGTCGCTACAGCTACACTACTAGGTGTGTGCCTTACACTTTCCTAAAAATCTTTCAGATTGTTTCGATCCTGGAGTATTTTCTAAAGATGGTATCATCGGTTGATTTCCTTTCAGGATATATAAGCCCGCGAACAGATTTTCGAGGAATCGAAGTTTTTGATGGGTTGATGTGATGCGATTAACCGAGTTCGTTGTAAAAAAAATTTGAGGGGAAAAAAATAGGAGAGCTTGCTTAATCATGCATGTGTCTGCAAGTAAAACGCTCTTTGAGTATCTCATTTTTGCCGAGTATCTTCATACTATTCTCTCCACTGGTTCGGCTGTTATCTGTAAAACCATGGGCTGAAGAGGTTTTTATTTCTGAAAAAGACAAACTGAAAATGCTATTTTAAAAAATGTAAATGAGGTTCTCCATATGACGTCACAACCGACCCTGAAGTCGTTTGCTTTTAGCTAGCAGACGACATTAGTTTTCTTATCAGTTCCGAGCGAAATGGTTAACCTACTTAATCTTTTTTTTTCCTTTTTTTTCTATCTTATACGTTTATGACAGCTGCGACAGATTGTGAAAAGATAATAACTGGAGATTTAAGCGATGTGTATGATGACTATGACTACAAAACGCTTGGAGGATAGGTAACTCGGGCGAGGGGCTTGGTAGTTGTTTTTTTCTTTTACATAAGGTTCCCTCAGGTTGTGGTTGATCGGCCATGGCAGTTATTGGTTTGTGGTTCGTGTTGTGCTTCATTCTTGCAGCAGAGTCTTCCTTGTGTCTGTCCCCGAATTATGGTGAGTGGAAGGGAGGGAAGGAGCTGGTGTGTGTGTTGTGTGTGTGTGTGTGTGTGTTGTGTGTGTGTGGTGTGTGTGTGTGTGTGTGTGTGTGTGTGTGTGTGTTGTGTGTTGGTGTGTGTGTGTGTGTTGTGTGTGTGTTGTGTGTGTTGTGTGTGTGTGTGTTGTGTGTGTGTGTGTGTGTGTGTGGTGTGTGTGGTGTGTGTGTGTGGTTGTGTGTGTGGTGTGTGGGTGTGTGTGTGTGTGAGTGTGTGTGTGTGTGTGTGTGTGTGGTGTGTGTTGTGTGTGTGTGTGTGTGTGTGTGCTGTGTGTGTGTGTGCTGTGTGTGTGTGTGGGGG
>CM054162.1:18354634-18359634 GCA_028751875.1 Rapana venosa
TTTAATTGGCAAGAAAAGTTTCGGGCACTTGACAACTAATTTCCAATACTGACCATGCCTACCACTGATTTTGATTGGCAGGAAAAGTTTTGACATGAGACTACTACTAATTTCTATACTGACCACGCCTACAACTGCTTTTAATTGGCAGGAAAAGTCTTGACACCTGACTACTACTAATTTCCATACTGACCACGCCTACAACTGATTTTTGATTGGCAGGAAAAGTCATGACACCTGACTACTAATTTCCATACTGAAATTCCGTCTAAAATCACTAAATGTGAATAGACCTTAAACTGAAGATATTCCATATTGACCATGCCTACAATTGATTTTTTGATTGGCAGGAAAGTTTTGGCACGTGACTGATTTCCATTACGACCACACCTACCTGACCTCTGGCCTGTCCTGCAATGCTCAGCTGGAAAGCCTGCCCCCAATGGGGGACTACTGGTGTGACTCTCCCTGGACACTGGTCACCGAAACCCTTGATGCCATGGCAACCTACCCTGAAGAGGTGGACTTTGTCTTGTGGACAGGGTAAGAAGTTGTTTTTTAGTTGGTTTGTCTATCTGTCAGCGGCAGAAACTGTGTATAAGAATGAAAAATTGTGGGTCTATCTGTCAGGGACAGAAAGTGTGTATAAAAATGAAAAATTGTGGGGGTTTTTGTTGTAGTTGGTTGGGGTTGTTTGGGGTTGGGGTTTTTTTTGGGGGGGTAGCTCAGTGGTCGGAGCACTCACTTTCCCCCCCCCCCTTCCCTCCCAGCCAAGTTTAGCAGCTTCCAGCATGGTTACCAGTTGGATGGGTGACCGTTTGCACGCCTTGGCTTCAGTACAGTTCCCCCAGTTCACCCAGCTGTAAATGGGTACCTGCCCTCTTTAGGGTCAGGGAAGGTAAAGCAGCGAGGGAGAGGAGATGGGCTCAGCCCTCAATATGCTGGCCCCCGGAGAAGCTGAGGTCTCTGATGCCTCGCTCTCCTACAACCTTATAGGTTATGAGACACCTTAACATTTTTAAAAATTAGATTTTGTATACCACTTTTAAGTCATGGTAAATTTCTCTTCCTTAAACTCAGGCTGTTCTTACCATTGCCACAAGAGCAGTGCTACCCATTATTCCCCCTTTTTCTGTCTGCATGTGCTCGGAAATCAGAAAATCCCACTGGAGAGGCGCTTCCTGATATATAAGGCCTGCATCAGACCTGTTCTCCTGTATGGCTCGGAGACGTGGGTTTTAACAAAAACCATCGAATGTTTGTTGAAGAGCTGTGACAAAGATCAATTGGGAAGACGGGATCACGAATGAAGAACTATGGAGAATGTGCAAAGTTGATGATCTGAAGTCTGTAGCTAGTACCAATAGACTGGGCTAGTTTGGGCACGTTCAACGGAAAGCAGACCATCACATTATAAAAAGAGCAATGAACTTCGTAGCGGATGGAAAGCAAGACCTGGGCTGCCCGTATTGCAGATGATCTTAGAGAAAGGGGCATAAATAAGGAGGAAGCTCAAAACAGAGCGACATGGAGAAGGCTCATCAATGTCAAACTCCCCTGGGAGAAACATGACAAAAAAGAAGAAGAAGAAGTTGAAGAAGATGTGTAAGTGGGTTTTTTTCCTATCAGAGTGGCTTTCATTTCCTGAAGACTTTTTTTGTTTGCCAGAAACAACGGCCTTGATGTCAGGAACAATTGTCTCGATGCTGTGGGTTCTTTTACGTGTGTTAAATGCTTGTTGCACACGGGACCTCGGCTTAACATCTCGTCCTAAAGACTAGCACCCAGATCACCACTCACAGTCTAGCTCATGGATGGGGATAACGGTTGGGGTACAAACGGCACTTTTAGTTTGAGGGTGGGATTTTTTTAATGAAAATCTTGAAGCACGTGCCAAACCCTTTCCTGCCGATCAGTACTTTTCGCTTTCCAGGCAGGTGCGTTACCTCTTGACCAGCATTGTTGGGCATTCCTCAGCTTAAACCCAGGTGATCACTTCAGATTATGGGTTCTTTCTCCCTCCTCACACTTGGGAACCACTGTGAAACTGTTAATACACGCAGGAGAATGAGAAGTGTTAGATTTTTTGGGGTCAAGTGCCTTGCCATAATAGGCAGCCATACTCCGAAAGACCAGCACCCAGACCAGATTTTTTTCAAGTACCTTGCCATATAGGCAGCCATACTCCATGAGACTAGCATCCAGACCATCATTCAAGGTATTAGTGGATGGGGGGAGAAGTTTAGGCACAAATGTGTCACTGTCCTGATAATAATTATGGCCTTCCTGGTCAGTATGGCTATAAACAATGGTGGGTTGGTGGTCTAGAGGTAACACACTTGTCTCGGAAGTATGAAGTGTGATGAGTTTGATTCCCATTTATGTCCGAACTCCCCCTCCCCACCCCAGCCCCCTCCAGTCCATAACACCTTTAGTGGTGGGTCATTGTGTGTAAATCTTTCGGATGAGATGATAAAGCGAGGTCCTGTGTGCAGTATGCATTCAGCACACGTAAAAGAACCCACAAAAGAGTTGTTCTTGGCTGGCAAATTTCTTGAGAAAAAGGAAAAAGTCACTGTAATAGGGAATATATATATACTTGCAGACAAGGATGTTCTTTCTTTAAATGAGTGGTACTGCTCATATGTTGCTGTGCTCTTGAAGAACTGAGCAGCCCGAATCACATGCAGAGAAACCTACCGTGACTGAAAATAGTGTAAGCACAATATGGTGGAATATGATACAATGAATTGCAATACAATACAATGCGAGAAAATACAATAAAATGCAAAGCAATACATTACAATGCAGTCTAATGCAATGTGATGCAATACAATGCCATGCAATACAATAGACCCAACAAATGCAATACATGACAACACAATACAATTAAATACAAAAATAACGCAATGCAGTGCAATACAGTGTGATAAATACAATACAATGCAACACACAAAAATACAACACAGTACCACACAATACAGTTCCATACAACATAGTGCAATACAATACAATAAAATACTGTGTAATACAATACACAACAATTTGCAATACAACACAACACAGCTCAATTTCATACAGTACAATGCAATACACACACATATACACATATACACATATACACACACAAAGTGCTATGCACTACAACAGAATACAATGTAATATGCAATACACACACACATATTCACATATACACACACAAAGTGCAATGCACTACAACGGAATACAATGTAATAAACCACACCACAACACAAATTCCATATAAAAAACACAGCGCAACGCCATACAGACAGAAAATTGTAATGCACTACACGTTATATAACACAAGTATAACATACCACAACGCAAATCCAATATAATACAATACTGCAATATAATAATACTGCAGTACAATACAATGAAATATAACACACACACACACACACACACACACACACACACACACACACACACACCACACACACACAACACACACACACACACACACACACACACACAAATTGCAACACACCACAACACAAAGCCAACACTAACACAAACAACAACAAAACCGAACGTTCAAGGGGATATTTTCCCCTGGAGTTAACATCAGTGCAGACTCCACTCTCCCCCAAAAGTCCTTCAGATGAGACTATAAACCGAGGCCCCGTGTGCGAACGCACGCAGAACATCTTGCGCACACGTGCAGAAGATCAAATTTGCAAGTTAAAGATCCAGAAATTCATATCAGCGTGCGGTGGGTTATAGAATCCTGTTCTGCTTTTCGTAAGAGTAGGCCATTGTGTGCCGGTGGGAACATATGACAGAATTTACAAAAACCACATACACACGGGGACTAGATGTAAAAAAAAAAAAAGCACATAAGTGCTTATTCAATTATCCTCGATATAAAAGAATAATTATATAATAATAATAATAATAATAATAATAATTATTATTATTATTATTATAATGATGATGATCATGATGATGGTGATGATGATGATGTATGTTTGTCCCTCGTGTCCGATGATGACCTCCAAAACAGCAGAGGAGGCAGCTGCTGTTTTGGAAACTGGGCAGAAATTTGATTACATTGGAAATGCCTTGCCCACAGTACATCCCCACTCTCTCGGCCAAGTGGGCATAAGGACAGTCAGCGTTGGAGATGTTCTCCAAAAGGCCAACCAGCCCCCAGGGCTGCAGCACATTAAGGACTGTGCGAGTCAAGCCTCCTAGTCAGAGAGTCATCGTCGATCACTAAAGACTAAGCTGTAAAGTGGAATTCCATGACTGGGAAAGAAAGCCACTGGTCATACAGCCTCTCACCTTGCTGTTGCCCCCAGCGTCAATGGTTTAATCAAGAACTGTGATAAAGCCCAGGCGCTGACATCACTGGCGTTTGATGATTATAATAATAATAATAATAATAATAAACTCTGTTCCCCCAACCCCAGAGACACCGTGGCCCACATCTCCAACAAGGACCTGTCAGAATCGCTCAACATGGACCTGGTCCACAACCTGACCCAGGCCATCCGGCAACGCTTTCCCCGCACCCCAGTCTACCCGGCCTTCGGCAACCACGACTACTACCCGACCAGTCAGTTCCCCTCCCTCACCAACACCATCTACAACCGCACGGCCAACATCTGGAGCCACTGGCTCGGAGGGGAGGAACAGAGGGCCGATTTTAGGAAGGGTGAGTTGTTTGCTGGAGGGAACTGGTTGTTGAGTCTTTGAGGGTGCCCCCACGGTCGTCAGACTACGGGACAGATAGATAGATAGATAGATAGATAGATAGATAGATAGATAGATAGATAGATAGATAGATAGATAGATAGATAGATAGATAGATAGATAGATAGATAGATAGATAGATAGATAGATAGATAGATAGAGTTGGGCTGGGTTTTTTTTGTTGTTGTTTGTTTTAATGAGTATAATGGTATGATCATGAAGATTAGAAGGAGGAGGAGGGGGAGAAGAAGGAGGATGGAGGAGGAAAAGAAGGAGGATGG
>CM054162.1:18374634-18377134 GCA_028751875.1 Rapana venosa
ACACACACACACCACACACACACACACACACACACACCACACACACACACACACTCTCTCTCTCTCTCTCTCTCTCTCTCTCTCTCTCTCTCTCTCTCTCTCTCTCTCTCTCTCTCTCTCTCTCTCTCTCTCTTACTTAGGTGGTGATGAGGGAGATGAAGGATGCTGTTGAAAAAGTAGGAACAGATATGAGGGGAAAGAATCAGGTAGGAAATAAGTGCGTTTTGAGGCTGGATTTGAAGGTATCTAGTGAAGGCTTTGGGCGACGTTTTCTAGGCAAGCGCGTTACCTCTAGACCACCGATACACCGGGTGAAAATTTCAGGTTGTGACCACAGTGTTTGTGGCCTCTCCTGTCATGGAACATGGATGAAATGGATGAAACAGTAGGTGAAGTAATTTGTTTGTCCTGACGTTTTATGATTTTTTTAAAAATTCTTAAAACATTCTTTATTTAAGTGTGTGTGTGTGTGTGTGTGTGTGTGTGTGTGTGTGTGTGTGTGTGTGTGTGTGTGTGTGTGTGTGTGTGTGTGTGTGTGTGCATGAGCGTGCACGCGCGCAGGTGTGTATGAGTATGTGTGTGCGTGTATATGTATATGTGTGTAATTTGTATTTTTCAATGTATGATCTTATAAATTTTCCTCTTTTACTGGTTTAATTTAATGTTAAAGGTTGCAATAATGTAGTATTTCAGTATAATCATTAAGAAATTTGTTCTTAGATAGATGGCTTGATGGAAAAAAAGCAAGTGCATTGCTTATTCAATGTTCACTGTTCACTGGTCCCGTAACCCGCCAGGGTCGTGGGGGCGCTGCATGGTGGACGAACGGTGGACCAGCTGGCTCCACTTAGCGCGGTCGTGGGCAAGTGCCTGGGTGACACTGAAGTCCTTCCCTGTCCAATCACGGATGTCGTCGGCCCACTTTCTCCTCTGTCTGCCCCGTCTTCTCTTCCCCTGGACTGTTCCTTGCAGGATGGTCTTTGCAAGTCCTTCTGAGCGTGTTACGTGCCCATACCATCTGAGTTTCCTCTTTTTCGCCGTGGTCAGTAGGTCTTCATAACCCCGCACCTGTTGAGTGATCATTCTGCGGACTTCATTGTTGGTGACATGGTCCTTGTATGAGATGCCAAGGAGCCTTCTGAGGCATCTCATTTCTACTGCTTGGATCCTCCTTTGTAGGTCTGCGTTTAGTGTCCATGCCTCACATGCGTAAAGCATGATTGAGGTGACTAGCGCGTTTAGTAACTTTACCTTGGTTCCGAGAGGGATGTTTCTGTCTCTCCATTTGGTCTTCAGTCTTTATTCAATGTACCATCTGGAAATAAAAAACTTGACTTGACTTAGACAGATGGCTTGATGAAATAAAAAGCAAATGCGTTGCTTATTCAATGTACCATCTGGAAATAAAAATTTGACTTGACTTGACTTAGACAGATGGCTTGATGGAAAAAAAAGCAAATGTGTTGCTTATTCAATGTACCATCTGGAAATAAAAATTTGACTTGACTTGACTTAGACAGATGGCTTGATAAAATAAAAATAAAGCAACTGCGTTGCTTATTCAATGTACCATCTGGAAATAAAAATTTGACTTGACTTAGACAGATGGCTTGATGAAAAAAAAAGCAAATGCGTTGCTTATTCAATGTACCATCTGGAAATAAAAATTTGACTTGACTTAGACAGATGGCTTGATGAAAAAAAAAAAAAGCAAATGCATTGCTTATTCAATGTACCATCTGGAAATAAAAATTTGACTTGACTTGACTTGTCATCAGGATCTCCGGCCATACCGCTGTTCGTGGCTCCTTCCGTGACACCCTGGAGGTTCAAACTGCCGACCGGGGAGACCGGCCCCGCCCACAACCCCGCCATCCGCTTGGTGACCTATGACCGCCACACGGGCCACCATGTGAACATTGAACAGTTCAGCCTGGACTTGCCTGCCTTCAGTCATAGAGAGAGAGCCAACTTCACCCTGCTGTATTCTTTTAGGGAGGTGAGGAAGAGATGGAGAGATGGGGAGAGAGGGGGGTGGGAGGGGGGAGAGGGGGAGAGAGGGGGGGAGATGGGGAGAGAGAGAGTGGAGAGGGGGGAGAGAGGGGGGAGAGAGAGGGGGAGAGAGAGGGTGGGGGGAGATGGGGGAGATGGAGAGATGGGGGGAGAGAGGGAGTGGAGAGAGAGGGAGAGAGATGGAGAGAGGGAGAGGGAGAGAGAGGGGGGGAGATGGAGAGAGGGAGAGAGAGAGAGAGAGAGAGAGAGAGAGAGAGAGGAGAGAGAGAGAGAGAGAGAGAGAGAGAGAGAGAGAGAGAGAGAGAGAGAGATAGGCTGACAGTTTTATTGTCTATCCAACATTACAGCCCTGCAGATAAGGGGTTGGGGGATACCAATTTCAGATTTGTGTAGCATAATACAGTCTTCGAATATTCCTCACACTTTGCACGTACTGTACAACTGAACGAGAGAGAGAGAGGAAGAGAGAGGGAGGGAGGGAGGGAGA
>CM054162.1:18382134-18392134 GCA_028751875.1 Rapana venosa
TACATAGAGACAGTAAATCGTAGAATTTTTGTTAAAACACTAATTAACCGTATCAATTTTCAACACAGTCGTCACATCGTCATTTTTAGATTCGCTCACCCGGTGCCAAGACAGGAGAACAGTGTGACCAGGATGCCGGAAAAAATAGTGTGCGGTTTCCCAAAACTAACCAGACCCCGACTACGGCATTGTGGGGCCCCTTTAGGGATATCCCCTGGTGTTGACCCCATCTTGTGTTTCACTTTAAAAACAACGCTGCCAACACTGCTATCATCAATGCGGGGGATCTGGGGAATCCCTTTTTTAAAATATTATATAATTTTAAAAAGTGAAAATAAAAATTTATAATTTTATTAAATTCCCGGTTTTGACCCTATATTGGATGATCCATTAAAAAACGCTCCAACACTACACCAAGCTACTAAAAAAAATTTAATGTAAGGGGGAATTTTTATGGCTGAATCTTGTAAAGAACAAATCAAAGCGTTTGGTGACATGGGTCTTTTTGGATGCGTGGTTTTTTAAATATTGTCATCTTTTCCCATCACAATGTGTGGACTCTGGGTACCCCTAGTGTTGCCCCTACTTTTGATTATCTCTTAAACACCCCGGGCCAAAACTACAAACCCCAAGCGACTAAAAAATTAAAATAATGGAATTTTTATAGCGCTGAATCTTTAAAAGCAACAAATAAAAAGCGCTCGGGATGAATGGGGTTTTTTTTGGATGCTGTTATGCGTTTTTTAAATTTTTGTATCTTTTCCCATCAAAATGTGTACTTGGGGGTACCCCGGGTGTTGCCCCATATTGGATGATCACTTTAAAAAACGCTGCCAAAAACGACAAAATCATCAATGTGGGCTCTGGGGATACCCTGTTGGACCTACTTTGGGATGATCACATTAACAACGCTGAAAAAAACTTTCCCTTCCCCGTCTGTTGGACTAGGCTGGACTGCACGACCTCAGACGCATGACAATACTTAGCCACAACCACACGGCAAGCTGATTGCATACGCGGGGCACACTCTTTTTAAATGTTAATGATCTCTTGAAAAGGCAAAATTTATGTGTAATAAATTTTGAGGGGCAGGAGTGGGAAATACAAGTGGGGTAGCCATTTGGGACTTGCCCAAATTTAAATTTTTAACTAAATCCCCAAAGATCAGTTTAATATTTGTAATATGAACTCCACCTTTTTTCAACCCACTTGACTGCAAATTTTTGCTTCTGGAAACGTCAGAGATCCCCGAAACATTGCAAGGTTACCTTGGTACATTTACAGGAGACACTTTTTCAGAATTTAGAAGTATCCGTCGCTTCCCCAAGAATATTTGATATTCCGTCGCCCTTAAAACTGCCATAAAAAAAACAGATAAAAAAAAAAGAAAATAGCTTTAAATATTTGTTGCACCACCAAAAAAAAAAAAAAAAAATAAAACAAACACCTAATGAATGTTTGTGCCTAATGTTTGGGGATCTTAGTGAAAGGATGCAAGGGAGGTAATAAAGTTTGTATCCAGCCAAGTGGTCAGTCTTTGCTAGATAATATAACCCAGACATTGCTATAAACGTGTGCACTCACAGGCAAGAGAAGTTGGGGGAAAAAAGGATTACTGGCCCACACTGGGATCTACAAGAGATGCAATTCCCCCACATGACGATATAATGCATTATTGAGGAAATGTAGTGGAGGATAACAAACCGGTAATCCTTACAACTTTTTTTATTTATAATAATTTTTGTTATATAAGATAATGTCTTGGGCTGGTGGGACATCCCCACATTCACCACTGCAACCCATTTTCGAACCCCTTTAGAGGGGTTTTTTCCCCGGGAGTTAACTCATGCAGCCCCTCTCCCCAAAAGCCCTTCGGATGAGACTAAAACCAGGCAGTGTGCGAACATATGCAGAACATCTGTGACACTTTAAATCCGTCCTGCTTTTCGAAAGAGGGGACTGTTGTGTGCCAGTGGGAACAGATGACTTTTAAAACACACGGGGGTCGGATGTAAAAAACCCATATGTTTATTCCATTACCTCAATATAAAAAATAAATAAAAAACAAAAAAAAACCACACACACATATTCTGTGTCTTCTCTTTCCACACACCACAATTCGCCTCTGTCCTCTACACACCCCTTCCCTTCTCTCTCCTCTCTCTCTCTCCCCAATTCTGAATTAAAATTTGCATTTTGACTGTACCGTTTTTGATGTCTATTTCAAAATATTGATGCATTTACAAAGGGGTACCAACACAAAACCTTGTCGGGGTACGGCCCACAGAATGGGTTTTTGTTTTTCATTTTTGATCACAATTTACATACCAATATCTGGTTTTCCTCCTTCCCCAACCCTTTTGTGCCCAAGGGCCAATTACAGATTAACAGATTAAAACTTTTTTAGAGCTCAGAGTTTCTCTCCTCCCCCCCTCCCCCCCACACACACACCCCCAACACACACCACAAAACACAAAAACCCACAACACACAGAAAACACACACACACAAAATGAATAAAACAATTTTTATTAATAAACAAAACCGAGGAAAAAAAAATAAAGCCACACCGCGCACACACAAGCTATGAAAAAGAACAGAAACAATCATGCACACACACACACACACACACAACACAAATACAAACAATTACATACATACACTACACACTGTCGAAAAGTCCAGTTTGTTGCCCACAAAAGTGGCCCCATCTCGATAAACACTTACAAAACCTGCTGTAAAAAAGCTTAGGCTACATGATACTGTACCGCACTGTACGTACTTCACAAAAGCAAACGGGTAGAAAAAACCCAAACCCCAACAAATCAAAAACCCCGGGGAAAACAAAATAACATGCTATGGGGAAAAAAAATTTTTAATTTTTTGAGAAATTATTACAGCAAAATTAAAGATGATATAAGATGCATAATTTTTAAAAACATTAAAATTTACACGGGCTAAAGCTTGATTTATCACCCTATTTCCCACAAAAAAAAACCCACAGAAACCAAAAAACTCCAAGCCCGCATTCAAAATCTCCTGGGAAAATATCCCTCAATTTTAGTGACTAATCAAAGTTGGGTTTTTTGTGGCCTTCTGCCGTCTATTTTTTAATAATAAATTTTAAAAATAATAATAATACGATACACAAAAATTGTAATAAAAAAAATTAAAAAATGGGCACTTGGCACTAGTATCTTTTTCCCGAGCAATATTTTTTTTTATTTTTTATTTTTTTCTTTTTTATCGGGATAATGGAATAAGCACTTTTTGCTTTTTTACACCAGTCCCCGTGTTATGCGGTTTTTATAAAATTCCTATCTTTCCCACCAACACACAAAGGCCTACTCTTACGAAAAGTGGAACAGGATTTAACAGTGCGCAAGATGTTCGCGTGCATTTTACCACAGGGGCCTCGTTTAAGCTCATCCCAAAGGACTACATAAAAGGAATCACCCCCCTCCCCGTTCCTCGTTTTCAGCTCAGGGTTTTACCAATGGTGAGATCTTTGCGTAGCAACAGATTCCCCCTAAAAGGATCTGCACTCCCTCTTCGGGATGGATATCATGATATAAAAAACCGTTTTTCAAAATTGTACTTTTTATATCGCTGGGGGTTCAAAATTTCCCAAAACG
The DNA here is from genome assembly GCA_028751875.1 of Rapana venosa. Taxonomy (NCBI): domain Eukaryota; kingdom Metazoa; phylum Mollusca; class Gastropoda; order Neogastropoda; family Muricidae; genus Rapana; species Rapana venosa. The sequence continues at coordinate 18,385,769 of CM054162.1, forward strand.
ATACCACATCACTCACCGAATCACCCCGGTTATTTAAAAAAAAAAAAAAATTTATTTATCCAAATTAAGACTGACAACAATTGCCAGTTGGTGTCAGTTTTTTCCTCAAAAAACCATCTACTCATAACAGTGATTTTTTTCACAAAACATTTTTTTAGTAAAATTTTTATTGGGGGGGTTTTTTATTAAAATTTTTTTAAAAATAAAGAAAAACACTCATGGCTTTTTTCATCCGTTTCCCTTGGTGTATCGGTTTTGTAAATTTTGTCATCTTTTCTGGAATCTTTTCTACCGAAAGAAAAAGGACGCAGAATCTTGGCTACGGGAGGTACTCAATAAAACCCATCTCTAGCTTTCTTTCAATAAGAACCCCGGCTTGTGCAGAACTTTCGGCGTGTTGTTTTTTTTTTAAAATTTTACATTTCTAAAGGGGGCCCGAGGAGCTCAAGTGGGGTATTTTGGGGACCAAAAATCCCCAAAACGGGAAAATTTCCACTGGGGCTTAAAAAATTTTCGACTCAACGCAACCCCCCCTTTCTTGCCATCCTCACAAGCAGCCAAAAAAAAAAAAAAAACAACTTTAATTTTTGTTGGGTATGATCTCAGAGATAGAAAAAAAAATCAATTCCTTACAGTGACACTAACTTCAAAGTGACAGTATCCTCATAGTAACATTTGGAGAAAAAAATATAATAATAAAAAATAATTAAAAAAAAAAAAATTATATATATATGGGTGGTAGCGTAAGTGCTCAGGTGAGAGAAATCCGCATGTTCTTGTCACACACACAAAAATATGTTAAAAAACTTGATGAGAATGATGTTTTCATTTTGTTGTTCTTCTTCTCTCTCTCATACACAACCAAGTACTCTAACAATGGCCCACACTTTTATCTTCCGAGTCCTCTCCATTCCGTCATGCAAATGATGTCTAATTTATTTTGTTTGTGTGTGTTCTTCTCTCTTGTACACTACCAACTACTCTAAATAATAACCCACACTTTTTTCCTCTCTCCACACAGTCTTCAATCGACTTAAGTCAAAGTCACTTAAGCGCAAGAAGCAATGTACACTACGCAGGATGCCTACTGCTCCAAAAACATACTTTCACAATCATCACAAAAATGTGTTCCTCAGCTCACTAATGCTCTCAACGAATTCACAGTTGCTGCCATAAAATAAGAATATGTTTTCTGTGCTAAAGCTCTATGTATAATTAATAACATAGTGGTAAGGAAGCTGTCTTGTAAGAAAATAAAACTGTGTAAACATTTAAAAAAGCAGCTTTTAATTAATCACAGGTAAGTAATCTCGCTCTCGAAATGAGACTCGACACCAAACTAATTGATGATTAACAAAGGGATTTGGGTTTTTTAGGCTCGAAAAGTTATTTTGATATTAGTCAAAAATTTTATCTTAAAAAAAATTCACTTCAATCACCACAGCTCACATTTAACATCTACAAAGCAAAAAAATATCAAATTATTTCTCCCACCCCCCCCCCCCCCCCCCCCACCCCCCCCTTCTCTTAGCTTCAGCCCATAATTGCTTCATGCATTTTTTCTTTAAAAAAAGATTTATCAGGAAATCTATTCAGTCCATACGATTCATCTAAGCCTGCCGATGATATTATACCTGTTTCCATTCTTTTATCAATATCACACTTTATAGCTTGTTAAAAAAGAAAAAAGAAGAACGGTGGTGAATTCAACAGACATGACACCACAGAATGACCCAAACCCTCTTTTATTCCCCATGTCCCAGTCTTGATGCAGCTTCTTCCATTTTCATACCACTTCAAGTCCGAAAGATTTCTCTGCTTCTTCTTGGGTTCTCTTTACACAAAAACTGTCCATCAATTTCAGCACAAAAGGATCGAAGACTGACATGTCTGTTTTGGTTGGTTTGGGGTTTTGTTGTTGTTGTTGTTGTCCAACTGCAGCAAGATGAGGGAAACTGCCTGATATTTTTCTCTCTCTCTAACACTCACACAAATTTCCATTCTTTTTGTACAAGTGGTAACAGATCCCTCCCATGAAAGAAAAAAATGATAACCTCCCATGAAAAAACAGTTTACCTCCCATGAGAAAAAAATACCCTCCCATGGAAAAATACCTCTCAAGAGAAAAAATAAATTACCTCCCATGAGAATAAAATTACCTCCCATGCGAGCAGAGATTGGGCACAGCCCATGTTTCTAAATCGGACACAACCATGACTTGTGCAGGCTCTTGTTTCCTTGCTTGTGCTTCCCCCTTTATTGCATACACTGTCATTAGTTTTTGAAGCACCTCCGTTTATTTTATTATTTATAAGAAAAACACATTCTCATTGTTCTGTTGTGCTTCGTAGCTGAAAAATTGTACAGAGCTGTGGCAGATTAAACATCTCTCCGCTCTGTTACCCTGTTATGTTCAACATGGCTGTGGAAACTTCTACAATGCTGCACCCACCCAAACTTTGTCCCAGACATCATGATGTACTTCAGTGTTGTACTTAAACCTAGCAAGACCTGGGCTTGCCTGTATTGCAGATCATCTTAGAGAAAGGGGCATAAATAAGAAGGAGGAAGCTCAAAACAGAGAGAGATGGGGAAAAGGCTCATCAATGTCAAACCTCCCCTGGGAGAAATATGACAAAAAAGGAAGAAGACAGAAGAGTGTCGTACTTAAGTGTTGATGTGCATAGCCTGGCAAAAAGCAGTGACCATCTAATAAAATGGAGTATTAGAGATGTTGACTTCTGTCTGTGTGACCTTGGGTGACTTGTGCACTAACCAGCATGAGACAAATTGGTTTCAAGTATATCGAATCATGCCACAACACTTTGGCAGTCCTTGGCTGTGACAACAATCACAGCCGAGACATCAATAAAAGCTTGCATCAAAACAAATATTATTATGTCATAGCTACAATTCAGTATTACTAACACTCGAACCAAAACACAAATAGTTAACAACAGAAATTCAGAAACACTCAACAATTCAATCAAAACATATGTCACAAATTCAAAATCATTAACGAGTGAATCAAAACATGCATTACAAATTCAAAAACACTAACGACTCAATCAACACGTGTGTTACAAACTCAAAACCATTAACGACTGAATCAAAACATGAATTTGTCAAAAATAGGAACACTAGCGATTGAATCAAAACATGAATTTGTCAAAAACTTCAGAAACAGTAACATTTGAATCAAAACACTGAATACTTTATGTAAAATATTGTTTTAAAAACATCACCGCTTGATTCAAAGTACAAGTAGTTTGACATAAAAGAAATTCAAAGTTTACACTAACGCTTGAATGAAAACTATAAGAGCAAGAATCAAATGCCAAAAAATGCCAATACTTGAATGCAAACACAAAAATTTGCGTCACAATGCTAATAAAAAAACAACCACCCCAACAACTCTGCAACATGGGATGATAACCCCCATGCAAAATCACTTCAGTAAAAACACTAACATTCAAATTAAAGCCTCTTGTCATAGGGGTGAAGAAAATACTGCATCACTTTTGATTAGATCTGAGCAAAGTTAATCAGTTAAGAGAGTATTATAAAGAACTGACAGTCCCTCGTCCACATCAGTATGTTTGATATGCGCCATTTGGTAAAGATTTCCTTTCTTTAAAAATCCTACTTAAACGTGTTTGATATACATATGCGACAGATGCTATAGCGGTGTGGTTAACATGACTTGACTTCAATCCCATGGATCCATGAAGTCGTGGGTTCGAATCCTAGTAACGTCTGGTGAATTAAGGGTGGGGATTTTTACAATCTCCCAGATCAACTTCCAATGCAGACTTGCCAGTGCCTTAATTTCCTTCACGTATATAAGCATGCACAAAAATCAAATATGCATGTTAAAGATCTCGATGTCAGTGATCAGTGTGTTACGGAAACACGAACATACCCAGCACACATCCCCAAAGTTGGAATGTGGCTACCTTCAAGGTGAACAAAAACGGGTCACATACGCAAAATCTCACCATAGGTGAACCTTGGAGCTCTAGCCAAGGAACAAAACAAAAAACAAAACAAAACCCCACCATTAAAATGTATACAGTATGGCCCCCCCCCCCCCCTGCAAAATTCCTCCCTTGCTTTAGAATGAGTTCAGCCACAGACAGGAGGAACGAAACATGTTCTGTGGACAGTGGAGATGCAAGGGACACAGACAGACAGACATACATACAAAACAAACTGTGATGAGCGCTATTTTGTGTGAACCCTACCATGTACAGACATGTACAGACTGCTCTATGAGAAACTTGGGCTGTTCTCCTTAGAGAAAGCATACATAACAACAGCACCCTTTAAAAAAAAAAAAAAAGCAAGCAAAAACGGTCTGTGTGTGTACCGTTGTTTTCCCTTTGAAAATGGCCTTTTACACCGCAATTTTTACCAAGGACAACTCTCGTGTTGCCAGTTGGGTTTTATTACTGCACAGTCATAGGGCTGGGGTTTCTCGTCTCGTACAAAGAGACTAGCTAGCACCTAGACCACCACCACCACTACCACTCACGGTCTATACAACGGAGTCAAACTCACCCTTCAGGTGGGATTCACTAAACCCAGGAAGGACCTTGCATAAAGGGCGAAAAAGAAAAAGAAATCCCACTTTTAGACAAGACTGAATTGAACCTGTGACTTCAGGGGCCCAAATCCTAATTTAATAACAATAATAATAATAATGTATGGAATTTATATAGCGCTGAATCTTGTAAAGAAACAAATCAAAGCGCTCAGATGGCTTTTTTCTTTAAACAAATTTTTTTTTTATAATTTTTTTAATTTATGCGTGTGTATGCGTTTTAAAAAAAAAAATTGTCATCTGTTCCCACTGGCACATAATGGCCTACTCTTTCGAAAAGCGGAACAGGGTTTAACGTGTGTGCAAGATGTTCTGCATATGTTCGAACACAGGGCCTCGGTTTATAGTCTCATCCAAAGGACTTTGACATTTAGTTCGATTTTTGGGGGGTCAAACTGGGAAGAAAGGGCGAGGCTGGGAATCGAACCCAGAACCTCACGGTTTACTTGTTGGCAGGCAAACATCTTAACCATCCTGCCACCTTCCTTTCTAGTGGAAAGCCTGTTTGCCTGACACTCCCAGACAAGGACAGACCATGGAGGTCAACCTAACAAAACCAAGTACTTCACACTTACGCCTTCGATAAACAAGCGAGTCGTGCAATACAAGCAACAAGCAGTTACAAACAGAGACGATGAGGCAAGGGTGTTTCTTCGTTTCGTTTTGATTATGATCACAGACTTGTGATGAAATGCCGAGTTTTATTTATTTATTTATTTATTCTTTTATATCAAGGATAATGGAAATAAGCCCTCATGTGCTTTTTTACATCCAGTCCCCGTGTGTATGCGGTTTTGTCAATTTTGTCATCTGTTTCCACCGGCACACAATGGCCTACTCTTCTGAAAAGCAGAACAGGATTTAACGTGTGCGCAAGATGTTCTGCATGCGTTCGAAACACGGGGCCTCGGTTTATAGTCTCATCCGAAGGACTTCGACATTCAGTTCAATTTTTTTGGTTGTCAAACTGGGAAGAAAGGGCGAGGCTGGGAATCAAACCCAGAACCTCACGGTTAACTTTGTTGGCAGGCGGACGTTTTAACCATCCTGCCACCTTGTTTCACTGAATGGCCATGTGCACCTTGCAGCACACACTACGCCTTAGTTTTAACAACCCATTTCAAACACCCACACACAACAAAACAAAGAATGTGGAGGAGGCTGGTAGGCCGTAAAATAATACAGTGCCGTCTGTACAGAGTGAGTACAGACAGCAACTGAGGGTCTCAAGTTATTCAATCTGGCTAACTTCTATCCAAACAAATTTTTTGGAAAAAAAAAACACCCCACAAACACCCACATTACCCCCCCCCCCCCCCCCCCCCCCTTTAAATAAAAAATATGCTAATATCCATTACATCGCTACATGAGAGCCAAACCAGGTTATCTCCAATGCACCCAGTGAAGGAGTTAACCTGGTTTAGCTCTAATGCAGTTCCTTCATAACATTATCTCTAGTCCACGTACATACACACACACACACACCTCAGTGGTTTTATTCTGTAATGGTAAATACTGCAGTAGACGGGTGATTTGATTCATGAAGAGACTGAACAAAACATTACCACCCTCTTCCCTCCCTGTCCAAATCCTCTACTACCCTCTCTAGCAGAAACACACACACACACTAAAAAACCCACACACCTGAAATATTTACAGAGGGAAAACAAAACAAAAAAACTCAACGGTGGTTCAATAACAAAGGGTTTTTGTTTTTGTTGGTTAATTCACAAAGCGGCACTATCACTACATGCTTTTAGTAC
>CM054162.1:18402134-18407134 GCA_028751875.1 Rapana venosa
AACCCCACCACCACAACACACACACACACTTCACCATCAAACCCCCCCCCCCACCACCCAACACCCCCCCCCCACCACCCCCCCCCCCCCCCCACCCCCCCCCCCCCCACCAACCCCCCCCCCCCCCCCTCAACACACCTGCCATGGCGCGAGGCGGAATACACCAGGCACTCCTCCGATCCCACGATGAAGTTGTTGTTATAACAACCACCACACACAACACCCCACCACCCCAACACACACCCCCACACCCCCCACCACCACCCCCACACCAACCCCCCACACCACCCAACCCCCACCACCACCACCACCCCCCACCCCAACCCCTCCCACCTGCCATGGCGCGAGGCGGAATACACCAGGCACTCCTCGGAGCCCACGACGAAGTTGTTGGCGTCTCCGGCGAGGAAGCTGGAGCAGGTGGCGGCCACGGCCTTGGACTGCTTGTGCTGCAGCTCCATGCTGTCCTGGGGCTGGGAGAGCATGTCCAGGCTCCACGAGCACAGCTTGCCGTCGTTGGACACGGAGATCAGGTTGTGGGCGTTCTGCGTGCCCACCACCGTCACGCAGTACACCGGGTGCTGTTTGTGTGTGTTGGTGGGAAGAAGGAAGAAGAAGGGTTGAGATTTAATGATGGGTTTGTTTTGTGGGGTGTTTGGTTTTTTTGGGGGGTGGTGGTGGGTTTGTTGTTTGGTTTTTGGGGGTTTTTTCAGTGTGTGTGTGTGTGTGTGTGTGTGTCAGTGTGTGTGTGTGTGTGTGTGTGTGTGTGTGTGTGTGTGTGTGTGTGTGTGTGTGTGTGTGTCATGTGTGTGTGTGTGTGTGTGTGTGTGTGGTGTATGTGTGGTGTGTGTGTGTGTGTCAGTGTGTGTGTGTGTGTATGTGTGTGTGTGTCAGTGTGTGTGTGTCAGTATGTGTGTGTCAGTGTGTGTGTGTGTGTGTGTGTGTGTGTGTGTGTGTGTATGTGTGTTCAGTGTGTGTGTGTGTGTGTGTGTATGTGTGTGTCAGTGTGTGTGTGTGTGTGTGTGTGTGTGTATGTGTGTGTATGTGTGTGTCAGTGTGTGTATGTGTGTGTCGTGTGTGTATGTGTGTGTCAGTGTGTGTGTGTGTGTCAGTGTGTGTGTGTGTGTGAATGTGTGTGTGTGTGTGTGTGTGGTGTGTGTGTGTGTGTGTGGTGTGTGGTGGTGTATGTGTGTGTGTGTGTGTGTGTGTGGAGAAGGAGGGAAAGGGAGTGAAGGGTGGGAGAGAGACACGGCAGTCGTTTCCCATTTTCTGCTGCACTTAGACGCTGGAACTTGACCCCTGATGTGCTATTTTTAGCTCTGGCACTGACCAGATGCACTGGTCCAGTTTGGCGCCATCAAGATAGCGTGGCGTTCTTTCCACTGTTTCAGCAGGGGAAAGTGGCCACACGGATTTTAATTTCCAACTTCTAAGTGCTTTGTGATACGTTTGTCATTTTCTTCAGCGCTACATTCAGGTGTGTTCAGTGCAGTGTTCTCTTCTTGTTGTGGAGACGTGAATTTGAACAAGTACAGCACTTTTGTGTTGGCGTTATAAACCAAAATAACAGATAGATTGGATGTTCTCACCAGATAGCTCTTCTTTGTTTAGTATTGAGAGTGATAATTTCTGTGCTAGTGACGTAAATTGATCGCAATTTTCCTCCTGAAATGTTTAAGTTTCACTTTGGCAAAGTCAGGTATGTAATGTTAATGTTTGATTTTTTAAGCTGAATCAACTTTTGTGGTATTTAGGATACGTGTTCATCAGTTTTGAAGGGCTCAAATTTGGGCAAAATCTTGTCTGTTTGCTGTCTGAATCTAGCCTAGGCTTAGTGCCTGTGTGTGTTAAGAGGATAGGCAGGCCGCACGCACGCACGCAGCGGGCTTGTCTCCTGTAGGCCTAGCCTAGCCCAGATCTGTAGCCTTAGGCTTAGGCCTGCCACAGGAGCATGTGTACATGCTACTAGGCTTGAGATGCTGTGAGGAGGGGGAAGGGGAGGGGTGAAGAAATGGGAGGGGTGAGGGGGTAAAAAGGTCAGGGCGCTCTAATTTTAGCACTCTGCCTGAACCTTTGACTGAGCGCTGCTGTATAGGCGCGCTGTGGAGAGGGGAGGAGGGGTAGAAGGGGAGAGGGAGGGAGGAGGAGAGGGAGGGGGGAGAGAGAGAGAAGGGAGGGAGAGAGAGAGGGAGAGAGGGAGAGAGAGAGAGAGAGAGGGGCAGACAGAGACAGAGAGAGAGAGAGGAGAGGGAGGAAGGGAGACAGAGAAAGGGAAAGTGAGTGAGCGAGTGTAAGTGGTAGGGAGGGAGGGAGAGACAGACAGAGAGAGACAGAGGCAGACAGACAAAGAGAGAGACAGAGACAGAGAAAGAGAGAGTCAAAATATCCAGAAGTCCATTTGACAGTATATATAAAAAAAAATATTAAAAAATTCTAAGTGAACCTCCGATCTCTAACAGAGGAACAACCCCCCCCTCCCCTGCCCCCCCCCCCCCCCCCCCACCCTAAAAAACCCCCAACAAACCCAAACCAGCCTCTAAAACACAACAAAATAACAAAGTTTTAAACAACAAAAAACAAAAAGAAAAACAACAAAAAAAAGGGGGGTTGGGGTGGACACTGACCGTGTGTGCAGAAGCGGAAAGCGGGGTGCGCTGCACAGGGGTGCGCTTGTTGACCCGGTTGTCCCACAGCACGATCTGTCCCGAGTACGTCCCACCCAGCACCAGGTTAGGGTGGAACTTGGCAAAACAGCTGGACATCACCGGAGACTGCACACACACACACACACACATACATGCACATACACATACATGCACACACACACACATGCATACATATGTATATGTACACACATACATATGCACACATAGATAAGGTAAGGTAAAGGTAAAGGTGTCCCATAACCTATAAGGTCGTAGGGGAGCGAGGCGTCAGAGACCTCACTTCTCTAGGGCCAGCATATTGAGGGCGGTGCCCATCTCCTCTCCCTCGCTGCTTTACCTTCCCTGACCCTAAAGAGGGCAAGGTACCCATTTACAGCTGGGTGAACTGGGGGAACTGTACTGAAGCCAAGGCTTTACCTTCCCTGACCCTAAAGAGGGCAAGGTACCCATTTACAGCTGGGTGAACTGGGGGAACTGTACTAAAGCCAAGGTGCGGCGCAAACGGTCACCCATCCAACTGGTAACCACGCTCGACGCTGCTTAACTTGGCTGGGGGAAAGCGAGTGCTCCGACCACTGACATAGATATATATACATATACATTGAAGATTTCACACACACACACACACCACATCATAAAAAGAGCAATGAACTTCGTAGTGGATGGAAAGAGACCAAAGGGAAGACCTAGCAAGACCTGGGCTGCCTGTATTGCAGATGATCTTAGAGAAAGGGGCAGAAATATGGAGGAAGCTCAAAACAGAGAGAGAGATGGAGAAGGCTCATCAATGTCAAACCTTCCCCCTGGGAGAAACATGACAAAAAAAGGAAGAAGAAGAAGAAGATATGCGCATACACATGTGCACACACACACACACACATGAACACACAGACATAGACACACAGACATACACACATACACACATACATATACACATACACACATAGACACACACACACACAGACACACACAAAAGCAGAAATACCCCTAGCAAAATTGTATAGACAAAAATATCACTCTGAGAAAGAAATACACATGCCGACAGGTAAAAAAAATAAAAATAGTTGGTGGTGCTGCTCTTGTGGCAATGTCTTTTCCACAAAGACAGCAGTCCCTATTTTACACAGAGAATATACAACACAATACTCTACCACATAATACAAGCAGCCACCTTGGTACAGTGGTTAGCGCCTTGGGTTACACACTGGAAAGTCACAGGTTCGAATCCCATACGAGCCACAGGGATTTTTCAGACACCGGCCGGCTCCTACCCAGAGTGAGTGTGCTGTGGGCTCAGTGGGAAGACTGGGACCACACAGTCGAGTTTCATCCGCTTTACGGATGCGAGTTTGAGAGTGTTGCTCAAATTAACTGACCAACACTGCAGGTGTCTGTATCTCTCAGGCCTGGTTTGACGTCAGACTATATTATGATAGAGTACAAACCAGGTTATCCTGTCACATAGTCTCAAAGCATGCCACATGCACTTCCATAGCAGCAGTATTACGTCATCTCATTATCACTGACCATCATGCAATAATAACAACAACAACAATGGACAGGCTTTAGGACAGCAGGACAGGAATGTCACAGAAGATAAAGCAGTCAAAAAACAACAAACAAAATTATAATACAATACACTACAACACAACACAATTAGGACACAGTAATTTGAATTCTATGGTTTAACATCGTTCAGGGTTGTTTTTGTTTTGTTTTTAATTCCATGTACACATAGATTATTGTCTTCTCTTGTTTCATTTATCATTGATTAGGGTGGTTTTTTAAATTCTATATCTGCACATATATTATCTAATTTTTTTTTTTTTAGATCGATGGCTTGATGGCCAAAAAAAAGCAAAATGCACTGCTTATTCAATGTAAAGGAAGGTAAAGGTAAAGGAGTCCCATAACCTATAAGGTCGTAGGGGAGCGAGGCGTCAGAGACCTCACTTCTCTAGGGCCAGCATATTGAGGGCGGCGCCCATCTCCTCTCTCTCACTGCTTTACCTTCCCTGACCCTAAAGAGGGCAGGTACCCATTTACAGCTGGGTGAACTGGGGGAACTGTACTGAAGCTAAGGCGCACAAACGGTCACCCATCCAACTGGTAACCACGCTCGACGCTGCTTAACTTGGCTGGGGGAAAGCGAGTGCTCCGACCACTGAGCTATCCCGTCCCCTTATTCACTATCCAGTCCCCTTTATTTACTTTTTATTCAATGTACCATCTGGAAATAAAAGTTTGACCTTGACTTTGACCTTGACCATGACCTTGACAGTACCTGGCAGTGGAAGATGTACTCGGGCGTGTCCTTCTTGTACTTGAGGTTCC
>CM054162.1:18412134-18447134 GCA_028751875.1 Rapana venosa
TGACTGCTTAAAAGTTTATACAGATGGATCTGTTTTAGAAAATCATGACACAGGCTCTGCATTTTGTCATACCAGCACTTAAAATTGAGAAATCGTACTATCTTGGTAAACATCGTTCAATATTTACAGCTGAACTTATTGCAGTTCTTATGGCTCTTAACTATATTCTTGATTTTCCATTTTCCTTCTTTCATATCTTGCTTTGTGTTGACTCCAGGTCAGTATTGTATGCTATAAAATCCCCAAACTTCAAGGTCTCCGGAATTATTTTTGAAATTAAATATGTCATACACCTCCTAAGTTTAAAAGGTATTCCTGTTTCTTTTTGTTGGGTGCCTTCTCATATTGGAACCTTTTCAAATGAGTGGGCTGACAGAGCTGCAAAAAAGGGGGCAAAACATGATATGGAATCGATAGAACTGGACGTTCCCTTATCTATACAGGAGGGATACCAAATATTAGAACAAACTTCATGGGGTAAGTTTAAAGAATCTGATCAATTCAAGGAACGATATTTTAAAAGTTGTCTGACCACTGCCCATATTTCTTGTTATATGGCTCCTTCTCAAAAAGATTCGCGTTTTATATCCGTGAGAAGGGTTAGTTCACTATATTTTAGAATGAAGTTAAATGCATTCCTTACAAAATTTTGTGAACATGTCAGATGTCTATGTGGGGATCGTATTTCTAATACTCATATCATATTTGAGTACCCTATTGTAAAACCTTTTTTACCTACATTTTCTGAACAGTCTCTGGAAAATGTATTTGAAAATTCAAAGCTAGCCTTTGCCATTGCCAGATGTTTATTGCATAGTCCACTTGAATATTTATTGTAGTTACATTATTGTTATTTGATGTTTCCACATTGTTGAGTTTATAGTTTGCTCCTGTTTAAAAGTATTATCCTTACTTTTCTAGGTTTGTTTTTGTTGTTGTTGTTTTTTCACACAAAAATACCAACACTGATGCTATTTCTTAACCTTTTCTCCTTCCACTCCTTCCTCTCCCTTCTTTAACTTCCATTACACTTTCTATTTCCCTCATCTAATATCACTTAGAGTGAACAGATGTTAAATTGAAGACAACAACAACAACAACACGCATTCACACTAACACACACATTCACACTAACACACACATTCACACTAACACACAATAACACATTCGCACTAACACACACACACATTCACACACATTCACACTTACACACACACACTCACACTAACACACACACAAACACATTCTCTCTCTCTCACTCCCTCACACACACACACACACACACACACAAACACACACACATACTAACACACACTCACACACTAACACTAACACATAACACACACTCCACTCACCTTTCTTTTCCTCTTTCTGCTGGTCTTCCTGGGTGGTTGCCGGGGCAACCAGCTCCACATGGGGCATCTTGTGGCTGTGACCATGACCCCTGAAGTGGGCTCCTGCCCCTTCCAGCTCCATGAAGTCAAGGTCATTGTCCTCGTCTGGGCAAAGCCAAGGTCACAGATTCTTCATCAATACAATCAGACTGATCATTCTGAACAACATTACTGATGTGTCACATACACATGACTGTAGTTATCAGAATGATAATTCTGCAGCGTTACTTATGTCGCATAGTTCTATAATCAGAATGATAATTCTGCAGCGTTACTTATGTCGCATAGTTCTATAATCAGAATGATAATTCTGCAGCGTTACTTATGTCGCATAGGTCTATAATCAGAATGATAATTCTGCAGCGTTACTTACGTCGCATAGTTCTATAATCAGAATGATAATTCTGCAGCGTTACTTACGTTGCATAGGTCTATAATCAGAATGATAATTCTGCAGCGTTACTTACGTTGCATAGGTCTATAATCAGAATGATAATTCTGCAGCGTTACTTACGTTGCATAGGTCTATAATCAGAATGATAATTCTGCAGCGTTACTTATGTTGCATAGGTCTATAATCAGAATGATAATTCTGCAGCGTTACTTATGTCGCATAGGTCTATAATCAGAATGATAATTCTGCAGCGTTACTTATGTCGCATAGGTCTATAATCAGAATGATAATTCTGCAGCGTTACTTATGTCGCATAGGTCTATAATCAGAATGATAATTCTGCAGCGTTACTTATGTCGCATAGGTCTATAATCAGAATGATAATTCTGCAGCGTTACTTATGTCGCATAGGTCTATAATCAGAATGATAATTCTGCAGCGTTACTTATGTCGCATAGTTCTATAATCAGAATGATAATTCTGCAGCATTACTTACATTGCATAGTTCTATAATCAGAATGATAATTCTGCAGCATTACTTACGTTGCATAGGTCTATAATCAGAATGATAATTCTGCACCATTACTTATGTTGCATAGGTCTATAATCAGAATGATAATTCTGCATGATTACTTTATTAATACTTATGTTACAGATTACTATAATCAGAATTATGATTCTGCTGCGTGATTACTTCTGTTACTCATTACTATAATCATAATAATAATTCTGCATGATTACTTATGTAGCCCATTACTATAATCAGAATGACAATTCAACATATCTTATGTTACACATTATTATAATCAGAATGATAATTCTGCACAGTTATTTATCATTCTATGTTACACATTACTGTAATCAGAATGATAATTCTGCACGATTATGTATGTTACACATTACTGTAATCAGAATGATAAGCGTGCTTTTACTTATGTTACACATTACTGTAATCAGAATGATAAGTCTGCATTTACTTATGTTACACATTACTGTAATCAGAATGATAGTTCTGCAAGATTACTTACGTTACATATTACTACAATCAGAATGATAATTCTGCACGGTTACTTAATATGTTACACATTACTATAATCAGAATGAAAATTCTGCATGATTACTTATGTTACACATTACTGCAATAAGAATAGTAATTCTGCATGGTCACTGAATATGTTACACATTACAATAATCAAAATTATAATACTGAATGGTTACTTAATATGCTACACATTACTATAATCAGAGTGATACTTCTGCATGATTACTTATTACTTATGTTACACTTTACTACAATCAGAGTTATAATTCTGCATGATTATTTATTACTTATGTTACACTTTACTATAATCAGAGTGATAATTCTGCATGATTACTTATTACTTATGTTACACTTGACGATAATCAGAATGATAATTCTGCTCGAAATTTGATGTTACATACACATCACTATAATCAGAATGATAATTCCGCACATGAGGAATATCACATTATTTTTAAGCTTTGTTCTATCTTTTATCACTGTGAGTAAAGTGTGTAAAGACATGCTGGTCCTCGGAAATAAAAAGGTTGTGTGTGTGTGTGTGTGTGTGTGTGTGCGCGCGCATGCATGCATGTGTGCGTATGTGCGTGTTATCATTGCTGTGTGGTGTTTGCTGTTTTGTTGGTGGTGGTAGGGTTGGGGGTTTGGTTGTTTTTTTAAAAAGAAAACCTATGTTTTATATATAAAGGCTTTCAATACATGTATGTAAGAATATAAAAAAATTATATCACATACATGTACACATAATACATGCATGCATACATACATGTACTCTCTCTGTCTCTGTCTCTCTCTGTCTCTCTTTGTCTCTGTCTCTCTCTGTCTGTCTGTCTGTCTCTGTCTCTCTGTTCTGTCTCTCTCTGTCGTCTCTCTCACGCACACACACACACATACCCACACACACACACATAGAATAAACCTCCTGTACCATCACTCTCTGTAAAGACAAGTTTAAAAACCTTAAGACCGATCACACAGACACAACACATACACAGCAGTCACAACAAGCTATCATAACAACGCACAATCCTTTCTTCTGCTGTTATCATTATGGTTTCCAAAATGGTGGAACCTATTTAGACATAGGTAAAGGTAAAGGTAAAGGAGTCCCATAACCTATAAGGTCGTAGGGGAGGGAGGCGTCAGAGACCTCACTTCTCTAGGGCCAGTATATTGAGGGCGGTGCCCATCTCCTCTCCCTCGCTGCTTTACCTTCCCTGACCCTAAAGAAGGCAGGTACCCATTTACAGCTGGGGGAACTGGGGGAACTGTACTGAAGCCAAGGCGCGCAAACGGTCACCCATCCAAGTGGTAACCACGCTCAACGCTGCTTAACTTGGCTGGGGGAAAGCGAGTGCTCCGACCACTGAGCTGTCCCGTCCCCATTTAGACATACACGTTATCAAAACTGTAAGCTGTAGGGATGCCAGGGGGCCTGTCAGTATAAAACCCATCCCCCACCTTCTGGAAATTCTGTGCTAGGAATTCCCTCTTTTCTATCCCTCTCTTTGTTTCTGCCTTGTTTCCTTTTCTTCCTGTCACCTCCTTACTTGTCTATTCTATGCCTTCTTGGTCCACTCTCCTCCTGCCCTTTTTTACCTCCTCCACAATGACTTAAAAGATAACAAATTCTCTCCTATGCCGAAGTTTGATATGCTGGGCCTGACTTGTCAGGTGCTTAACGGCGGTGCAGTGCAATTTCGCTCGTATGACACAGACTCTAGTCGAGGAACAAGGCAGAAACAAAGAGAGGGATAGAAAAGCAGAAATTCCTAGCACAGAATGTCCAGATGGTGTAAAGGCTATTTATACAGACAGGCCCTATATTTATTTTTATTTATTTATCTATTTATTTATTATACCACTTTAAGTCATCATTGGGGGGGGATGGGAGAGAGAGCAGGGGTTGGGGGGGGCGCGGAAGAAACAACTATCACTCTGCCAGATAGATTTGCATTAGGTGAGATTCGATGTAGAAGACCTAATTTCTCAAATGATGCACACGAAGTGGAATGCATAACAATCCAATCAAACATGTATGAAAAACATTCACACACATCAGTATAAACCTTATGGGAGATTTGCAAGCACATACATCTCTTCTCTCTTTTCTTTGTGTGTTTGTGCGTGTGTCATTGCGTGCGTGCAGTGTGTGTGTGTCAGTAGGTGAGTTGAGTGTGAGTGTTGTGTGATTGAGTGTGTGTGTTGTATATGTGTGTGTGTGTCTGTGAGTGGTTGTTTTTTTTAAATTCTTTTAATTCGAGAAATGGATAAGCACATCATAGTGCTTTGTGTGTTTGTGTGTGTGTGGCATGTGCGTGTGTGTGGCTGTGTGTGCACGTGTGTTGTGAGTGAGTGTAGGGAGTGTTGTTGAGCGTGTGGGTGCATGTGCATGTGCATGCATGCGTGAGTGCGTGTGTGTGTGAGTGAGTGAGTAAGTGTGTGTAAGTCTGCTTACGATAAGCAGGTGGGAGGGACAGGGAGAGGTGGGGAATGAAAGAAAAACATGCACGTACATGCACACACATCAAATAAAGAACAAAAAGAGACACATAGACAGACAAGACAGAAAGAGTAAATGTGCACAACTGTCACCATTTACACTTTTGTCCATGACTGTATGTAGACATATTCCACTTTTCCTTTTAAGCAAAAAACTCATACAATGAATAAGTGCACCTTTCCCTTCCATAAAATATTTCAACGCCACTCAAGAAGCCAGCTAACACTGAATACAACCATACTATAGGAACACACGTGCACACACACACGACTACAAACAGTTGAACTAAAAAACAATGGCATCTAAACACAAGATATGAAGTGTATAATCTGACTCTACAAGTTGCATGGCTTGAAGGTGTGACAAATGATCACACACACACACATGCAAAAAAATGCATATGACTGCATATGCCTGCATCCACATGTCGATATATATATATATATATATATGCATGTGTGGATGGACATACACAAGGAACGTAAAGCTCACACAATTGTACACATAAATAAACCACAAATATCTATCTATTTTCTCAATATATATATATATTATATATATATATATATATATATATATATATATATATATATATATATATATATATATATATGTGAAGCAACTGTCCAAAAATATCCCAGTTCATGTCAAAATCTCTTGTTGCTGTTGTTGTTGTTGTTGTTGTTGTTGCTATGAAAACATCTTTGGAGTTACGCTGTCTCATATCAACTTTATCACAGCCATCTGAGGATGTGTCAAACAAAACAGGGAAGGGGGGAGGGGGGTAAACTAAACTAAAAAATAAAACAAACAAACCAAAAGGCAAAACTATGCTGGATTCTTTCTGACCTGTACAAAAAAAAGTGAAAAAAGGAAACAAAGAGACAAAACAAGAATCCTCCCTCCCTCTCTCTCTCTCTCTCTCTCTCTCTCTCTCTCTCTCTCTCTCTCTCCTCTCTCTCTCTCTCTTCTCCCCCCCCCTACACCTCTCTCTCTATCTCTTTTATCATTCATTCCTACAGGCACACAATAACCTACACTTCCAAAAGGGGAGACAAAGTTTGTAACATGTGCATAAGACGTTCTGCATGCATTCGCACACACATCGGACTTCAGCTTTATTGTCTCATCTGAAGGAATTTCTGGGGAGTGGAGTTGTTACTGATGTTAACTCCAGGGGAGGGGGGGAAAATCCCTCAAACAGCTGACACAGTGGTGATTTGAACCGGGCTGTCACATCACAAGCTTACCTCTCTAGCCACTAAGCTATCCTAGCCCCTGTAGAATTTAACAGCGTACTGGTTTCAAATGCAGTTAACAAATGTTAGACCATGCACGAATGCATGCGCATGTGTATGTGCATGTGTGTGCGCGCATGTGTGTGTGTGCACATAGCATGCGCTTGTGTATCAATTGTGTCTGCTGCTTTAAACAGAAAGTTGCTTGCTGCACGCACATTAAAAAAAAAAAAAACCCAAGAATTCCAACACAAAGCAACTCGACACACTGAAAGCACCACTACCTACCACTGCTAGGTTTTAAAAAAAGAAACAAAATGAGAACACTGATAGCAAAACCAACTTCAACGGCAGAACTTTTGTCATGCCTACAATAATTATTACCAAAACATTCAGAATCAAAATTGATAACACGAAAAAAGCAGTGACTTGACTTTTTGTGAAGCTAAGGACACAAAATTAACGTTCACAACAAAAAAATCCACTAAAAGCCTTGTCCAATGTTTTTGCTTGTTAAAAGAAAAATTTTTTTTAATCAAAATGGCAGCCACTGACTGCAACCTGATATCTACCTTTCTTCATTTACAAAACTGCATATACATAGAGACTGGATGTAAAAAATTTTTTTTACAAAAGCACACAAGTGCTTATTCCATTATTCTCAAAATTAAAGAATACATAAACAATTAAATAAATAAATACCTTGTGAAAAAGAATAATTCAGAACCAAAATATTAAACTTTTGTTTTTTGTTTTTTTCTTTCATTCAACAACATGAACTCCCAATGAAGTACTGCTTCAATTGTCTTATGGCTTTAACAAAAAAACCCAAAAAAACCCAAAAGCAGTGGTTCATAATCAAAATGGAGCCTACAGGAAAACAGCAATGTCATTACGAATTTGGAGGGGGGGAGGAGGGGGGAGAAGGAATAAACATTTTTTTTAAATCACAAAAAGCTAGTAACATTTTTTTCCTACGCAGTGCCTTGAATTAAGACACAAACATTCAGAACCAAACAATACACCAAAAAAACCATTGATTGACTGACAACAACCAGCTCTGAACTATTCTACTGTGCACATAAAACAAAAACTTATTTAAAAAAAACCAACATTCAGATCGAAACACCCTATTTTATTTTCATTACTATGTAACAACCAGCTCTGTACTACTCTACTGCTGTGCACACAAAACATCTTTTAAAAAAACAACCAAAACATTCAGATTGAAACAGTGCCCACTTCATTAATACCCTATTGGATTTCTACCTAACAACCAGCTCTGTACTACTCTACTGCTGCCCACACAAAATATCTTTAAAAAAACAAAAACATTCAGATCAAAACAGTGCCCACATGAAACCCTATCTGATTTTCATTATCCTGCCTTGTTTCTTTTAGGGAACAAAACTAAGCACAGGAACAATCAAAACAGGGCCCACTTACAGCCCTAGCTGATTTCCATTATCACCATCATGTCTCCTTCTTTTAGGGAACAACACTTAAGTGTTTGATAGACACAAGTGCAGCAAGTGCAGTTTGGGGCTTCAGCTAGAGATGGGGAGTGGGCTAAAGTAAATGAACAACACACAAACATATAAATCATGACCTTCTGCATTTTTTGTTTTTTTGTCATTCAGGCAAGCATTAAGAACTACGAAGATGGAGAAAAGCTAGATTCAAACTGAAAGGAAAACCCATTCTTTTTTTAGTTCCTTCTTAAATTAAATAGTCCATACAATGACACCATAGTAGAGCCTTCCTTAATTAAAAGCTAATGGAGGACACTCCTCCAACATCAAGCAACCAAAAGAATTTAAACATATATACATGCAATAAAACACAGATGCAACAGCAAAATGACATTATAATGCTCTTCTTTTTTCTTTTTCTTTTTTAAATCCAAAAGAGAAACAAATGGTCACAATTTCCTACTTTCAGCAAGAAAACTTCTTGGTAAAGAAACGGTCATTTGTATGGTAAGTTTGAAAACTGTTGTGTCAAACCAACCTGGCCTTAAAAAACACCTTCTTTAAAAAAATTTAAAAAAGAAAAGCTAACTGCTTTACAACTTCAACTTGATAGCCGACTGAAGCTTCCGACAATGACTATCATGAGAAAAATCAGTAACCCTGCAGTTTATAGTGATCATTCTCACTCTGAAGGCAGAATATAGCTGCCTAAATAGCGAGGAGTTTGGAAAACAGTCCTACACGCAAGCTTCCCATCTGCTGTGTACACACACACTAACAATTCTTTTTTTTTAAAGAGAAATCTAGCCACATGGACAGTTGTCAGCAAGACACAAAAAGCAACCAATGTTGAGGAAAAAATACATCAAAATACATAAAATACACACAAAAAGCCTGCTACAATTACATATATACATTAAAAAGAAAACACACAGACATAAGCTATAACCATCAGGATGACAAAGTTTTACAACATCCACAATACCTTACAAAAAAAAAAATTTAAGATTTTAAAAATGCCCCTTCCTTGACGCCCTCCCACCCCCCTCAAAAAAAAAAATCCCTCGATCCATAGATTATTTGCATAAACCCTTTCGTCTTGTCCTGAGATCTTCCTTGCATGCTCTGGTACTGAATTACAAGTACTGGTTCTTAGCTTATCATCGAATACATTTGCGAAAAAAATAAAATTCAATACATAACTTTGAAATGAGGGTGGCCCGTAAACTGTTCTTTTCAAGGGGATCGGTTTTTTGTTCCCCCCTTCGTTCCTCAGCTAGAGCTCCAAGATTCAGCAAGGGGAGATGGTAAAATTCCCCACCCTTGATTCATTTCGTCTAATATCACTTAAGTGAACAGACGTAAAATTGAAGACACACACCCTTGATTCAACCAGACGCTGTCTGGGATTCGAACTCATGCCTTCAATCATGTACCCATGGGATTGAAGTCAAACGGTCTGAACCACTGTCGAACGTTTGTTGAAGAGCTGTGAAAACCGAATGCTACGCTACATGACAAAGATCAAATGGGAAGACAGGATCACGAATGAAGAACTACGGAGAATGTGCAAAGTTGATGATCTGAAGTCTGTAGCTAGTACCAATAGACTGTGCTGGTTTGGGCACGTTCAACGGAAAGCAGACCACCCACAACGTAAAAAGAGCAATGACCTTCGTAGTGGATGGAAAGAGACCAAAGGGAAGACCTAGCAAAACCTGGGCTACCTGTATTGCAGATGATCTTAGAGAAAGGGGCATAAATAAATAAGGAGGAAGCTCAAAACAGAGAGATGGAGAAGGCTAATCAGTGTCAAACCTCCCCTGAGAGAAACATGACAAAAAAGGAAGAAGAAGAAGAAGGTCTGAGCCACTGGCCTAAGGCATCGGTCATGGCAGCGACTGAAAGCTTAGCTAGCCATGCACTGGGCAGGGCGTTCCTAATTCCTCAAAAGGGTTACTCTGTGAGGTCTGCTGCTATGGGCCCTCACAGCTCAGTAGGTCGAGCACTGAACCGCCATTCTAATGATCGTGGGTTCAAATTCCTCATCACCTACCACATGCAATTTGTCATCTTCACTGCCCCGCATTGTTGTTCTGGCGGTACGATGTACAATCAGACAGGTCCATCCCCTCTCAACTGAATGTCAAAGTCCTTCGGATGAGACTATAAACCGAGGCCATGTGTGCGAACGCATGCAGAACATCTTGCGCACGCGTCAAATCCTGTTCCGCTTTTCGAAAGAGTAGGCCATTGTGTGCCGGTGGGAACAGATGACAAAATTTACAAAACCGCATACACACAAGGACTGGATGTAAAAAAGCACATGAGTGCTTATTCCATTATCCTCGATATAAAAGGATAAATAAATGAATAAATGATTATTCCTACCCACCAGATGGATGCTACTGCCCAGTGGTTAAGATTGTTTGACTTCAATCCCATGAAGTCCATGAGGTTGTGGATTTGAATCACTGGTAGTATCAGGTGCATGAAAGGGTGGGGGATTTTTTTTAACCTATCTCCCAGACCAACTTCAAGTGCAGCAGACCTGCCAGTGCCTTCATTCCTTTCATATATATATATATATATATATATATATATATATATATATATATAAATATATATATATATATATATATATATATATATATATATATATATATATATATATATATATATGCAGAAGATCCAAATATGCATGTTTAAGATCCCATAATCTGTGTCAGCATTCTGTGGGTTAGTTCGGAAACACAAACATACCCAGCATACGTTCCCGAAGTCAGAATGTGGCTACCTTCATGGTGGGCAAATAACGGTCGCATATGCAACGTTTCATCATTGGTGAACCTTGGAGCTACAGCCAGAACCACCACCCAATATATTCCTCATCAACCACATCATAAAAAAGATGTTCATGTTAAATCTGTATGGGAGAAAAAAAAAAGGGGGGGGGGGGGAGGGAATTCAACCATATCTCTCAGCACACAAGCACCTCAAGGAGACAAGACCTAAAGCTCGTGCCAAAAGAAATCTACAAATAGAGAGAACGTATCATTCCTCGATTTTCTTCTTTTTTGTTTAATCTATATTTCTGACTGAACCAGAAATAAGTCTCCACTCTCAACACACACACACACAAATTACTGTCCAAAAACCATATTCTACAATACAAAACACATCCAAAAAAGTTAGAGGTTTTTGTTTTCCTGAACAGCGGTAAACACTGGGAAAAACAAAAAAACCAACAAGTAGGGATGGAAGATTACGACAGGCACACACCACTCCACTCCAACACATCGCCGTTACCTTCGTCATCGATAAACTCATCATCCCACTCCAGGTCATGAAAGACAAACCTAGGCGCGTACCCACTATACTTGGGCGAGCCTGAGCAGCCGTAAGAGACAGCCAAGGCAGCACGAGTTAGACTAAGACTACTGCTGCTGTCTGACATCCATCTGACATATTATACAGCCTACCAAAATCTGTTAGACTACTGCTGTCTCAGTATCTATCTGACATATACATACAGCCTACCAAAATGTTATAAACCTACCAAAATCTGTACGATCACTGCTACATCTGACATCCATCTGACATATAGCCTACCAAAATCTGTTAAGACTATTGCTATCTGACATCCATCTGATATTATATAGCCTACCAAAATCTGGTAAGACTATTGCTATCTGACATCCATCTGACATTATATAGCCTACCAAAATCTGTTATTAGATCACTTCTATATGACAACCATCTGACATAGCATAGCCTACCCAAATTTGTACTAACTACTACTGCTATCTGACATCCATCTGGTATATATATATCATACATATACCTACCAAAAATCTGTTAGACTACTGCTACTATCTGACATCCATCTGAGATTAGATAGCTTACAAAAATCTCTCCATCCAACCAATTTTTTTTTTCACTACGAAGAAGTTTCACTATTGTAGCAAGAATATATTTCATGTGAAGTTTCAACTTTAGTTTTCTTTCTATTTTTAGAGAAGCCCTAAAAAATTCAAGACTAATGAAAGTAAAAGGTTCTCCTGTCATGGTTAACAACAAAAAGTATGTGACAGGCAAAGCTTTCTTTCAAAAAATAGCAAAAAAATATATTTATATATTTTCACAAAAGGTAGCTTGGCAAGTGGTAAAGAAGCTACAAAACTGTCTTCACCTTGAAATGGACAGAACAAACTCTACCTTAATTTTCATATTGCATACAAACCACTTGTTAATTATTACTATCAGATCACAACAATACCCAACAACACTGAACAATCAAAAACTCTGCAAATATACCCTCATCCCCAAAATAAAAGCAATAATATTAACAGGCAAAGTTCTGATTTATTGAAGACACATGCAGCAAGAGAAAGAAAGAAAGAAAGAAAACTCTGTCATTGGTGTCCATATAACCTTAATCACTATGTTTCACAAACACTAACTTCATCAGATGAAAAATATAAAAAAAAACACACACAAAAGGAAAAAAAAACCTGGACCTAATATGGTGATAGGTTTATGGTAGGCATGTATCTACTATAACAATTTCATGAAGAAGTTCACTTTTTCTCTGCATTTTTGTTTTTGTTTTTTTGTGTTGTTTTTTTGTTGCTGCACTGATTTTCACCTGTCTCACCTGTTGGTGTTATTGGCTTCCATCTTGGCTGTTGCATTCTGTGATATTACTATTTACCACCACATGGCTCTTTTCTACTATCTCTTCTTGACTATTGCTTCTCAACTATCTTCTCAATCTCTTCTCATCTATCTCCTCTTGACTATCGCTTCTTAATTATCTGTTCTTGACTATTGCTTCTCAACTATCTTCTCAATCTCTTCTCATCTATCTCCTCTTGACTATCGCTTCTTAATTATCTGTTCTTGACTATTGCTTCTCAACTATCTTCTCAATCTCTTCTCATCTATCTCCTCTTGACTATCGCTTCTTAATTATCTGTTCTTGACTATTGCTTCTCAAATATCTTCTCAATCTCTTCTCATCTATCTCCTCTTGACTATCGCTTCTTAATTATCTGTTCTTGACTATTGCTTCTCAACTATCTTCTCAATCTCTTCTCATCTATCTCCTCTTGACTATCGCTTCTTAATTATCTGTTCTTGACTATTGCTTCTCAACTATCTTCTCAATCTCTTCTCATCTATCTCTTCTTGACAATCTCTTCTTGACAATCTCTTCTTGACAATCTCTTCTCGATTATCTCTTCTCGACTATCTATTCTTGACTATTTCTTCTTCTCAATCTCTTCTCAACTATCTCTTCTTGACAATCTCTTCTTGACAATCTCTTCTTGACTATCTCTTCTTGACAATCTCTTCTTGACTATCTCTTCTTGACTATCTCTTCTTGACTATCTCTTCTTCTTAATCTCTTCTTGACTATCCTTCTTCACAATCTCTTCTTGACTATCTCTTCTTGACTATCTCTTCTTCTTAATCTCTTTCTCTAATCTCTTCTTGACTATCCCTTCTTCACAATCTCTTCTTGACTATCTCTTCTTCTTATCTCTTCTCGACTATCTCTCCTTGACTATCTCATCTTCTTCCTATCTCTTCTCGACTATCTCTTCTTGACTATCTCTTCCTGATGATCTCTTCTCGACTATCTCTTCCTGATGATCTCTTCTCGACTATCTCTCCTTGACTATCTCCTCTTCTTCCTATCTCTTCTTGACTATCTCTTCTCGACTACTCGCGCTAAACGTCTATGAGACAGGAGAGAAAATCTGCCTGTTCTCTCACTTTTGGTCCTCCGATTTTTTTCCTTGAAGAAGAGCTGTCTCAAGAGGTCTGCAGCCTTGTTGCGTAACACATAATAATAATAATAATAATAATAATAATAATAATAATGTATGGAATTTACATAGCGCTGAATCTTGTAAAGCAACAAATCAAAGCGCTCACCATACGCAACGCATGCATTTCACTCTTCTTCTATCGATATCTGCTGACTACTTTCCGATGGTATCTCCCCTTCTTCCAGGTCACTGTCACTGCTTCTTCTTCTGTCTGTCCATCAAGTCCATAGCAGTACTCTGATAGAACCCCATCTGACTTGTCAGGCACTTAACAACGGTAGTGCGGTGCATTTTCGCTTATATTGACAGACAACAAGAGTTGCTGTCTGAGCATTTGACAAAAGAAGAAGAAGAAGAAGAAGAAGAAGAGAAGAGAAGAAGAAGAAGAAGAAGAAGAAGAAGAAGAAGAAGAAGAAAGAAAAGAGAGGAGGGGAGAGGAGAAGGAGAAGGAGAAGAAGAAGAGACGAATTGTAAAGAAGAAGAAGAAGAAGAAGAAGAAGAGAAGAAATGAAGAAGGAGGAGGAGGAGGAGGAGAGAGAACGAAGTAGAAGAAGAAGAAGAAGAAGAAGAAGAAGAAGAAGATAGAAGAAGGAGGAAGGAGGATGAATAGGAAGATGAGAAGTAGAGAACAAGAAGAAGAAGAAGAAGAAAGAAACGCATGTCTCTTGTGAATGCCTGCAAATGTTTGCAAGTGAACACATATATACATTTTGAGCTTTTTTTTTTCCATTCTTTTATATCAAGGATAATGGAATAAGCACTTATGTGCTTATGAGCATCAGCACACGTGCTGCTCATGCGTGCTTGCATGTGATAATCCTGAACGTAATGCCTGTACTGTGTGTACATCTTCAGGAATACAACATTAACACTTGTTATTGATACATACTAACACTAGCGTTTGTCTACGTGGACTTCAAACTCTAAACAAGACAGAATAAACAAACACTTCACAAAAAGCGGCAAAAATACAAGAAAAATTTCAAACAATTTGTCAGGAATAAATTCTGACTGCAACCAAAAAACAAAAACAAATGTCAAAAGACAAGTTTCAAATTTAAAAAAAAGAAAAAGGAAAAAAAAAAGTTCAGAGAAAGGAAAAAAGAAAAGCGTGGTATTTAAATCAACCTTTAACCTAAAGCAAACCAAAAAATAAAAAAGAATAAATACATTTGATTACATTCTTCAAAAACCCATAAAAGACAAAAACTATGAAGTAAAAATCCAATACAATACAGAAATAAACTGGACACCTACAAGATTTTCAAACTAGTTTATACCCTGACCCAAAGTAATAAAACAATACCAAAAAACGGACATAAAACTGTCAAAGAAAAATACAGGCGAAAAAGAAAGCTGCAAGAAATTGTAAAGTACCATTAAGCTGAAACTCAAAACTGAGGCTTCCAGGTGGAAAAAATCATTAATAAATCAAAGGAAAAATAATGTGGACAACAGTAACTGACCAATGACGTAATGATCATTTCACTGGAAAAGGCACATACCCTGAAAGGAGCTGCTGGACTCCGATATGGAACGAGCTACAAGATAAACAAGATATCAGCAAACTACATTTTCAACAGTCTAAAAAAATAATAATAACCATATCAAGGAATTTCAATGGTATAAAAAAATCTATTTAAAAATGTATATACTTTTTTGCCTGCCAGCAAAACTACATTTCCAACAGTCTACCAAAAAAAAAATCAAGAAATTTCAATAGTAATTGTTTTTTTTTAATGAATACTTTTTGGGCCTGTCACAATTTTACAGATGATAAATTCCCCCCTCCCTCCCTCCCTCCCTTTCCCTTCAAAAAAAAAAAGTCACCTAATAATACATTCTCACATGTCATGAGAATAGACAAGAGTAGAGTCAAACTGTCAACAGAACAATACGATATCAAAGTTTTTCACATAATATATAATAAGCACAGAACTGGAAAAAAAATAACCACACCATGATTCTGACATGACAACAAGGGCAGGTGCAGCTTTTACAAAGTCATGCATGCAGTTTTTGTCCACAAGCCAGTACAGCATATCACTTTCTTTTTTTCAAAAAACGGAAAGTAAGTTTATTTGTTTGTTGTTTTGTTGTTGTTTTTAAAAAAAACAATACCGCTTTACTAATGTACCATTATTATCACTTATGAAAAAAAAAATCTGGCAAACCTGGAGTTAGGATCTTCCATGATGTACCCAATAACACTCATCCTTGAAGATGGAGAGCGGCTACCCCAATGGTGGGATTTAGAATGATTCAATATGCACACCAAAAAACGAAACAAACCCAAAAATCTAACAATAGTTAACTGCAGAGTTCTAACCAAGGAACAAAGAAAAGAAAAAGTCGTAGTATAGCAGAAAAACCAAAGGATATAAAACAGAAGAATAGGAGAAGATAAAGAAAAAAAAAGAGAAAAAAAAAGAAAAAATAATGGGGAGGAGAAAGAGAAGGAGGAGAAGAAGAGGAGAAGCAGAAAAAGATGGCGGAAAAACAGAAGAAAAAGGGACAATAATGAGAAGAAAAACAAAAGAAGAAGCAGAGCTTCAGAAAGAGAAAAAAAAAAGAAGAAGAAGAACCCATTCCTACTGTTCACAGCCCTGCTAACAACATAATCCACATCAGGGCTGAAGAAGGAAGAGAGGGAGGAGGGAGGAAGAGGAGGAAGAAGGTGATGAATAGGAGGAAGTGGAGAGAAAAAGAGGGAGAGGAGGAAGAGAGATGAAGTAAAGGAGAAGGAGGATGATGAAATGGAGAGGAAGAGGAGGAAGAGAGAGAGGAAGAAGAAGAAGAAGAAGAAGAAGAAGATAAAGAAGAAGAAGAAGAAGAAGAAGAAGAAGAAAGAAGAAAAGATACAAAGAAGAAAAAAAGAAGAAGAAAGAAGAAGGTGAGGAAACATACAAAGAAGAAAAAAAGAATAATAATAAGAAGGTGAGGATAACATAAGCAAAAGAAAAGAAAAAATCTGGGATGGCAACTGACGGGTGAACGAAAAAACAACAAAACTTGTTGTGAAAGGGATGCACGCACTCTGATGTGTTGCCCTAAACTCCAAGATTACCAGAACTTCAACCACATTAAAAAAATATATAATAATAATATATACAAAAACATACAAATCGAAAACCAATACATACTGCCAACTGTCCACAAAAAGCAATGACCAATAAGAAAGAAAGTACCAAAAGCACAGAACTAGGGTTAAAACATGAAATACAACATCTAATACTGAAGTATTTCAATCACAATGTCAAATGACTACCTAAAATTTACCCTAACATCTACAGCAACTATAAAACAACCAACACACACACACACACACAAAAGAACAAGAAAGAAGAGGGGGGGGGGGGGTGGGGGGGGGGGGGGGGTGGGGACTCTTAAAACTGACAGCTTTTATATGAAATTCCAGAAGCCCTTCACTTTAAAAAAAATATATTAAAAAAAGAAGTACTGTTTGATTCATTGTTTTGATGCCAGAAATTATTTTCCACAAAAACAATGTAATACCTAGGGTCTGGAATTCTTTACCCACGAAAATATCACAGCGTAAGAAATTCTTTTTATAAAATTGTTATGTTGGAGAGTTTGGATTTTTTTTAATCCTCAGTTTGATTTTAAACTTTAAAATCCATAAACTGCCGATCCATAATGAATTCACCAAACATTAGCTTCAAAAAACAAAAAAAGAAAGAAAATGAAATATTCATGCTTAATTTATTTCCCTTTATTATTTCTTTCAAGCTTTAAAAAAAAAAAAATCTTCCCAATTTAGTATGTGTCCTTCCAAGGGAAAAAAATCAGTATACATATCAAGCGTTTTCAGCCATAAGCTTTAAAATAAAAAATTCCATCATAATACTACCACAAAACCACAGCAAGAAATACAAAGAGTCACATGTACACAGAACTCATTAAAGTAATAACACAGTACAGTTACAAGAATGAATAAGATCTACCAAACACTATACAGATGGAAAGGTGCATTTATTCTTGTGCTATCCTAACTCTGTACCATTGAAAACGTTGAGGAAGAAAATATACTTTATATGTCAGAGCACTAATAAGTTGAAATGAATCATGTGAAACAAATGTGTGTGGGCATGAGTGCGCAAGCATGTGCGCATGCATGTGTGCGTGTATGTGTGTGCATGCGTGCGTGTGTGTGAGCGTGCGTGCGAGTATGTGTGTGAGCACATAGATGTGTACACACATGATATGCCAACTTCAGAGCTCAATGCAGTTTCACAATCAACATACAACACAACTAACTTTTCACTCCCCACACACTTTTGAAAAATTTATTTATATTATATATATATATATATATATATATATATATATATATATACGCTTCTCAGTTCTTTACTTGTCTGGCTTCAAGCAACATATTAGCATACCACAACTTAAAATCATTCTGTATTAAAAGTTCACCTCCAGAATTACAATACCAGATTTATTCAGTATCATTAATTGCAACCTGTATTGCATACATATATGTGCCTTGACAGGGAAATTTCTGGGCTGGTCTAGAAACAGAACTTACCATAATAATCCCACGAGCCACGCACTTTGCATGCAGAGACAGATGAAGCACACATTCACATGCAGTCATGCTATTCATTTTTTTGTGTGTGTGCCAGTCTTTTTGTATGTGGTCATGTGTGCATGAATATATACACATACATAAATGCATACAGTACACTTCTGTGTGTGCGCATACATGTGCACCACACCACATGAACACACACACACACACCCGCATGCACGCACACATGCACACACACACACACACTCTCTCTCTCTTTCTTGCAGGAATCGTGTGTGTGTGTGTGTGTGTGTGTGTGTGTGTGTGTATGTGTATGTGTGTGTGTGTGTGTGTGTGTGTGTGTGTGTGTGTGTGTGTGTGTATGTGTGTGTGTGTGTGTGAGCATGTGTGCTGCTTGAGTGTGTGTGTGTGTGCATGTGTGTGTGTGATGGCGCACAGGCATAGTGCACTAAGGATTGTTTAAAATTTCTATTTTACACTATGAGTTTATATGTGTGTTCACATTGCACTATATGTGCTTCTGGCCACACAGAATTGGCAAATAATAAAAAAGCAAAAACACACCACACACATATATTAAACCCCAAAACATACAATAAAAACATATCTATTTTAAAAAGAAGGGGGGGGAGGGCTGGAGTTTACAACAGCATCTCAAAATGACGTCCATGCAAAAAAACGGACACACTAAAGCTCTGTCTTTGCATTCACAATTCACATTCATATCTTTGAACATTACAATAAATAAATAAATAACAACTTTTATTTTCAAAGAAAAAGCCCACTACCAAAACGACACACATAATAGAAAAGGCCAACGAATAAGAAGAAGCAAAATCACAATGACCATGTAACGATCAAAAGTAAATCGGCCGTATCACACAGCTTCAGTCTTGAAAACAGTCACTGGCATGATAGACTGCAGTATTTTCCAACTTGATCCTGACACTACTCACAGCCCTGGCATAATATGGCAACAATGTGTGATAGTACACACAGTATCATCTCCTGCAGTGCCTGTCGCGCGTGCGCTCTCTCTCTCTCTCTCTCTCTCTCTGTCTGTCTGTCTGTCTCTCTCATTAGCTTTCCACCCAGTCTTAAGGGTCTCACTCTTCAATTCAGTCAGCCTCTGAAGAAGGTTATGAAATAATTTCACATTTTTTTCCCCCTAAACTGGCTGACAGGACGCTGTTCACATGGCGCTTTCCGCTTCGCATGCCATTTGTAGTTTAATTGTTACATGGGCTGCGTGATATGTTTCCACGTTTTTCTTAAAAACCCGTTATCGATGTTACGTCAAGAATGTTTCTTTGATATACTTTCGCTAACTGGTGTCTCCCTTCTCCATCGCTTTTCACATGGCTTTCTGCTTCGCATGCCAGTTGTAGTTTTAATTACATAGACTGCGTGATAATTTTCCCCGTTTTTCCTAACAACCTGTGATCAATATTTCATCAAGAATGTTTCTTTGACATTTTTTTTGCAAACTGGTGTCTCCCTTCCCCATTTCTCTTTGTTAATAATGGACTTGAGGTTGGGGGGGGGGGGGGGGGTTGTATTTGTTTGTGTTTTGTTTGGCTTTGTTATTAACTACAGTAAGTGTGGAGAAATGTACTGCTGGTTTATTAGTTGTTATTACATTATCAGTAGTGATAGTCCAGCAGTACAAGAAATCTTTGGTTACTATAGCTTACTAAATCCAAGGTAGTTCACACACTCACACACACTTCTCCTCCTCCTCCCCCCCCCCACCCTCTCTCTCTCTCTCTCTTTCTCACGCACACACACACACACACACACACACATAAACATGCACATACACACTCACAGGCAAACGAGTGAAAGCATGCTGAGAGGAATTTACTATCTGTTAATCATTAAGGAATATAACGATTTCTGGTTACAAGAAAATTTGGGGGTACATAGTATGTCTGGTAATGATAATTGAAAATTATTCAATGTTACGAATAAATCATGAAATACAATCTACTGTCATTATATGTATACCTACATGGTCAATAAAATACTTTCAAGTTACAAAAAAGATAAAGATAAAGACAAAAAAATTAAACACTGGCCAGTAGATTAGCAAGGTAGACATGATACACAAAACCTGATTATGATGACAAGGATCATGGTCTTAGTTACATGATTATTTTAAACAGATAGAAAAGGAATAAGGTTAAGAACACAAGTTAAAGAAAAGTTTGCTTCATGAATACAATTTCTTTTCTGTAAGTATTCAACGGGATATACAAGAAAAAAAAATATAGATTAATAATTGAACCATCCAAATTTCGAAATTTTCCAAAAGACAAGTCACTAGGAAAGGGAGTGGGAGGAGGTGGAGAGCAAATGGTAAATTACTCAGGCTACAGTTCACATATAGAATAGACACATCTACATTAAAATTCACACACGTAGTCACAAAAAAAGGGAGAATAAAAATCAAATTCTTTGAAACAGACAAAATGTGTTAAAAGACGATTCAGGAAAAACAGAAGGAAAAAAACCCAAACTGATGTGTGTGTTTTTTTCTGTATCTTTTGGTGATAACTACGGAAGCACCATTCAAATCACTCAATCCAAATAAAGCAAAAGTACATACATACACACGCATGCATGCACACACACACATGCACGCACGCACACACACACACAACCTCCCCTCCCAACACCCACACCAACACCATTTCCAACTTTTAAAACAAAAAACTCCAAATCACAAACACAGAGAGTGTTCTCACTATTAAATTCAAGTGTAAGTTTTCTTTTCAACCCTCTGTTGACTCGTTTCTACAATTTTTAAAAAAAAGTTTTTTTCTTTTGAACCTTGAACTAACTAAATAAATAAATAAATAAAATTCCTCATTCCTCTACCAATCTCAAATGACAGACCAAAGGCAGATAGGACAAAAACATCACAAAGGGTGACCAAAAACCACACACACAAAAATCGCTCAATCTAAACAGCTCACTCTGTGTGCATGCATGTGGATGCGTGTGAGTGTGTGTGAGTGTGTGTGAGTGTGGTGTGTGTGTGTGTGTGTGTGTGTGTGTGTGTGTGTGTGTGTGTGTGTGTGGTGTGTGTGTTGTGTGTGTTATTCTTTTCTTTTTTTATTATTATTTTTATGTTATTGTTTTATTTTGAGGATCGTGCAATAAGCACTCGTGTGTGTGTGTGTGTGTGTGTGTGTGTGGAATAAGCACGCATGTGTGTGTCACTGTGTGTCACTGCATGTGTGTGTTCTGTGTGTGTATGTGTGTGTGTGCGTGCATGAGTGCATGCGTGCATGTGTGCGTGCAAAATGCCATTCCTGTTAAGCCTCAGGCTTTTTTTTCTAATTCTTTGTTGTTGTTGTTGCTGCTGCTGCTGCTGCTGCTGCTGCTGCTGCTGCTGTTGTCTTTGCTGTTGTTGCTGCTGTTGTTCTTGTAGTTGTTGGGAAGGGGAAAAACGGGTGTCCTTATTTTTTTCTGGCATCATTTTCAATACAAAAACTTACAGAGAAAGAAAAAAAAAGGTAATTTTAAAAAAAGCAGACATACTGAAATAATAAGAAGAATAACCAATAACAATTAATATCAATGAGATAAAACAGTAAATGACAATAATACAAGGGGGCAGGAAGGCAAAAGATCTCGAGAGAATGACAATGATAGCCTAAATCAATCACACCGAACTCGAGACGAGCAGAGACTAAGTAAAAGCCAGCAAACCCTTCATCAGGCTTAGGTGTGCATTCAGACCATGATTGATAGATACGATTGATGCCAACAATCCCTCCCTCCATTCCCTATGATCCCTGTAGTATTTAGTACCCCCCCTTCTCTTCTTTCTTTTTTTCTTCTTCTTAGTTGTTATTCTAAAACATTCTTGCAATTGCGTCTTCTTCTTTTTTCCCTTATTCTGTTCAGCAGGCATTTATTTCTCTTTCTTTTCTTTTTTCCTTCCAAGTTGTTATTTAAATAAAGTAGAAAATTTAACATTCTTCTCTCTCTTTCTGAAACAAATTTATATTTTGCACCAAAAACAAAACAAAAAAAACAAACAAAACCCTGACAAAACAAAAATACTGATCAATCCTATAAATGTTTCCAGACCTGGACCACAATCTTTAATAAAACAAAATATATATTTTGAGTGAAAATTACTAATATCAATCGATATATACATAATTTTGACAATTTCACAGATTTTGATGCA
The DNA here is from genome assembly GCA_028751875.1 of Rapana venosa. Lineage (NCBI taxonomy): Eukaryota > Metazoa > Mollusca > Gastropoda > Neogastropoda > Muricidae > Rapana > Rapana venosa. The sequence goes on from CM054162.1 coordinate 18,434,774, forward strand.
TATATACACAAAACCTTCCTTTTTTTTCTTCAAGTTTATTATTAACAAACTGCCCATCCATCAAGAAAGCTGTGGACTAGATACCGTTTCAGCCTCGATCCTCTTGCCTGGAATACTCACCTAAACCACAGTAATTCATCAGATTGATCGATAACATTGACAATTCAAAAAATATGTTGTCAAAAATTAAATAAATATCTATCGCGGCACTTTGCAATAATTTTTCTTTGTCCTTTTTTTGAAACAAATTCCTTGCTCATATCGTATCTGACATAACAAAAACTTCCTTCAGTTCCCTACAGAAATCAAAAGAGAAATCAACCTCCATCACAACACTTTGCAATAATTTTTTTTCTTTTCCTTTTCGAAACAAATTCCCTAGACCTCATATGACATAGCATGATAAACCTGGCTTCAGTTCCCTACAGAATCGAAAAGAGAGAAATCAACCTCTATCACAACACTTTGCACTAATTTTTGCTTTTAGTACTTTTCGAAACAAATTCCCTAGAGCTCGTATCTGACATAGCATGATAAACCTTCAGTTCCCTACAGAAATCGAAAAGAGAGAAATCAACCTCTATCACAAAACTTTGCACTAATTTTTGCTTTTAGTACTTTTCGAAACAAACTCCCTAGAGCTCGTATCTGACATAGCATGATAAACCTTCAGTTCCCTACAGAAATCGAAAAGAGATAAATCAACCTACATCACAACCCCTTTGCAATAATTTTTTTGCTTTCCTTTTCTAAAACAAATTCCCTAGTGCTTACATCTGACATAGCATGATAAACCTTCAGTTCCCTACAGAAATCGAAAAGAGAGAAATCAACCTACATCACAACACTTTGCAATAATTTTTGCTTTTAGTACTTTTCAAAACAAATTCCCTAAAGCTCATATCTGACATAGCATGATAAACCTTCAGTTCCCTACAGAAATCAAAAAGAGAAATCAACCTCTATCACAACACTTTGCACTAATTTTTGCTTTTAGTACTTTTCGAAACAAACTCCCTAGAGCTCGTATCTGACATAGCATGATAAACCTGGCTTCAGTTCCCTACAGAAATCGAAAAGAGAAATCAACCTCTATCACAACACTTTGCAATAATTTTTGTGCTTGCCCTTTTCAAAACAAACTCCCTAGAGCTCCTATCTGATATAGCATGATAAACCTTCAGTTCCCTACAGAAATCAAAAACTCAACCACAACACTTTGCAATAATTTTTTTGCTTTTAGTACTTTTCAAAACAAATTCCCTAGAGCTCATATCTGACATAGCATGATAAACCTAGCTTCAGTTCCCTACAGAAATCGAAAAGAGAGAAATCAACCTCTATCACAACACTTTTCCATAATTTGTTTGCTTTTCCTTTTCGAAACAAATTCCCTAGAGCTCACATCTGACATAGCATGATAAGCCTTCATTTCCCTACAGAAATCGAAAACTCTATCACAACACTTTGCAATAATTGTTGCTTTTAGTACTTTTCTAAAACAAATTCCCTAGAGCTTACATCTGACATAGCATGATAATCCTGGCTTCAGTTCTCTACAGAAATCGAAAACTCTATCACAACACTTGGCAATAATTTTTTTTGCTTTTATTACTTTTTGAAACAAATTCCCTAGAGCTCATAGCTGACATAGCATGATAAACCTTCAGTTCCCTACAGAAATCGAAAACTCTACCACAACACTTTGCAATAATTGTTGCTTTTAGTACTTTTCTAAAACAAATTCCCTAGAGCTTACATCTGACATAGCATGATAAACCTTCAGTTCCCTACAGAAATCGAAAACTCTATCACAACACTTTGCAATAATCTTTTTGCTTTTAGTACTTTTCGAAACAAACTCCCTAGAGCTCACATCTGACATAGCATGATAAACCTTCAGTTCCCTACAGAAATCGAAACTCTATCACAACACTTGGCAATAATTTTTTTGCTTTTAGTACTTTTTGAAACAAATTCCCTAGAGCTCACATCTGACATAGCATGATAAACCTGGCTTCAGTTCCCTACAGAAATCGAAAACTCTATCACAACACTTGGCAATAATTTTTGCTTTTAGTACTTTTCGAAACAAATTCCCTAGAGCTTACATCTGACATAGCATGATAAACCTTCAGTTCCCTACAGAAATCGAAAACTCTATCACAACACTTTGCAATAATTTTTGCTTTTAGTACTTTTCGAAACAAATTCCCTAGAGCTCACATCTGACATAGCATGATAAACCTTCAGTTCCCTACAAAAATCGAAAACTCTATCACAACACTTGGCAATAATTTTTGCTTTTAGTACTTTTCGAAACAAACTCCCTAGAGCTCACATCTGACATAGCATGATAAACCTTCAGTTCCCTACAGAAATCGAAAACTCTATCACAACACTTGGCAATAATCTTTTTGCTTTTAGTACTTTTTGAAACAAATTCCCTAGAGCTCACATCTGACATAGCATGATAAACCTGGCTTCAGTTCCCTACAGAAATCGAAAACTCTATCACAACACTTGGCAATAATTTTTGCTTTTAGTACTTTTCGAAACAAATTCCCTAGAGCTTACATCTGACATAGCATGATAAACCTTCAGTTCCCTACAGAAATCGAAAACTCTATCACAACACTTGGCAATAATTTTTGCTTTTAGTACTTTTCGAAACAAATTCCCTAGAGCTCACATCTGACATAGCATGATAAACCTTCAGTTCCCTACAGAAATCGAAAACTCTATCACAACACTTGGCAATAATTTTTGCTTTTAGTACTTTTCGAAACAAACTCCCTAGAGCTTACATCTGACACAGCATGATAAACCTTCAGTTCCCTACAGAAATCGAAAACTCTATCACAACACTTTGCAATAATCTTTTTGCTTTTCCTTTTCTAAAACAAATTCCCTAGTGCTCATATCTGATATAGCATGATAAACCTTCAGTTCCCTACAGAAATCGAAAACTCACAACACTTTGCAATAATTTTTGCTTTTAGTACTTTCTGAAACAAATTCCCTAGAGCTCGTATCTGACATAACAAAAACTTCCTTCAGTTCCCTACAGAAATCGAAAAGAGAAATCAACCTCTATCAGAACACTTTTCCATAATTTGTTTGCTTTTCCTTTTCGAAACAAATTCCCTAGTGCTTACATCTGACATAACAAAAACTTCCTTTAGTTCCCTACAGAAATCGAAAACTCTATCACAACACTTTGCAATAATTTTTTTGCTTTTAGTACTTTTCGAAACAAATTCCCTGACATAACAAAAACTTTCTTTAGTTCCCTACAGAAATCAAAAAGAGAAATCAACCTCTATCACAACACTTTGCACTAATTTTTGCTTGTAGTACTTTTCGAAACAAATTCCCTAGAGCTCATATCTGACATAGCATAAGGCTTCAGTTCCCTACTCTACTCTGCTCTCTGAGGCCTGCACACTGCTGCCGGATGGTGGGTTGAGACCTGCCCTTACAACAGACTGCAGGCCCTGTGTGTAGGAATGCAGGTGTGCAGGTAGGGAAATTTACTTACTGCCACGGCTTCTGCTCACTCGCCCACCTACCCACCAGGGACAGGGCAGCACAGTGAATACATACATGTAATGATGTATATAATAATAATAAATGGAATTTGTGTAGCGCTATATCTTGCACAGACAAATCAGAGCGCTTGCATTCAACAAAACCCAAAAAAATATATATATGTATACGTCAATCACAGTCCATAACTCTCCATCGCTAGTATTGTAGCAATGGATTAAAACCAAAAAAAAGTGTGCAGTGTGATGTATACCGTGTGACAAACAGACAGAGAGAGAGAGACTGTGTGGGAGGTAAAACTACAATACTGTAGCTGGGCGCTAATCTACAGGAGGAAGACCTGGGCACAAGGGGATGGACTGGATGGGGTTGGGTTTTTTCCACAGATTTTGGAGGTCATCGTCGGACACGACGGACAAACATACATGGGGGAGAACAGTATTGGGGACTGTACACACCAATTTTTCAAAGAAAACAAAAGTAGTACAAAATCTTAGTCATCATGATCGACAATCCCAGAAGAAAAAAAAAGTTTACAGATCTATACCAGCTGCCATGGCGCGGTGGTTAGCGCCTTGGGTTACGGACTGGAAGGCTGTGGGTTTGGATTCCATAAGAGTAACAAGGGATTTTTGACTCTGTATTAACTCTCTGTTGCTTATTAAGAATTGTACTATTTTTAGGGTGGCCTGAGGAGCTCAGGAGGGACAACTTGCGACCACAGTCCCTAAATCGGAGTTGTTTCCACTGGGACTCTCATATAATTTTCAACTCTACTCAACTCGGACTCCGTTCGGCTCCTACCCAGAGTGAGTGTGCTGGCACAGGACTGTATGTCCACATCACAGCTTACTCTACAGCGGAAGGAAGGTGGCAGGATGGTTAAGACGTTCGCCTGCCAACAAGTTAACTGTGAGGTTCTGGGTTCAATTACCTGCCTCGCATTTTCTTACCAGTTTGACCCAAAAAATCGAACTGAATGTCAAAGTCCTTCGGATGAGACTATAAACCAAGGCCCTGTGTGCGAACGCATGCAGAACATCTTGCTCACATGTTAAATCCTGTTCCGCTTTTCGGAAGAGTAGGCCATTGTGTGCCGGTGGAAACAGATGACAAAATTTACAAAACGCATACACATGGGGACTGGATGTAAAAAAGCACATAAGTGCTTATTCCATTATCCTCGATATAAAAAAATAAAAAAATAAATAAAATGATAGATCTATACTTCCTCATTCAATTGGTAGACATACTTAGGGAACAATCTCTCTCCCTATGACTGTTACAGGGTACTGGAGTGACACCCCCTTCCCCCCAAATCATTGACCTTGACCTCAACTACAAATGAACTAAACTCGATAATGAATTGACCGTTAAGAACGGCAGAACGGTTAAGATATTCACTTATCTAACAAGTAACACTGTGAGGTTATGGGTTCGAATCCCATCTTGCCCTTTCTTCCTAGCCTGTGAAGGTAGGTGTTAAGTACTTTCTGCAATTTATGATGCGACAGAAATGCAAAGATATCACATTACTTTAGACCAAACACTAAGCATAATCCCAGAACAGATTTCTTCAAAAAGATTTTAGGCGAAAATGCATGTCGCGGCCCTCACTTAAGAACAGAGATAAACACGAAACAATAATCATCGACCTGGAACTGAGAAATCACTCTTCACTCACTACTACTAACGCACCAAAATGTCAGTATTATAAGCACACATACACACACAAACTTAAGACATCAAAGAACTTTTTTTTTTCACCTCATAAAATTCAAAACTAAAAGGCATGCATATCACCAACAGCTATTGACTTCATTCACAATTCAAGAACAGATGGTTGAACATTATGGAATCTAATCTATGCTGACTTCTATTATTAGAGGTTCTTCATACTCTCTTTCATCATGGAATACTCAGAAAGAAAAAAAACCAACAACAACAAAAACAAACTATTTGATATGAAATAGTAATACACTCAAACTCAAATTCAGTCTGTCAGTCCTAAAGCCAGAAGTAGAAAGACGATCTTTCAATAACAACAAGCAATGATATATACATTCTACGACACAAATGACACACTATGCGTAGATAGATATAAAACAACTAATTGGTAAAGCTGGTCAGTAACAGTATGTATGTCAAAACAGAAAATCATAGCCAAAAAAAAATGTGATACCCTCACGAATAGTTTAACCATGTTATCAACAATCTTTTTTTTGTTGTTGTATTAATCTACAAATGACATAGTTCTCCCCTTGATGTATACACATATCCATCAATAAAATATGACATACCAAAAAAAATCACATTGACATATGAAGACAATGTAGACAAGACCATCCAAACAATTCTGCTTTGTTTAGATAGTTCTAAACAAAATACATTTAAGAGAGAAAGAAAGGCTTTTTTTATATAAAAAAAAAAAACTATCACTCCAAACCAACACACAGTTTAAGTTTTGAGTAATCAAGTTCTTTTTTTTGGGGGGGGACAATATTGCTTGAAAAAAGTGTTTCTCTTAATAAAAATGTTTTAAAGGATTTTCCTCATTGTATTCACACACGCACACGCACACACACACACACACACACAAACACACATATCCACAATAATTGCTATTCTCCAAAACTACAACCATATATGACCTGCTGTATTATTACACAAATAGCTTTTATATTGACATGTCTCAAGAAGTTCTGTTGTATATGTCACTTTGTGAAATAACTATGAATAACTCTTTTAATATTTTTTCAATAACTCTTTAAGGTTTTTTTCACAATGTCATCACGAGTTAATATCACACACAAGCTTAAGTCTATGTACATAGTTATTTGAGTTCTTTTTTCTTTTTTTTGATCAATCTTAATACTTGTGCTTCTGTGTAAATGCACACCTTGCAAGCACAAACACATGTGTACACTCATGCACACACACATACACACACACACACACACACCCTCTCTCTCTTATAATACAAATACATACTTGCATACACACACACACACAACACACACACATACACATCTTGATATCTGTGTGCAGCAATAATCCCTCCCCCTAATTATTTTTTTAAATTACACACCAATCACTCCTGCTCACTTGATTATTTCTAAGTCCAAACGGGCCAATACTTACAAAGCATGACACCATTTCATTTACACAGCATCAATTCCAACAATATCAAATTTCAAACACAAGTCACTGATGATAAAAAAAATATCTGGTATCTATAGACTTGCTACAGAACCAGACTGTTCTAACCACATAATCAAAATTTTTTTTTTACAAAACACCAAAAAAGTTCTGTTTTTCTCACAGAAAAAAACTAAAGTTCTATCAAACTAACAAGGATTTCAAGAAAGAAAGAGAAGACGAGTTATGTGTACATGTATGTAAATGCATGTATGTCTACCTATGTAGAAAGAAAGAAGACAAGTTATGTGCACAAGTACATACATGTGTATGTCTATCTATCAACTTACCGTCCTTTTCAGTTGGCTCCACAACGGTGGTCTGTGTCTCTTTGGCGTAAGTGACGTTTTCGCGTGGAGGGATGCTGGTCTCGTTCACTTTGGCAACACTCAGGTGGATCTTTCTGGAGCTAAACAAAGAAAAAAGAGAAAAAATTACTTGAAACATTTTAGAGCAGATGAAACATATAATATATATATATATATATATATATATATACATATTCAATACACTCATAAGCGCCCACAGCCTTCTTTTCTAACAAAACTTCTTTAACCTTTTCCCTACGGGTAACCCACTATTGGGTAACCAACCTTCTACTAACCCTTCCCTCCGTATCACCCACTACTGGGTTACAGAAGCATACAAATGTGCACAGTGCACGTGTACTGGGAAAGAGGGAATCACTCCCTTAAACCAGGGATAATGTTAATCAATGTCTAGGTATGCAGTTGTTGCAAATTAACATAACAATCTCACACAGATACTACATGAATGGTGAGCCAATTGTGCTATAGATACTAATCATTCACTGAGGAAACATTGATCACACAGTGGTGTAACTTGTACTCATTATACCTGTTTCTGCTAACCCCCATCCACCAAACAGTAAGTGGTGATGGTCTGGGTGCTTAGTCTTTCAGATGAGACAATAAACCGAGGTCCCGAGTGCTACACGCATTTAGCACACGTAAAAGAACCCAGGGCAACAAGAGAGTTGTCCCTGGCAAAATTCTTTAGAAAAAGACACTATGATAGGAAACATGTATGCAGACAAGAAAAGAACCCAAAAAATGGGTAGCGCTACTCCTTGTGGTGACACGCTCTCCCTGGGGTTTTACTGGTTTAATTTAATGGTAAATGATGCTATAATGTAGTGACTTAGTATAATCATTACGAAATTTGTTCTTAGATAGATGGCTTGATGAAAAAAAGCAAATGCATTGCTTATTCAATGTACCATCTGGAAATAAAATTTTGACTTGACTTGGGGAGAGCATCCTAAACCTGCTCTGCCTTTTGGAAGAGTAGGCCATTGTGTGCCAGTGGGAATGGATGACAAAAAATGTATAAAACCACATGCAGACAGGGAATGGATGTAAAAAAAAAAAGCACACATAAGTGTTTATTCCATTATCCTCAAAATAAAAGAATAAATAAAATTAAACACAAACACACACAGTCACACACACACACGAGCACACACACACATACACACAAACACACACACACGCATACACAAACACAGTCACACACACAGTCACACACACACCCTCAACACACACACATACTCACACACACACACACACACACAGTCACACACACACACACAGTCACTCACAGTAACACACACACACACCAGTCAACACACAGTCACACACACAGTCACACACAGTCACACACAGTCACACACACACAGAGTCACACACACACACACACAATACACATACACACACAGTCACACTACACACACACACACACACAGAGATTAATAATAATAATAATAATAAATGAAATTTGTATAGCGCTATATCTTGCAAAGACAAATCAGAGCGCTTGCATTCAACATATTCTTACAGAGTCATGAAGCCAATAACTATCAAAAGCTTAAACAAAATTCAAATGTTTACACACACACACACACACACACACACACACACACACACAGAGGTTATAGGCTTTGGCAGGGTAATGGGATTTGGGCTGTTGAAGGCAGGGGCAGTTTTGAGATGAAAGAGGGAAAAAGTTAGGTTTGAAACAAATATGTCTTGAGGCTGGATTTATATGTGTCATATGTAGGCCTCTGTCGAAGAGAGAGAGGAAGGTTGTTCCAGATGGATGGACCAGAAATAGAGAAAGAGCGACGACCAACGGTGGACTGGTTGAATCTAGGTATTCGTAAGCACAAGGTATCTGCAGCAGAGCGGAGGGAACGAGAAGGAGTGTACAGGTGAAGACATTCACAGAGGTAGGAGGGTGCTGTTTGGTGGAGACATTTGTAACAGAGGGTACTGATCTTATAGTTTACTCTCTGTGGCACAGGCAACCAGTGGAGAGATCGCAAGAGAGGAGTAATGTGTTCAGATTTTTTCTTTCTGAGGACTAGGCGAGCTGCAGAGTTTTGTATACGTTGAAGGGAGTGGATAGATGTTGCTGGCAGACCAGACAAAAGAGAATTGCAATAGTCCAGACGTGAGAGAATGAGAGACGCAACAAGTTTGGATGTTGCATCAGTGGACAGGTACTTTCGAATTGCACTGATACGCCGTAATTGATAGTAGCACGACTGGCAGGTCTGGGTGATGAATTTTTGCATAGAGAGTGTGTTGTCGATAACAACTCCTAGATACTTCACAGCAGTAACACACACACTCACACACACACACACACACAGAGTCACACACACACAGATTCACACACACACACACACACACTCACACACACACTCACACGGGGGACGGGATAGCCTAGTGGTTAGAACATTGTGCTCGCAATCTGATGACCCGGGTTCGATCCCTCTTCAAGGAGATATTTTACCCTGGAGTTAACATCAGTGCAGACTCCACTCTTCCCAAAAGTCCTTCGGATGAGAATATAAACTAAGGTCCCATGTGCGAACGCACACAGAACACCTTGCGCGCACGTTAATGCCTGTTCCGTTTTTCGTAAGAGTAGGCCATTGTGTGCCGGTGGGAACAGATGACAAAAGTTACAAAACTGCATACACACGGGGAAGGAAGCTCAGATGGTACGGACGTGTGACTAGATCAGATGGGCTGTCCAAAACCATACTGCAGGGAACAGTGCAGGGGAAGAGAAGGCGAGGCAGACAGAGGAAGAAATGGGCAGACAACATCACTGAATGGACAGGGAAGAGCTTCTCCACAACCCAGGCACTTGCACACAACCGCCGCAAATGGAGCCAGCTGGTGCGACGTTCGTCAATGCAGTGCCCCTACGACCCCGTAGGGGGTTATGGGAGCAGATGAGATGAGATGATACACACGGGGACTGGATGTAAAAAAGCACATAAGTGCTTATTCCATTATCCTCGATAAAAAAGAATAAAATAAATAAAATGAATAAATTTTTTTTTTTTTTTAAAAACACACACACACACTCAGTGACTCACACACACTGTATACACACACAGTCACACACACACACTGTATACACACAGTCACACACACACACTGTATACACACAGAGTCACACACACACTGTATAGCAGTACTCACGTGGTGGAGCTGACACTGGCTGCAGACGCTGAGTCCTGTGCCCCTGGAGCCTGTGATGCAGCTTTTGGCGGGGAGGCCACCCCCTCTGAAACACCACAACCAATACAATAACAACAACATTGAATATAATCATTCAGATTTAATACTTGTAGAGTGCTTGGAAGGAATGGAAAGAACTGGCAAGTCTCCTCGGAAATCACCAGCCGCCATGGCGCAGTGGTTAGCGCCTTGGGTTACGGACTGGAAGGTCACGGGTTCGATTCCCATAAGAGTCATAGGGATTTTTCGGACTCCGGCTGGCTCCTACCCAGATTGAGTGTGCTATGGGCTCAGTGGGAAGACTGGGACCATACAGTCGAGCTTCATCCACTTAACGGATGCAAATTTGAGAGTGTTGCTCAAATTACCTGACCAACACTTCAGGTGTCTGTATCTCTCGGGCCCGGTTGACGCCGGGATATATTATGATAGTAAGTGTAGAGTACAACCCTGTCAAGTAGTCTCAAAGCATATGCACTTCCACAGCAGCATCATTACGTCATCCTCATTGTCATTGATCATCATGCATTTTTTTTTTTAAATTGCTTCTGATTCGGTGGTCCCAGTTTCTCTGGTCTCATGGTGACCTCACATTCGGTTTCCCCATACACTTCTGTGCCTGTGGTGAGTTTGTGTCAAAGCCTTTGGGGTTGGAGGGTCGCGGGGGACAGTCGTTGGATGGACGTTGTGGTGGTTGCCACCTGGGGTGGGCAACTCACTCACTGACTCAGTCTGGCTCCGCAACTGAGCTAATACTGTCGTTAGTAGGGGGCTTAGTAGGTGGTGTCCTGCGTATGTTAGCTCAGAACAGGCACCACTGAACACCACCAAAGTGACCCAGCAGCAGTGCAGGGCCCCTCTGGCTGGTGGCCCCACGGCGGTCTGATAGTGATGGGCTCCCTGTGGACTTCCGACCCTGAGGATGAGACATAACAAATCTGGGTATGGCTGTGGGGGGAGATTGGAATGAGCGGCGTGGGAACAGTAGGACGGGGGTCGTCAGAAGATGAGGCAGCCAAAAAATAAAAATAAAAAAATAAAAAGTCTCCTCGGAAATCAGAAAATCCCACTGGAGAGACGCTGCCTGATATATACATAAGGCCTGCATCAGGCCTGTTCTCCTGTATGGCTCGGAGACGTGGGTTTTCACAAAAACCGTCAAACGTTTGTTGAAGAGCTGTGAAAACCGAATGCAACGCTACATGACAAAGATCAGGGAAGACAGGATCACGAATGAAGAACTATGGAGAATGTGCAAAGTTGATGATCTGAAGTCTGTAGCTAGTACCAACAGACTGCGCTGGTTTGGGCACGTTCAACGGAAAGCAGACCACCACATCATAAAAAGTGCAAAGAACTTCATAGTGGATGGAAAGAGACCAAAGGGAAGACCTAGCAAGACCTGGGCTGCCTAGTATTGCATATGATCTTGAGGGGGGGGGGAAGCTGGGGCGGGGGAGGAGTGGAGAGGGCGCAGTGCGGGGCGATGGGGGGGGGGCGGGGGGGGAGAGGGGGGAGGGGAGGGGGGGGGGGGGGGGGGGGGGGGGGAGGTGGGGTGGGGTGGGGGGGGGGGGGGGGGGGGGGGGGGGGGGGGGGAGACAGAGATGTAAAAGAATGTGGTGGGAATGCAGAAAGGCCTTGGATTTATAACAGATCTAAATATATATATGTGCTACAAACTCACAAGAAGTGAACACATTTAAGTATACCATACATTATATGTCATAAATCATAATAAATTATACATGTTTTACTGTATGCATGCATAAACAAGTACAACACACAAGTCTGCAAGCACACACAACACACACATGTACACATAGGTCTACACAAACACACATGTGGGCATACTCTGAACTCTCTCTCCTCTCTCTCTCTCTCTCTCTCTCTCTCTCTCTCTCTCTCTCTCACACACACACACACACACACACACACACATTCAATGGAAAGGTAAGGTACAGACCTGGAGCAGGGCCAATGCCAAACTCCCGCAGAATGTCGTCAGGTTGGGTGGCCGACAAATCCCCACCCGCCTTGACATTGCTCTTCGTTTCTTC
>CM054162.1:18449634-18452134 GCA_028751875.1 Rapana venosa
CTAATTTTTTTGTTGTGATGGCTTTGATCTAGGCCTAGTTTAAATTTCATCAAGAGATCAAAAACGTTCCATCAAAATTACCAATCCTGAAATTAGAAGGAAGAGTGCTTAAGTATAAACCAGATGTCAAATTCTTAGGTGTAATTTTAACTAGAAAGCTGAGCTGGAAGTTGCACATCAACCAGTTAATATCTGAGACTAGAAAAAGACAACTTTTTGAAAATAATAAGTTCTCAGGCATGGAGCCAAGATACCAAAACACTGATACATTTGGCTGAATCTTTAGTACGCCCAAAATTAATCTATGGACAAGAAGTTTATTTTTCTGCTGCAGAGTATCACTTAAAAGATTGCAAAGTTTAGACAGTAAAGCCATAAAAATAGCACTTGGTGTTCCAGTCCATGCTAACATAACTGATATTTATAAAGAAGCACAGTTACTCTCTCTTTCTGATCAACGAAGATTGGCTGTGATTCGAAGTCTCTCTGTTCCAAATTCAGTAAAAGGTGAAATTCTTATGAATCAAGACACTGATTATCCAAAAGGAGCAAGCAATATATCATGTCTGCTGCCAAGTAAAAAATTATACAGATTCATTAATGAAAGACATTGGTATTGACCTAACAACAATTTCAGTTTTTCCAATGGTTCCTCAAATGCCTCCTTGGGAGCATATAATATCAGCTAATTTTGACACTGACTACACGGATGTAAAAAAAGAATGAGGATCAAAATTTGCTCATAGTTGATGTAAAAAGTCACATTGAAAGTAATTATTCTAATTATTTAAAAATGTATACTGATGGATCTGTTCTGGAATCGGGAAGAAATGGAGCAGCATTTGTGATTCCTGTTTTAAAAGTACAAAAATCATTTCATTTAGGAAAACATTTGTCTATTTTTACGTGTGAATTGTTTGCAATCCTTAGGGCCTTGATTTTTTTTTTTTTTTTTGGTCAAATACTGTGCATGATATTCGCCACATTCTTTTTCGCATTGACTCAAAAGCAGTATTGATGGCACTAAAGCACTGGCAGGGGAACATAAGGAAAGATATTGTATTTGAGATTAAATTCTTGATACATTGTATAGCAAGCAGAGGCATACAAATAACTTTCTGCTGAGTCCCTTCTCACTGTGGAATCTATTGGAATGAGTTGGTTGATTCTTTAGCAAAACAAGGTGCCTCTGATTGCAACATTGAAATGTTTGATTCCAATCTCCCATTGTCCTCACATGAAATTAATGCTAAATTGATGAACTGTATGCATTCCAAAATGAAGAAAACACACTTTGAAAAATTTCTTGCTCACGGAAAGTAGAAATTTTAATATAAAAAATTAGGCTAAATGCATGGAATACCAAATATTCTAAAAATGTGACATGTTGCTGTTCACAATCTCTTTCAATCCACCATTTATTGTTTGATTGCCAAATCCTAACTGACCTGTTTAAAAGGAGAGGAATAGATATTCATAAAAAATATGCTTCTGTTCAAGAAGTTTTATATGACTCTCAGCAGTTCATAACATCAGTTGCTGAGGTTATATATTCATCCCCAGTAAGACCTCTACTGTAGACAGTTGTTAGAATATAAATATACATACATGAGAGAGAGAGAGAGAGAGAGAGAGAGAGAGAGAGAGAGAGAGAGAGAGAGAGAGAGAGAGAGAGGTTGGTTTGAATGGGGTGTGTACTTATCACCTAGTAGTGAATGGACATTAAACAAAAACAAACAAAACAAATCAGAAACGTTCAGGCTTGTGTGTTGTGTGTGTGTGTGTGTGTGTGGTGGTGAGAGAGAGAGAGAGAGAGAGAGAGAGAGAGAGAGAGAGAGAGAGAGAGAGAGAGAGAGAGAGAGAGAGAGAGAGAGAGAGAGAGAGAGAGAGAGAGAGTGTTGGATCCGTGGTCTGAAGGCAAATCAATCCATCTAGAAAACGCGAAGTCACCGGTTCGATCCCTTTTGAACCAGAACCGTTTCCCCATCCACAAGATCTTGAGTTGTTGTCTGGGTGCTAGTCTTTCGAGTGGGATGATAAACTGAAGTCCCGTGTACTACTTTTTCAAAGAACCGGCAGCAGCAAGAAAAGGACAAATTCTTTTATTAACAGGATAATGAATAAGTACTCACGTGCTATTTTACATCCAGTCCCCGCCCTTAGGGATACATCTTAATAATGACCCCAATACTCATACTCTCAAGAAGAGAGTTGTTCTAGACACTTGTAGGGGGGGGGGGGGGGGGGGGGGGGGGGGGGGCGCAGTAGTTAGCGCCTGGGGTTACGGGCTAACAGGTCCCACAGTCAAAGGGATTGGGGGGTTTTCTGATTCCAGTGAGCTCCTTATCCACAGTCAGCGTGCTGCGGGCTCATTGGGAAGACTGGGACCACACAGTCGAGCTTTATCCATAATTATATGATACACACGGGGACAGGATGTAAAAAGAAAATAAAAGCACACAAGTGCTTATTCCATTATCCTCGATATAAAAGAATAAAT
>CM054162.1:18457134-18534634 GCA_028751875.1 Rapana venosa
GAGAGAGAGAGAGACAGAGAGGCAGACACACAGACAGAGATCAATAATTATAGTATTACTACACTGTATTGTGATTACTTTCTTACCAGCAATCAAGAAGTGTTTGGGGTACTGTAAAAATCATGATGTTCTCTACTAAACATTATTGCCCAAAGTTTGATATCAAGCTCATAATAATAATTATCTCGAGTGCGAAGGTTACAAACACTGATGTAATTCATGTCCAACATTGTGCACAGCAAACTGCAATTTATGTGATGCAATTTGATGTACGCGCATAATATGGTACAATCTGATAAAGACGTTCGAAGTTCACATTCAGACAAACTGAAATAATGAAATAACTAAAAAAAGACTTTGAATATGAACCACACATTTAAATGCATACGAAATCAAAATGCTAGAATAACAAGCAGAAAAACGTAGTACATGAACACACACATGTAAATGCATACAAAACACACACAAAATGCTAGAATAAGAAAAGAAAGATATTGCACATGAACACACACCCATGTAAATGCATACAAAAGCAAAAATGCTTATATAACAAAGGAAAAAACATTGTACATGAACACAAACTGAAATACTGTGGTGATCTTTTAGTTTTCTGCTGGTCAAAAAATTTGAAACATAAAAGTTTGGATGAATGCCAGGGTATGTAGCTTTGAAACCAAGAAACTGAATAGAATAAAAACCACCCAAATAGACAGATAGAAAGACAGACAGACAGACAGACCGACAGACAGATAGATAGATAAGATAGATAGATAGATAAGATAGATAGATAGAGATCAGATAGTTAGAATAGATCAGACAGATAACAGACAGACAGATAGACAGATAGACAGACAGATAGATAGATAGATAGATAGATAGATAGATAGATAGATAGACAGATACACATACATACAGAAATACAGATAGACAGACAGACAGACAGACAGACAGATAGATAGATAGATAGATAGATAGATAGATGGATAGACAGACAGACAGACAGATAGATAGGATGATGATAGATAGATAGATAGACAGACAGACAGATGGATATATAGTAGATAGATAGATAGATAGATAGAAAGAGAGACAGAGACAGAAGATAGATAGACAGACAGAGAAGATAGAAGAAGACAGATAGATAGATAGATAGATAGTATAGATAACAGACAGACAGACAGATAGATAGATAGACAGACAGACAGACAGATAGAAGCACAGATAGATAGATAAATAGATAGATAACAGACAGACAGAGACAGAAGATAGATAGATAGATAGACAAAGACAGACAGACAGTACAGTACAGACAGATAGACAGATCAGATAGATAGATAGATAGATAGATAGATAGATAGATAGATAGATAGACAGACAGACAGATAGACAGACAGATAGATAGATAGATTCGGGGGAAGAAGGTTAAAACCCATCTCTCAGATGAATATTAAAACTCTTTGATTCTCATATCATGTTTGTTTAGTGCCAGTCTTTTGAAGTAATTATTTTTCCTGTAAACAAACAAGCAAAACGAACAAGCAAACAAACCATAACAAACTAACAAAACACACACAAAACCCATGTTTTTTCCCCTTCAGCATTCCAGGCAATGTTGTTGGTTGTTGTTGTCTTCTTCATTCCTCTTGGTCACATGTCACTCACAGAAAAGCCAGCAGTTTCTCCTTGGGGGGGATGTTTGGATCAAATGTTTTTGACATCATGTATGTCGACCTAAAAATTCCCTCTTCAACGGTTCCAAAACAAAACAAAAACTACGAAACCAATCAAACCAACCAAACA
Organism: Rapana venosa; assembly: GCA_028751875.1. Taxonomy (NCBI): domain Eukaryota; kingdom Metazoa; phylum Mollusca; class Gastropoda; order Neogastropoda; family Muricidae; genus Rapana; species Rapana venosa. Next base: position 18,458,935 of record CM054162.1, read on the forward strand.
AAACAAAACAGAGAACAGAACACTGGTGTCTGTGGCACTAAGAGCTATTTAGGAAACTAAACTACTTCACTGAAAATTGATTTACAGCTACTATTATGCTCTCTCTCTCTCTCTCTCTCTCTCTCTCTCTCACTCTTCTCCATCTCTCTCCTCTTCTCATCTCTCTCTCTCTCTCTCTCTCTCACAGAGTTCCCTTCTTTTCTTCATTTTCTCCCTTCGTCTAAAAAGTCCTTCGGATGAGACTATAAACAGAGGCCCGGTGTGCCAACGCACGCAGAACATCTTGCACACACGTTAAAACCCTGTTCCGCTTTTCATAAGAGTAGGCCACTGTGTGCCGGTGGGAACATATGACAATTTACAAAACCGCATACACACCGGGACTGGATGTAAAAAAGAACGTAAGTGCTTATTCCATTATCCTCGATATAAAAGAATTGAAAAAAAAAAATAATTAAAAAATTAATATCACTGATAGTGAAAAGACGTTAAAATGTAAAAAGAACGATAGGAACGAACACACAAAGAGAGTACCCAAGCCAGCTGTTGCCCGTAGTTGACCAACCAATAAAACAACAAAATCAAAATCAAAAGAATTGAAACGCTTAAAGGCAACTGACTTCAAATCCACAATTGACGTAAAAAAAACAACAAACAAACAAAAAACAAAAAACAACAACAAAGGATGACGTCAAATCCACAATTGACGTCAAAAATCAAACAAAGGATGACGTCAAATCCACAATTGAAATTTAAAAGAAAGGATCACGCCTACAAAACCCAGAGAGAGAGAGAGAGAGAACATCAAAATCTCCCACAAGTACTCTTACTCCGTGAACATCTTGCGCACACGTTAAATCCTGTTCCGCTTTTCGTAAGAGTAGGCCATTGTGTGCGGTGGGAACAGATGACAAAATTTACAAAACTGCATACACACGGGGACTAGATGTAAAAAAGCACATAAGTGCTTATTCCATTATCCTCGATATAAAAGAATAAAATGGGAAAAAAAGAAGAAAAAATGACTCAGTGGTCAACAAAGTTAATGATGAAAGATTGGGGTATTCCTACGGTTTCGAAACCGTCTCTCATGAACTTTATTCCTCAGAGAATATCAAGTTTATTCCACAGAGAATATCAAGTTTATTCCACAGAGAATATCAAGATTATTCCACAGAGAATATCAAGTTTATTCTACAGAGAATATCGGCCCCACCTTTGATCAAACTCAGTGGTTTCTTGTGTAGAGAAGCCAGTGGAGCGCCCTTGTAAATCCACTGTGGGGTTGGTTAATGACCTGAAGAAAAGAGACACAGAAGTCTCCACTAAACTATTTATATACAAAAGTATCAGAGATATCAGGACAACACACACAAGCAACCACCCCCCCCCCCCCCCCCCCCCCCCCCCCCCCCCCCCCCCCCTCAGTGTATGGTCTCATCCGAGTGAGAAGCATCTACAGGGTAATGAGAGAGAGAGAGAGAGAGAGAGAGAGAGAGAGAGAGAGAGAGAGAGAGAGAGAGAGAGAGAGAGAGAGAGAGAGAGAAACAGAGAAACAGAGAGAGAGACAGACAGACAGACAGAGAGAGAGACACAGAGAGAGGGAGAGAAGGTGGGTGGAGGAGGGGGGGGGGTGTGTTTCCTTTCAAAGTTGGGATCAAACCAGCGACTTATCACTTTCTAGACGAATGCGTTATCACCTCTAGACCAACGATTTACTCAGCAAAATGTTAACCCGAGGATAGGGTGTGTGTGTGTGTGTGGAGGGGGGGGGGGGGGGATGGGGAGGGGGGGGCCGAGCCTGGTTTGTCTTGTAACCTGATGATGATTATCAGAGGTGTTTGTGTTGCCACTAAGTAAAACTTCTATTTCTTCTTCCTCTCCTTCTCCTTCTCCGTCTTCTTCTTCTTCTTCTTCTTCTTCTTCTTCTTCTTCTTCTTCTTCGTCTTCTCTTCTTCTTCTTCTTCTTCTTCTCCTTCTTCTTCTTCTTCTTCTTCGTCTTCTTCTAACGTTCAGACAGCAACTATTGTCTGTCATATGAGCGGGAAACAAAAATTAATGAATTGCGCCGCCGTTAAACGCCTGACAAGTCAGGCCCAGCGCTTCCGACTTCGGGCATAGGAGAGAATTGTTATCTTTCTTTTTATTGTCTTTCTGGGGGGGGGGGGGGAGGCGGAAGAACGAACTAAAGAGGCAGACAATAGACAACGAGGAGGAGGTGGTGACAAGAAAGAAAAGGAACAAGGCAGAAACAAAGAGAGGGACAGAAAAGAGGGGGGACACCCTAGCACAGGATTTCCAGAAGATGGGGATGTTATTTAAACTGACAGGCACCTGGCATCCTCACGAGGGAGCTAAGGAATATGTTTGAGAGGACTTTTGTCCTGGAGTAGACACTGGCTCAGACTCCACTCCTCCCCACTTCACTACGAGTCCTTTGAATAAGAGTGAAAACAAAACTAAGGTCCAATGACTGTGCGAACATGCGCATGAAATTGTGCGCGTGTGTTTAATTAAAAACTTATCCATCTTCACAGGAGAGCAGGCCCACTACACACGGTGGTACGGATAGCACGAATATACCTAGCATGCACTTTGAAAACTGGACGTGGATAAAGCTCCACCAAAGTAAATTTGCTCCGAGACACACTGCCTGAATGTTTTAGAATGGTTCCCAAAATTACACCCTCCCCCCAAAAAAGTTAAAGAAGTACAAAATTAAAGTTATTCAGTCATCTTCTCTCGTTAGTTTTACACTGTCAGATATGTCTGGGGGAAAATAATGGCTAAGTTCTTTCCAGCTCCTCTCGTGGGCCGTACAGCTTGGTTTGCAGGGTTATCTCCGTCGGCCACACAGTCTTCCTCAGGTCCCTGTATAGCGTAAGTTATCCAGTAAAATCGGGCCATCTGAACATGCTGGATTTTTGTTTGTTTGTTGTTGTTGTTGGTGTTGGTTGGGTGTTGGTTTTTTTGGGGTGGGGTGGGTTGGAGGAGTAGGTTAGATAGATCTTCCTTTCTTCTGGTATACTTATTTTTGGTCAACCAGATGACATAGCCCTTAACGTGGGTTTAAAAAAAAATCTATATCTCTTTGCAAGAACCAAGCAGCAATATCTATCCACTGAGCAAACATGGACCAGTCCTTATGGGTAACATGTCCCTGTGTTCGGAAAAGACAATTGTACTTTAAAACATAATTTTCTGAAACAAAAAATCTATTCAGAAAATAGTAATGGAAAAAAAAACCAAGCGCAGGCAACCAGTTATAACTTCGCCATCAGTTCAGAAATGATTAAATCAAAGATTCAATTTAATTAAGAAAGGGAAAACAAATCTTAACGATTGAAAAATCAAGGGAGGGAACTGACTGGAGCTAAAGTGATTCATTATAGCGTGTGGTCTGAGCCCCATGATTGTTTCTCTGGCCGCTGACGTAGAAAAGAAGAACGTCATCATGTCTTGGGATTTTCGCAATGTCACAAGATCGTGAATGCCATCGCATCATTTTTCGAAAGACACAAAATGTATCTCACTCAACACATCCGTCGATGAGACTATAAACCGAGGCCCAGTTGAACGCATGCAGAACTCTTTGCGCACATGTTAAATCCTGTCGCTTCGGAAGAGTAGGCCATTGTGTGCCGGGAAACATGACAAAGATTCTAAACCGCATACACACGACTGATGTAAAAAGCACATAGTCTATCATTATCCTCGATATAAAGAATAAATAAAATAAAAGAATAAATAAATAAAAATAAACCAAAATAAAATCTATATGTACTACTGTGTGATCATTTAAACAACAACCCAAACCTCTGTGTGTGTGTTTGAAACTACTGATCATTTCCACTCACAATGAGAGCAGAATCGTTGTGTATGTTCTGCAAAAAATGGAGAGTTATCATGGAGCCGGCAATTTGGCGTCGGAGTTTTCTAATAAATGAATAATTACCCCACTACCAAATCACTGCAGAGAAAAGCATGTACTTATCTTAGTTGCTTCCCATTACGAACAAAATGTGCCCTACTTTTAGACAGGCCTGTCAATTATTAAACACTGTTTTTTAATTTAGGAAAGGAGGTTGAGGTTTATCCTAAAATGCATGAGTTGTGTGCTATACGGTAATATCTTAAAATATTATCCGTTTTTTTATATTATGAAGCATCACAGTCAAACACATGGGTAAAATTTCGTTTCAGCTGAAGAAAAATGTGACAGAGTTACCTTTCTTGCTTTTTCTGCGTATAGTGTGCGTAAGTTTCTATCAAACGTTATTTTTACATTTACATGTCGATTATGTAAATCTTGAGAGATCGTTTGTGACTGTTTTTTGTCCACCACGAAACGTACCACCTACTTTCATAGCACCCAGAAGATCACAAACAGCTTGTGTGTGTGTGTGTGTGTGTGTGTGTGTGTGTGTAATAAAACCACTCTGTTTAATACTGTAATAAAACATTACACTTTGAAGCGGGTTTCGCAAGGGACAGATCAATAATCTTTATTATGTTACAATTCATCTTGGTGCTCGTAAATACACAGATTTTTTTAAAAAAAGAATTCAAACTGTTGTTGCACAACTTCTCAAGCAGAAAACAGACAACAAAACAGTTTTCTTTTCAAATGAATGTATTTGAGAATTGTCGAAAAAAAAACCCAAACCAACCCACCCAGCCATACACAATATTGTAATACAAAAGATATGTTCACCGTTAAATCATCATAGCAACCTCCCCTTCTCCCCCCCCCCCCCCCCCCCCCCCCCTATCCTCCCACCATACCCAAACAAGAAAAAAACAAAACCCAAACAAACAAACAAAAAACCCCAAACACTCAACCCAAAACAACAACAAACTCAATTGCCAACCAAACAACAATACAAGCCCCCCCCCCCCCCCCACCCCCCCCACCCCCACCCCGCCCCCTCTCCCGAACTGAAAAGTACAAGCTTAGCAACGCTACAAATTTCCAATTAAAAAAAGATGCTTTAACAACAACATTTTTGTAGAACTATCTTAAAACACTGGCACGTAGACTGCCTCCAATACCTTACCTAATTATTAACCAATTTTGTTCAGGTAGTCATGCTTACGAGTTGTTGTTCTTTTTATAATACTAAATATAAAAATGAAAATATCAAAATGGTCCATGGTAGTGTGTGAACGCGACAACATCAATATTGATATGTACTTCTTCTAACATCATTAACTCCAAGAAAATGTTCTGCAAAAAAAAAGAAAGAAAAGCAAAACTACTTTTAATACAAGCACTAGAAAATGAAGGTGATGTCTATGGTAAAGGGTAAAAGGTAAAGGTGTCCCATAACCTATGTGGTCCTAGGGGAGCGAGGCATCAGAGACTTCAGCTTCTCTAGAGGCCAGCATATTGAGGGCAGTGCCCATCTCCTCTCCCTCGCTGCTATACTTTCCCTGACCCTAAAGAGGGCAGGTACCTATTTACAGCTGGGTGAACTGGGGGACTGCACTGAAGCCAAATCGCGCAAACGGTCGCCCATCCGCTTGGTGACCAAACTCGATGCTGTATATGAAAAAGTACCAAAAAGTATTGCTAGTCCTTTATCGATCGCCTTCTTAAAGCAATAGTTATTTTGTAATCATGAACGTCTTCTTCCTTTTGTCATTTATTCATTTGCTAAACAAACAAACAAACGAAAGTCGTCTAGGTAGTAAAATCATTGCTGACCAGAAGACATTCTTTTTCTGAATCATGGTGCTGGTTTTGGCGGGGAATATGACACATGTGATACCTGTGTGTGTGTGTGTGTGTGTGTGTGTGGTGTGACTCTGTATGTGTGACTCTGTGTGTGTGTGTGTGTGTGTGTGTGTGTGTGTGACTGTGTGTGTGTGTGTGACTGTGTGTGTGTGTGACTCTGTGTGACTGTGTGTGTGTGTGTGTGTGTGAGTGAGTGACTGTGTGTGTGAGTGAGTGACTGTGTGTGTGTGTGTGTGTGTGTGGAGAGAGAGAGAGAGAGAGAGAGAGAGAGAGAGAGAGAGAGAGAGAGAGAGACAATGACAATGACAATGACAATGACAATAATTTATTCAAAAAAAGGCCTTGGCCCCATTTGAAGGGGTATACATCATTGGTAATGGTTTGTACATCCACACCTAAGTCCTGTACCTCCAACACATACATAACAGTTTTTGCAATCTAAAGGTAATCATGACATCATCGTTTCTCTTTTTTTGAAAGACTTATGCAAGTACATAGCAACATTTCGTATAGTGTTTACATTGGTGGAGGACAAAAGTAAGACTAACCTAAATAGTGCAGGTCTCTTATAAAACTTAGAAGGAATGTATTTTGTTCTTAAATCTTCCAGTGCTGGGCAACAGAAAACAAAGTGAACCTCATCTTCTCTATACAATTTACACATGGGGCACGTCATATTTCTGTCATATATTTTATATCTTAAATGATGTACCATCATATCGGTGACCCCAAAACGAAACTTGGTCAATACACACCTTACAAACTTATTCATATTCATGGTTAGGTATGTTTCAACAAGGTGATTTGCTTTGAATAATTTATATAAAGAAAATCTGTCACTGCTTTGAATGTGGCTCTCCCAATGCTGCCATCTACAATCTATGATACGTTGTTTAGAGAGAGAGAGAGAGAGAGAGAGAGAGAGAGAGAGAGAGAGAGAGAGAGAGAGAGAGAGAGAGAATATGGTTTTTGAACAGTAATTTGTGTGTGTGTGTGTGTGTTAAGAATGGAGACTTCTCCTAGGTTCAGTCACAATTTTTTTTTAAAAGAGAAGAAAATCGAAAAGTGATACGTTCTCTCCATTTGTAGATTTTTTTCGTTGTTGCATGAAGCTTTAGGTCTTGTCTCCTTGAGGTGCTTGTGTGCTGGGTGATATGGTTGAATTGTTTCCCCCCTTTCTTTCTCCCATACAGATTTAACAGTGTGTGTGTGTGTGTGTGTGTGTGTGTGTGTGTGTGTGTGTGGTGTAGTAGTAGTAGTAGTAGTAGTAGCAGCAGTAGTAGAAGTAGTAGTAGTAGAAGTAGTAGAAGTAGTAGCAGCAGCAGCAGCAGCAGCAGCAGCAGCAGTAGTAGTAGTAGTAGTAGAAGTAGTAGTAGTAGTAGTAGTAGTAGAGCAGCAGCAGTAGTAGTAGCAGTAGTAGCAGCAGCAGTAGTAGTAGTAGTAATAGTAGTAGTAGTAGTAGTAGTAGTAGTAGTAGTAGTAGTAGCAGCAGCAGCAGTAGTAGTAGCAGTAGTAGCAGCAGTAGTAGCAGTAGTAGTAGTAGTAATAGTAGTAGTAGTAGTAGTAGTAGTAGTAGTAGTAGTAGTAGTAGTAGTAGTAGTATATTATTGTTATAGCATGCGTGTTATACATGCGTGTAAATGATTTGAGTGCAAGCGCTTCGATTTGTTTGTTTTTACAAGATTCAGCGCTATATAAATTCCAAAAATGATTATTATTATATTATTATTATTATTATATAGCGTTCCCTAGCTTCAAAGCCCTGGTGGTCACCCACAATATACACTCTGTCTCACTAATCATCACACCTGGGAATCACTGCAAGAGGACACCTTGCATGAGAAGTTCCTATGTTTTCAAATACCTCACCTTAAAGGCAGCTATATTACAACTTCTTAGGATTAATCGCCCCCCGCCCCCCCCCCCCCCCTTCCCCAACCACCACCACCACCCTTTAATGATCTTATGGTGAATAAAGACCTTCCCCACATAACTGTATAAAGTATAACGAATGTTTGTGATGGAGAAATTGGCACTTTTTGCTGATGGAGTGATAGCAACAGTTCAGGAAAGTGTTTGTCCTGGTTCATAGTTATTTTTACAGGATCTAGCTGGCATAGAAAGTCAGACATGTTTACTGTAACCGTGTATGCAATAATTCATTAATACTATGTCGCCAAATCATGTTGTTTCTAAACGAGCCAACCCCCAAAAATATCCCTTACACACACACACACACACACACACACACACACACACACACACACACACACACACACACACACACACACACACACACACACCAAAATCTATACTCGAAATATCTCTCTGTCTGTCTGTCTGTCTGTCTGTCTGTCTGTCTGTCTGTCTGTCTGTCTCTCTCTCTCTCTCTGTCACACACACACACACACACACACACACACACACACACACACACACACACACACACACACACACACACACACACACACACACACTCCTGGAGTTAACACCAGTGCCGACTCCACTCTCCCCCAAAAGTCCTTCGGATGAGACTATAAACCGAGGCCCCGTGTGCGAACGCACGCAGAACATTTTGCGCACACGTTAAATCCTGTTCCGCTTTTCGTAAGAGTAGGCCATTGTGTGCCGGTGGGAACAGATGACAGAATTTACAAAACCGCATACACACGGGGACTGGATGTAAAAAAAGCGCATGGGTGCTTATTCCATTATCCTCGATATAAAAGAATAAAATAAATAAATGAAATAAACACACACACACAGACACACACACACACCAAGGCGGATCGGTGGTTTTAACAGTGACAGAATCCCCAAGAGATTCTGAGTTCACTCCCTGTCTTAAGTTGGACGAGTCCTTCCATGAGGCAGCGAGAGGTGGTCTGGGTGCTAGCCTTTCGGAAGAGTTGTTAAATCAACGGCCTGTGTGAAACATCAAATCAGGTCAGGCCAAAGGCATGGTCCTTACTCAACAATTCCCTAAATGCTACCTTTTAAGATGTTTTATCTTGTAGGGATTTTTTTTTTATTTCGAATTTTTGAACAAAAATCATTAATACGATGAGAATGAAATTCTTTGTGATTATCTGCACTTGCATTCCTCCATCATGTTACTTCATATATCTATCTATCTATCTATCTATCTATCTATCTATCTATCTATCTATCTATCTATCTATCTATCTATCTATCTATCTATCTATCTATCTATCTATCTATCTATCTATCTATCTATCTGTCTGTCTCTCTCTCTCTCTCTCTCTCTCTCCACACACACACACACACACACACACACACAACAAACACACACACACACACAGAATGTGCTTGCAAAGGTATGGATTTTTTTTTTGGCAGCTCTGTCCGCCTTAGACTGGAATACCAAACGAAACTCTTTACGTTTGTCCTCGTATGAATGAATGCCTAGCCAACTGCAAGGGTCAAACCAGACCAGTCACCACGTTGTTGGAGAGCCATAATATATAAATGGCACAGGGAATGGGATAAAAACTAATACCTGAGACATCAAATAGAACCATGTTTGTAGTGAAAACACAAAATGAAATACTCAACAAAAACAAACCAAGCAGAGAAGGAGAGAGAGAGAGAGAGAGAGAGAGAGAGAGGGGAGAGAGAGAGAGAGAGAGAGAGAGAGAGAGAGAGAGAGACAGACAGACAACAGACAGACAGACAGTCAGACAGACAGACCTTGAATAAAATCATATGGCAACAGTGCCACGAATGAAACATCATTCAAGCAGCATGTTTGTTTCATCTAGGGCTATACTTCAGACCTTTGGTTTGTAACTGTCTCTGAAGAAAGCAGAAATAACAGGAAGACAGACAGACAGACAGACAGACAGACAGACAGACAGAGGCACTGACATGTCACTAACACCCCACCACACACCCAACACACACCACACACACACAACACCAACCATATTATATATATTCTATATTATATATTATATATCTAAATATCAGACACAAAAAATGCCCTATTCTCCGTGGAATTTTCAGATACTGTTAGGTGGAACATGGCGAAAAACGATCTTTAAGGAATCTGCCAATGAAGTGCTGGTGTCTAATATCTTTGCCATCTGGACAATCGACAAGTAGACATGCTTGGTGATCAGTTGTTTGCACATCACAAGTCACGCACTATGGGGTTCTTTCGCCTTTGAGCAAATAAAATGGGAATACTGTAAGAAGGGCCTGTGTATCCTGGCAACCAGATTTTTCCTTAACTGTGTTTCGTACAAAGGTACAGGTGCAAAGCCAAAACAATGGAACAAAAAGAACTACAACATGGCATGAATACACACACCACACACATGCACACACACACACGCACGCACACACACACACACACACGCACGCACACACACACACACACACACACACCACACACACACACACACACACACGCGCGCGCGCACAACGTTGCTACATGTAGCACATCTTCCAAATAACACTATTCCTGGTTAAAACAAAATGTGTTTGATTGGGAAAAAAAATCCGTATTTTTTTGGAAAATAATGTCCAGGGGTTTGAAAGAACTCAACACACAAAATGATCACATGATTATTTATAATAATGGCTGGGGAAAGCGAGTGCTTCGACTACTGAGCTATCCCGTCCCAACATATTATATTATATATAATATATAATTTCTTTATATTTAATATATATATATATATATATAAGCGACTTAAAAGTTGCAGTTCTGCAAGACCTAGACTCTCAGTGTAAAAGGTCAAAAGTGTCCCATAACCTATGTGGTCGTAGGGGAGCGAAGCATCAGAGACCTCAGAGAGAAAGGGAGAGAAAGAAACACAGAGAGACAGAGAGAGAAAAGAAACAGACAGACAGAGATAGACATAGAGGGACAGAAAGAAGGTAAAGGTAAAGCTGTCCCATAACCTATGGGGTCGTAGGGGAGCGAGGCATCAGAGACCTTAACTTCTCTAGAGGCCAGCATATTGAGGGCGGCACCCACAACAACAACAACAAAAAACAACAATGTGTGTGTGTGTGTGTGGTGGTGTTTAAGTGCATGTGTGTAAGTGTTGTGTGTGTGTGTGGTGTGTGGTGTGTGTGTGTGTGTGTGTGTGTGTGTGTGTGTGTGTGTGTGTGTAGTGTAGTGTATGGCACAGTGGAAGTTAACAAGGCAGAACATCAAAGGCTCAGAACACAATTTTCAAAAAAGACGTTTTTCTTTCTTTCTTCTTTTTTTTTATTTTAAAAGGCATTCTAAAAACATAACAAGGCCCAAACAATATCATGTCAAGTACCATGAAAGAATTATATTGATGTGTAAAGTTGCCATTTGATGTTCACATACTCACAATGCCATTTTTATTTGTTGTTGGAGTAGGAGGATTCATAGGGTAGGCTTAAGGACACGCGCATTTTTCAAGACACTGAAGGGGCTTGGGACTCCAGTCTTCAATGATCACCAAGTATTACCAGTTACATGTACCAATAAGCTTAAAACGAGTAAAATAAAGAAAGAAAAACGAAGAAAAAAATCTGGAGGCAATCAGATCAATATTATGTTATTTGTCATTAAAACAACCTCCCCCACTCCCACCCCCTCAGACATATACAATATGATGATTAACACATGAGGCCTCGGATAAAATCTGTTAATAATGGTGATAACTGATAAAAATAACAAACACACACGCAAATAAATAAATAAACACACACACACACGCGCGCGCGCGTGCGCGCGTCATCCAACACTGTAACAGACTTCAGGTGGGTACAATTATATAGTAATATCATTAATCATAAAAACAAATAGCATGCTTGTGAGAGTATCGATGATATATCACTAACGATGTGTGATCGTTTGCGCGCCTTGGCTTCAGTACAGTTTACCCAGCTGTAAATGGGTACCTGCCCTTTTTAGGGTCAGGGAAGGTAAAGCAGCAAGGGAGAGGAGAAGGGCGCCGCCCTCAATATGCTGGCCCTAGAGAAGTTGAGGTCTCTGACGCCTCGCTCACCTACGACCACATAGGTTATAGAACACCTTTGCCTTTTACTTTATCGTCTTCACTCCATTAACAATAACCGTAAGACAGGTCCACGGTTTTCAATCTTCATCTGATTTGAACTAACACTGCACTAAGGCTGGAAGCAGACGATACTGGCTGACTTGTCTTTTCCTAAGTCCTTGGGTCACTGCACTGACATTTTTTTCAAGTAATGTGTCGCAGGCAAGTCCATCCTGGCGGAGCTTATCCCTCTTCAGGAAACAGGATGCAGGTTGGGTATGCTCTTGTAGTCCATTCTACCAGCCCAGTCCACACCTGGCTTATTTTTATTTATCTTATTTTAATTTGTTTTATACCACTTTTAAGTCACGGCAGATTTCTCTGCATGAAATTCGGGCTGCTCTCCTCCGGGGAGAGCGCGTCGCCACAAGAGCAGCGCCACCCATTATATTTTTTTTTCTTTTCCTGTCTTCAACTGTATTTGTTTCCCTATCAGGCTTACTCTTCTTTGAAAAGCAGATGGGCTTTTAAACGTGTGTGCAAGATGTTCTGCATGCATTCACACAGACACACACACACTTCTTTGGTTTACTTGTTTCATCCACAGGGCTTTCCAAGGAGTGGCTGGTGTTGGTACCAATGTTAACCCCATGAAGGAAAATCCCCCACCACACCAGTCAAAAGACTTGAACCCACGCTCTCAGTGACCACCAGATATCGAGAGTTTCAACCACTCTAACCACTCGGCTACTTACGCCCCTTGTGTCAGACATGTTCCTTTTTTTTTCAACAAAGTGTCATTCTTCCAAATACAATCTTAGTGACAGATTTCTCATGGAAAACAAAATATCACATTTCGATGAAGATCCTAAGTAGAAAGTTTTCTGTGGAGTGAGAAGGAGACATGACTTCTCCTTTAACTTCTTGAGGAGTCGGGGGTGAGGAGGAGGGAGGCACTGCGCTTATGTTTCGAGGAGTGTGCTTCAGTCACATTGAACCTGGTTGGGTCTATTTTTCTCCAGGCAGGTGTATGTTTAGGTTCCATCAAATCTATGATGTAGGGTGAGGGGATTTGGGTCCAATCAAATATTTTCAGGTGTATGTTTAGGTTCCATCAAATCTATGATGTAGGGTGAGGGGATTTGGGTCCAATCAAATATTTTCAGGTGTATGTTTAGGTTCCATCAAATCTATGATGTAGGGTGAGGGGATTTGGGTCCAATCAAATATTTTCAGGTGTATATTCAGGTTCCATCAAATATAGGGTGAGGGGATTTGGGTCCTGTCAAATATTTTCAGGTGTATGCTTAGGTTCCATCAAATCTATGATGTAGGGTGAGGGGGTTTGAGTCCAGTCAAATATTTTCAGGTGTATGCTTAGGTTCCATCAAATCTATGATATAGGGTGAGGGGATTTGGGTCCAGTCAAATATTTTCAGGTGTATGTTTAGGTTCCATCAAATCTATGATATAGGGTGAGGGGATTTGGGTCCAGTCAAATATTTTCAGGTAGTATGTTTAGGTTCCATCAAATCTATGACATAGGGCGAGGGGATTTGGGTCCAGTCAAATATTTTCAGGTGTATGTTTAGGTTCCATCAAATCTATGATATAGGGTGGGGGAATTTGGGTCCAGTCAAATATTTTCAGGTGTATGTTTAGGTTCCATCAATTCTATGATGTAGGGTGAGGGGATTTGGGTCCAGTCAAATATTTTCAGGTGTATGTTTGGGTTCCATCAAATCTATGATATAGGTTGAAGGGATTTGGGTCCAGTCAAATATTTTCAGATGTATGTTTGGGTTCCGTCAATTCTATGATATAGGGTGAAGGGATTTGGGTCCAGTCAAATATTTTCAGGTGTATGTTTGGGTTCCATCAAATCTATGATATAGGTTGAGGGAATTTGGGTCCAGTCAAATATTTTTCCGAGTAAAAAACAAACAAACAAAAAAACTCTGTTTCCTCAAAATTTTCCACAGTTTTTTCTCCAGGGTAGTCCAATTTTCTTACAAGACAGTTTTCAACAGTAAACAAATTTCGTGCAGGATGAGAATGTTAGGGGTTGTTTCAAATATTGCCCTGGAGCGAGAGTGTTGTTGTGAGTTCTATCAAACTTCCAACAAGCTGAAAAGTATTGTTGACTTCAAAGGTCGGTGTGTTTTTTTCCCACGGGCAAGGTGATCCTGGCTCAGCTTATCCCTGTCTTGATAAGAGGATGCATTCTGGGTATGTTTGGTGTTCTCCATCCTACCAGCCCTAATCTGATAATTATGAAAGATGGCAAGATTTTACTGCGTGTCAGATGTTCTGCGTGTATTCAGCGTTGCACACGGAGACTTGGTTTGATACATAATTATTGTCTCTGGAAGACAATGGGAAAAGGGAGGGCGAGTCTATTGTCAATTCGGGTTTATTTAATATCCCTAGAGAGTTTAGATCCATTTACAGCTAAGAGAGAGAGAAGAGAGGGAAGAGAGGGGAGAGAGGAGAGAGAGAGAGAAAAAGGGAGTTGCCAGTTCGTTTTTTTCTCAAAATTTCTTTGAAAGTAAGCTTCCCATTTTTCAAATTGTCTATGAAATGAATCTCAAATTCTACTCAAATTCTGTATGCAGGCAAAGTGTGTGCGCATTTATTCCATTTTTCTTTGGTACTAGCTAAATAGTGTTCAAGTTAATTGAATAATTTCCATTAAAATAAATGTCTCTATTAACAAAAAAAATCCTTTAGTGTGAGGGTATTCATTCATCTTCACTCCCAATTTCCACAAAGGGAGAGCCTTAGTTAGTGGTTAGAGCGTTGAATTCGTGATCTGATGGTAATAGGAGCGTGCAGGTTCGAATCCCTGCATGTTTGAAGGGATATTTTTGTTGGTGCCCTTGAGTTCAATGTGATAATGATACTGACTCAATCTTTCCAAAAAATCTGATGAGATTGTAAAGCACAGTACATCGTGTGAATTTACTCGCATCTTGCACACACCTTCAATATTCACCCATCTTTTGTAGAAGAGTAGGCCATCTATGCACGGTGGTGGCGTGGACGACACAAACATACCCAGCATGCACAATACTCCTTGGAGAGGGATGGGCTCCACCGCTAAAATTCAATGTAGAGTCCCAGCAACGCATTAACGAGTTACAGAAAGGGGTCAAGTCCAGGTAGTGTTTGCATTCAATCAAGTTTCCTGAGAGAATCAGTGTTGATGTGACAATCCCGTTATCATATTCATTCGCATATTACATGTTGTGAAAGGCTACGAGTTTATTCACATTTTGTTCTGGAGTATAAATTATCCTCATATTTATGAAAGTTCTATTGGAGTAAAAAAAAATCTAGCTTATTCCAATTTACTAAGGAGTGAGAGAGTCTTTAACCTTTCTTCACTCTTTCTCTGTTTATGAATCATTCTAAACATTTCCCATAAGGAAAATGTTCTAGACTGAGAATTTGCATGTAGGTAAGATAATACTATGTGCTGACAGCAGCTATATTGGCCTCTTTTCTTTTTTTCTCCCCCCCACCCCCCCTCCGAATGCCCCGCTGCGCCTCTCCACTCTCTCTCTCTCTCTCTCTCCTCCCTCCTCTCTAAAGGGAACTGTACTATACACAAACGCGACATTGGTGCGATGCTCAGGTTACATCTCTTCGGGACCTGTCCTCTTCAGTGGCTACTCAAAGAAATCAGGACAGGCTGCCTCGTAGTACTCCACAATTAACGAGGTGTTGAAACTTGGACACTTGGCCCTGATCGCATCGGATCTAGATACATACCACTACTGCCTATGCGCTTCCACTCATAAACCCGTCGGATTGAAATGTTTTCATCAACGCAATCACGACTTAGCATTCTATTTACAAATTTCATAACAGATAATATCTTCATTTTGTTTCTCTTCTTCCCTCATTCTCACCCTCTCTCGTCTCAAGCAGGACATCTCGCTGGCTAAAATCTCTTCTTGTTTCAGGTTTGTTGACATATTTTTGTTCTACCTTCTGCATTCTCAGCACAAAGAAACATGGACAGGCTGCCATCTATGTATCTCCACAATTAACGAGGTGACAGCCCTGATATGGCCTCTGTGGTCGGCAGGGCTACAAACAACAGGACTGCATTGGATTGGATGCGCTTCCACAACCTAAAACACCGAGGAAAGAAACTGTATATTTACATCAACTAAATTAACGACTTAGCATTCTATTTACAAAGTTTCATTAACTAGATTTAATATCTTCATTTTTATTTTTACTGTCCCTGCAATTGTCAGGACATGGTGAAAAGCAAGGGAGAAAACTCGCTGGGCTGAATAAGTTAACATTCATTTGAATTTTCCCAGGCTTTCTGTGTGCATGCATTTTTCTTTTTTTTAAATGTCATCCCTTCATACCAGCATGAAATGGCCTACTCTTCAAAAAAGGTGGAATGGGTTTGTAACGAGTGTGTGCAAAGTCTTCTGCATGTGTTCGCACCCGGGGCCTCAGTTTATAGTCTCATCTGAAGGACTTTTTTGGGCGAGTGGAGTCAGCACTGATGTTAACTTCAGGGTAAAATCCCCTAAAACGGGAGCCTACCTACATTTTCTGAACAGTCTCTGGAAAATGTATTTAAAAATTCAAAGTTAGTCTTTTGCCATTGCTAGACGTTTATTGCATAGTCCACTCGAATATTTACTGTAGTTACAATATTGTTATTTCATGTTTCCACATTGTTGAGTTTAAAGTTTGCTCCTGTTTAAGAGTATTTATCATTATTACTTTTCTAGGTTCTCTTTTTTTGTGCACAAAAATACCAACACTGATGCTATCTCTTAACCTTTTCTTTTTCCACTCTTTCTTTAATTTCCATTACACTGTCTACTTCCCTTGTCTAATATCACTTAAGAGTGAACAGACGTTAAAGTGAAGACAACAACAGCACGCAGAACATCTTGTGCACACATTAAAACCTGTTCCACTTTTTGGAAGAGTATCGGCCATTGTGTGCTAGTGGGAACAGATGACAATTTTTATTTTAAAAATGCATACAATCGGGGACTGGATGTAAAAAAACAACAACATGAGTTCTTATTCAATTATCCTCGCAATAAAAGAATAAATTAATTTAAAAAAAAAATTGGTAGTCTTCTTGGCTGTAGGTACATAATGGGTGACTTGATATCCCGCTCTCTCCATCTTTCTCTGTCTTGGTGTTACAACATTCAATTCAACCCCTACCTCTCCCATCCCCTCTTCCCCCCCCCCCCCCCCCCCCCACCGAAATGCCTGACCAAACATCTTCATTAATGACCTCCTCTAAGGAGTTAATAGTTCCACACTTTTGCTGGATGTGGACGATCTCGCTTTGAGCTAAAAACCAATATGATAACCACGCAGTAGGGTCGAGTTAAAAAAAAACCCATTACAACAACGATTATTTTCAACTGTGGTTTGTAACACAGAAATGAAAACACAAAACGAACAGTTATCTGATATCACAGCTGTGAAAAGATGGTGAATGTAAATAACAGAATACCATCATCTGTACACTCCCCCCATTTCTAGAAAAGCAAACCTAAATGAACAACAACACCCCTCCTTCCCAATTACCACTCTTTCAAAGAAAAAAAATATATACACTTCTCATCTCTTCAGCCAAAAAGAGTTAGAGGGCAAAACTTGAAAAAAAAAGTTAAAATAACAAACAATGGTAGAGGTGTTGTGTGTGTGTGTGTGTGTGTGTGTGTGCATGTGTATGTGTGTGTGTGGGGTGTGTGTGTGGTGTGTGTGTGTGTGTGTGTGTGTGTGTGTGTGCATGTGTGTATGTGTTAGTGTGTGTGTGTATGTGTGTGTGTGAGGTGTGTGTGTGCGTGTGTATGTGTTGTGTGTGTGTGTGTGTGTGTGTGTGTGTGTGTGTGTGTGCGTGTGTATGTGTGTGTGTGTGTGTGCGTGTGCGTGCGACCGAGTTCTATTCTACCTTACAATGGAGAGAACAATTTCTACTTTATAAATATTTCTTTCAGAGTATTAACATTCGAAAACATGTGTACATAGTTGTTCACATTTCTTACAGCATTATACTGTCTAGATTCATCACAACGTCTAAAAACAAAATAAATAATTTTTTTTTATAAAAAAGCATGCAAAGCAGCAGTTAAGTTTAAAGACCATATTCAACTAAAAGTGTTCGCATTTATTCACATATATATTTTGGCTGATTTGTTTGGCTCTGTTTCACAGGATTAGAGAGCTTACGTTCATTCTAAATCACTGCACAGTGACAGTGTGGAGGTATCACATTGTAGTTGCGCAATGGAAAAACTGAAAATCTGATAAACAATTTTTTTAAAAAGAAAGAAAAAGACAGAACAAAAAGACATTGTGGAAGTCTCTTCTAATCTGCCGTACAGTGAGTGTGTGTGTGTATGCAGTATCATTCAATTGTTTTCACACACACATACAGACAGTAGTGTGTGTGTGTGTGTGTGTGTGTGTTTGTGTGTGCGCGCGCTATGATTCCACATCTCCACTAAAAAGTCATCAGGGCGCTGCATGCACTGAATTTTTCAGGCCACTAGTGTATCATAAGACATCCTGAATGCGACAGAGTCCGTCTTTCACAAGGTAGCGAGGATGCATGCTGGGCATGTTCATATCCTCCACCCTACCATCCATACCTGGTCTACTTTAGGGGAATAAGGAGTCCAAGGTGTTTGGCGTGTGTTTGGTCCTACATGGGATTTCCGTTTATACCCCCATCTGAAGGACTTTGGGGGAAAATGAATACAGTACCAATGGTAACTTACAGGGGAAGATCCTCTAAAAACGAACACTGTAGCGGAGATTTGAACCCACGTCCTCAGTTACCACTGGTCTGAAAACAGCATGGCCTACCCACTAGGTTATCTTTCCCCCTGTGTGCAGGGTCAGAGTCTATGTCGTGTACAGTGGGTGTGAGGTGAGCAGAATCCCTACAGTTCCTGTCAATGTGCCTGGATTTTTGACTTGATAGTTTTTTCGTGAAGCGAAAAAATGTAGCAGGATCATTCCAAATTTATGCAAGAGAATAGTCGTCTGTTTAAGTTTTTGGCAGATTTTTTGTTCCCATTCCCTGATTATATAGGGGAAGTGTGGGGGTGTAGTGGTTAGACTGTTGTGCTTGTAGTTTAAGGGTGACAGAGGGCACAGGTTTGGGTTCAGCTAGTTTCACTCCCAGATTACAAATCGTTGAAAACAGTCCAAGATGACACAATAGCAGTTAAGCGTTGTAATGACAAGAGTTAAGACTGATGATGGTTGTACTGTTTATAAAATGGCTTATTGTAGTTTCGCTCCAGATTACAAATTGCTAAAAACAGACCAAGACGACACAACAGCAGGTAAGCGTTGTAATGACAAAGTTAAGAGTTAAAATGAAAGATTGTCTAATCATCTTTTAAGGGATTTTTGTTAAAAGTTTTTAAAAAAAGTTATTAAGTTTCTAATTTGTTTTTCAAAACTGCTGAGACACAATCCAGGATACAGACTAAATGGACAGTGAAAATCATCATAATGAACCTTTTTTTTACAGATGATTTCCTTGTTTAAAATGGCACAGTTTGGAAAACTTTTCACTTAAGTCTTTAAATATTCAGGATGAATTATGTTGTTGTTGTTACTGTTCTGGTATAGGCTGAACAGATAAGATTCAGAAACATAGCAAGCTAGGAGGATGTTCCCATTCTGAATGAAAGAGGCATCAATAACAAGTAGCAACAAATAAAGTGTTTCTTTCCTGCAGTCTCCCTCCCCCCTTTCAGAAATATTATGTTCCTGCAGTCTCCCTCTATGATAAATATACTGTTCCTGCAGTCTCCCCTATGAGAAATATACTGTTCCTGCAGTCTCCCCTATGAGAAATATACTGTTCCTGCAGTCTCCCCTATGAGAAATATACTGTTCCTGCAGTCTTCCTCTACGAGAAATATTCTATTCCTGCAGTCTCCTCCTCTCCCCTATGAGAAATATACTGTTCCTGCAGCCTCTCCCCCCATGAGAAATATACTGTTCCTGCAGTCTCCCTCTATGATAAATATTCTGTTCCTGCAGTCTTCCCTCTATGAGAAATATTCTGCTCCTGCAGTCTTCCTCTATGATAAATATTCTGTTCCTGCAGTCTTCCTCTATGATAAATATACTGTTCCTGCAGTCTCCCTCTATGATAAATATTCTGTTCCTGCAGTCTTCCTCTATGATAAATATACTGTTCCTGCAGTCTCCCTCTATGATAAATATTCTGTTCCTGCAGTCTTCCTCTACGAGAAATATTCTATTCCTGCAGTCTCCTCCTCTCCCCTATGAGAAATATACTGTTCCTGCAGCCTCTCCCCCCATGAGAAATATACTGTTCCTGTAGTCTTCCTCTATGATAAATATTCAGTTCCTGCAGTCTCCCTCTATGATAAATATTCAGTTCCTGCAGTCTCCCTCTATGATAAATATTCTGTTCCTGCAGTCTCCCTCTATGATAAATATTCTGTTCCTGTAGTCTCCCTCTATGAGAAATATTCTGTTCCTGCAGTCTTCCTCTATGATAAATATTCTGTTCCTGCAGTCTTCCTCTATGAGAAATATACTGTTCCTGCAGTCTCCCTCTATGAGAAATATACTGCTCCTGCAGTCTCCCCCCCTCTCCCTATAAGAAATATACTGTTCCTGCAGTCTTCCCCTTTGAGAAATATACTATTCCTGAATTCTCCCCCTGTGAGAAATATACTGTTCCTGCAGTCTCTCCCCCCATCAGAAATATACTGCTCCTGCAGTCTTCCTCTATGAGAAATAATCTGTTTCTGCAGTCTCCCCCTATGAGAAATATACTGTTCCTGCAGTCTCCCCCCTCTCCCTGTAAGAAATAATTTTATACTGCTCCTGCAGCCTCTCCCCCTATGAGAAATATTCTGTTCCTGCAGTCTCCCCCTTTGAGAAATATACTGTTCCTGCAGTCTTCCCCTATGAGAAATATACTGTTCCTGAATTCTCCCCTATGAGAAATATACTATTCCTGAATTCTCCCCTATGAGAAATATACTGTTCCTGAATTCTCCCCTATGAGAAATATACTATTCCTGAATTCTCCCCTATGAGAAATATACTGTTCCTGAATTCTCCCCTATGAGAAATATACTATTCCTGAATTCTCCCCTATGAGAAATATACTATTCCTGAATTCTCCCCTATGAGAAATATACTATTCCTGAATTCTCCCCTATGAGAAATATACTGTTCCTGAATTCTCCCCTATGAGAAATATACTATTCCTGAATTCTCCCCTATGAGAAATATACTATTCCTGAATTCTCCCCTATGAGAAATATACTATTCCTGAATTCTACCCCCTCTTCCCTCCTATGAGAAATATACTCATCCTGCAGTTCCCCCCACCCTAAAAAAACCACCAACCAAACAAAAAACCTCTTGTATAGTCTTATCTTACTTGACGCCATGTATTTCCTTTAGAATTTCGAAGTTCAACCATCTTTCTGTACCCAACATCATCCTTTCTCCTATCTTATATATCGCTTTCTCTGTGTCTGCTGCTTCTTCGTTTCTCGTACAGACCGTTACATTCTGTCACAACAGTTCACCTGCTGACTGTTTTGTTTTTTTCACCGAGTTTTTAATTCATAAGCAAAACAATAAATAAACAATGGTTGCTAAACCCTGCTCTTGACTCTCATTCCTCAACAGACAGGTTTGTTTTTTTCTTTTCTATTCCGTTCAACAGAAAGTTGTAAGACCGCTGTGATTTTATAACAACAACACGTAAAACAGACAGAATCAGACGTCATGTCACATCAGTTCAGATCTTGATGGTTTCAATGCAGCATGAATGATCACGACCCAAAAGGCTGACAAAAAAACAAAAAACAAACTGGAACAACAACACAAACACTAACCAACAAATACAAAAAGTATGCCCAGACACGTACATTCTCTCACATCCAAAAAGGAACATGTTCAAAATATCACACACACGCACACACAAATAATATCTCACGCACAATATCAACACCTTATGTCCGATTCATCACAAAATCATAGTTTGAACTGTCCTTTACAGTTGAAACACAATCGTCATACCTGATTTAAAAAAAAAATTTTGATTATGTCTCTCCCACTTTCCACGGATTGCATTGTCAAACACGATTTTCCCACGACTTTTCTTTATGCGCAGTTTCTCCAGCAACAGCTTGAACACATGATCACCACAAGCTTGCAGTGGGTCAGGCACTGCCCGTGGTAGTCAAGCTTCCCAGCGTGAAGATTCCAGTTTGCAGACTGTTTTTCTCCCCAATACTGCCCTCTCAAAGGAACATGCACAACTGTATTCCAGCAGTCACTACACAAATCACTCCTGAAAACTTATTCAAATGATGCACGTGAACTGTTTTTAATGACAGATCTCCAAAATGGTGCTTGCGACACAACAGGCAATAGTCCTTGTGATTCTGGTTTGTTTGCAGACTGACACTGAGGCTTTTTAACGGCCAGCCAGAGTTTCATGTTCACCTGCTATGGTACCAACAACAAAAAATCACCCAGTAAGGTTAAAAAAAACAACAAAGAAAGAAATCGAGATATCATCAACATCAACCACGTTGTCAGACAAAAGATCTAGACTTGCAGAGATCCATTTTCATAGATGTTTTTTTCCCCACACCCTCCAGATTCGTACACGCAAAACAGCCAGCGTCTTCTTTTTTTTTTTCCAGCACTTGTACAAACGATACCGTACGTCAAAACATGCCCACCATCTTTCGCTTTCTGATGTATGTGTGGTTTACAAAGTCACGAGGCTTCAACCAGTCCCCGGACCAATACAGTCATTGGCTTTTTTGTGTGTGTGTGGATGTGTTTGTTGTGATTTGGATCAGTCTGGTGTGATTTTGTAGTTGCAATGGAGACGCAAATCGTCACACAAGCTGTCAGCCTGAAACAGTCCTCCTAGGCAGCATTGTCAGACCAGCCTCATATTGTGTCCTAGGTGACTGAAGAACAACTTCACCCTGTTAACCACACACCCACACACTCCTCCACAATCTACAGAATGGAGAACACTGCTCAGTCCTTCCCTGAACACGATTAGCTCGCAGACTGACAAGAAAGAAAGCACACACAAAACAGAAGAGAGTGTTCCGCCAGTTGGTCCTCCTGAACTGGACAGTGCAGTGTCTGATGCAACGCTGGTGTCTCTGCAGGCAAAACTGGGCCTCCCGTCCAGTGTGAACGACCACAGCTGCCTTTCTGACACACCCTCACAAGTATCCCCCCCCCTCTCTCTCTCTCTCTCACATGAAGTCTCCTTGCAAACTGCACTGCAGGTCTGCCTACACAGCCTTGTCTCCCTGATATCTGCAGTTCTGTGTGGTCCCTGACTTGCTGTTCATTCGCGCTGGGAAGATCAGCCACTGTTGTCTTCACTGGGAGGAAAAGTCAGTACAGTACATAGGCAGGCCTGCCTACAACCGTGACTTAGCTTCCATTCACACTGGCGGGATCAGCCACTGTTGCCTTCTTTGGGAGGAAAAGTCCGTCCACAGTTGGACACTATCTTTCCACCGATACTGGCGAAATCAGTGAATGTGATTCAGTCCACAGCTTGACGCTACCTTTCCACTGACACTTGCGGAATCAGTTCATGCAATTCAGTCCAAAGCTTGACGCTATCTTTCCACCGATACTCACAGAATCAGTGAACGTGATTCAGTCCACAGCTTGAACATTTACCTTTCCACTGACACTTGCGGAATCAGTGAATGCGATTCAGTCCAAAGCTTGACACTACCTTTCCACTGATACTCGCAGAATCAGTGAATGTAATTCAGTCCACAGCTTGACATTACCTTTCCACTGACACTTGCAGAATCAGTGAACGTGATTCAGTCCAAAGCTTGAAGCTACCTTTCCACTGACACTCGCAGAATCAGTCCATGCCATTCAGTCCACAGCTTGACACTACCTTTCCACCGATACTCGCAGAATCAGTGAATGTGATTCAGTCCAAAGCTTGACACTACCTTTCCACTGATACTTGCGGAATCAGTGAATGTGATTCAGTCCAAAGCTTGACACTACCTTTCCACTGATACTTGCGGAATCAGTGAATGTGATTCAGTCCAAAGCTTGACACTACCTTTCCACCGACACTTGCGGAATCAGTCCCCAGCTGGATGTTCTCGTGCCACCGACGCTATCTGTGGATGTTCTGGTGCCACCAACGCTATCTGTGGATGTTCTGGTGCCACCGACGCTATCTGTGTATGTTCTGGTGCCATCGACGCTATCTGTGGATGTTCTGGTGCCACCGACGCTATCTGTGTATGTTCTGGTGCCATCGACGCTATCTGTGGATGTTCTGGTGCCACCGACGCTATCTGTGTATGTTCTGGTGCCATCGACGCTATCTGTGGATGTTCTCGTGCCATCGACGCTATCTGTGGATGTTCTGGTGCCACCGACGCTATCTGTGTATGTTCTGGTGCCATCGACGCTATCTGTGGATGTTCTCGTGCCACTGACGCTATCTGTGGATGTTCTGGTGCCACCGACGCTATCTGTGTATGTTCTGGTGCCATCGACGCTATCTGTGGATGTTCTCGTGCCACTGACGCTATCTGTGGATGTTCTCGTGCCACCGACGCTATCAGAATGACAACACGTTTCTCACTGTGAGGGCAAACTGCAGTTTCCCAGGATCACACTCTACCTGAGCGTCTGTGGCTAGCTGGTCAGAGTGTGTACCCTGGTTACTATATACCCGTGCCGCTGTGCTTGTGCACCTGACTACACTTGCACTTGCTGCACCACTGGCTGAAGGTGGAGGAGGGAAAGGGGTGGAGGGTGGGGTGGTGGGGTGGTGGGGTAGGGGGTGTTGGGTGGGAGTCCGATTTCACAAGATCCAGTTCCAATATCTCTGGTTGGTCACTGGGTATGTGTAGGGGGGTATGGGTTTTTTGTTGTTGTTTTTTTTACTTAGATACACAGAATTTTAAATTTGTGATTCGCTTACGACGATAGCGATGACCCACTTAGATCACAAATGAACTCAAACGAACAAAACAAAAAACCCCCACAAACACATACCCTCCCCACATCATATATATTTTTCCCCAACAAAAACTAAACATAACAACCCCCACCACCACCACCCCCCCGACCCTCCCCCCCCAAAAAAAAAAAGAAAAAAACAAAAAAAAAACAAGATTAATAGTAGAGAAAAAAAAAGGTCAACACAGACATTTTTTCATTCTGGCTCTGTCACAATGTTGGCTCCTCTAGGTAGACCAAAAAAAATTAATAGGTGCTCCCCCCCGCCCCCCCACAACCCCCCCAAACCCACCCCCCCCCCCCCTCAAAGACATATGGCCCATTACATCCCGATAGAACAAAACGAACAATGTGCCAGACACTTGGTTCTTCAGTGCAAAAGAAACAACCTCTGACAAAGGCCTCACCAAAACAGGGATTATACATCCCCCTACATAAAGACAAACAACAGAACAAACAAAACCAGACCACAAGGAAAAAAAAAATTTATATATATTTTTTTTTTATCCAAGTCTCCTGAAGTTATATATCACAAGAAGAAACCGTTTTAACACGCAGAAGAAACGAAATGGATGAAGGTGGAATTATTTTTCTCCAGTTTTATAACGTAGTCTGACAGGAACAAAACTTAACACAAACATATTCACAGATAACCGCTGTCACATCTATCCTCCTCTTCGCTATCAGGAAGAAAACTGCAGACAACTGGCTCATGCACAGAATCAGTCTGATGACATAAGACAACGTTTTAAAACCTCTGGAATCTTTTCAGTGATATAATGACCCCCCTGTCTTTTCAGACTCTCACAAAACAAGAACGGTACAAGGTTATACTATCCTGATTACTTTCGAGGAGTTACATCCAGTATGGTGGACACAGGGTATTTGTGATACGTAACAACCAACATGAAACCCCCACTCCCTCCTTTTTTGACCAGAAACAAGTTTTGATCAGCTTCGCAAGAGGAACCGGTTAAACTCAACATACAGGACACACACACATACACATGAAGACAGATATTACCGATGCATAATTGCCGACACACACTCCCCCCCCCCCCCCTTTCCTCCGTCAAAAACTCTCCTCCTTTTAATCCATTCCTCTCAGGAGAAGGCAGGGGGACTGGTGGCGCCAGTTTCTTTTTCACCATCTAATGAAATGACCAACACTAAGCCATTCACAAAATGAACCCCAACCCCTAAAAAAAGAACCCTTGAAGGACATTACAACACCAAGAGGGAGATGCACAGTTTATTCATTGCGATAACTGCTAACCCAAAGCTGCCCAAATGAATGAAGACACCCCACCCCCACCCCTCAAAAAAACCCCGAAACACCCCCCCCCTCCAAAAAAACCCCCAACCCACAAAAAAAACCCTGAATCCTCACAGAAGTCCACATGCAGAAAAAAACCCCACCAACAACCAAACCCCTTCCCCCCAAAATATCACCAAACACTGCAGGGTCTTCTCAAGACAGTCACCCTGCAGCAAGCAAGCAAGCAACATCCATCTGCCTGAGTGGCAGGGAGGAGAGGAGGGGGGGGGGGCGTGGTTGCGGGGAGGAGAAGGAGGAGAATCCATGATTTATTATTAAAAAAAAAATAAAAAAAAAGATGTGATGCCACCTGAGAGGCACAAGACGATAAGGCAGCAAAATTAAAAATAACAAAAAACAACAACAAACG
Source organism: Rapana venosa (assembly GCA_028751875.1). NCBI lineage: Eukaryota > Metazoa > Mollusca > Gastropoda > Neogastropoda > Muricidae > Rapana > Rapana venosa. The sequence continues at coordinate 18,485,430 of CM054162.1, forward strand.
AACAAACAAACAAAAAGGCAAAAGGGGGTTAAAAAGTCGGTTTTTTTTAAAAAAGGAAAAAAAAAAAAAAAAAAGGACCCCCAAAAAAGACAGGACGTCATTTCTAAACAGAAGACGATGCCGAATATTGGTGCAAGATCTGAAAGCTGCCAGACAGGTGACTGAGCAAAAGAAAGGTGCATCCACTTGTCATCGCTGCTGCTGCTGCTGCTGCTGTTGCTGTTGCTGCTGCCACGTCCTCGAGCCAAGGACTGGGTCACCATGGCAGCGCAGGACAGGACACGACACGACATGACACGAGGAGGGATGACATGACATGACATGACATGGCACAGGGTGGTGTGGTGTGGAGCGGCGTGTCGTCCTGCACTGATGGTTGTATGGCTCTCTCTCTTCTCTTCTCTCCTCTCTCTCTTCTCTTTCCTTTGCCTCTTGCAGCTGGACACATAAGGCAGAGATTTTACTTTGGTGTTTTTATATGTTGATCATCATCATTGTCGTCGTTAACATCATCATCATTATCATCGAAATAACAATAATGCTACGACTATTTACCACCATCACCACCACGAATACAGCGACAGCGTCAACGTTGAAACGATGCAAATTATCGTTGTCATTTTCATCCTAATTTTTTTTTCATCATCACTATCATTTTCTTCATCATCGTCATTATCTTCATCATCGTAATCGTTTTCATTATCCTCTTAAGATCACTTACACTATAAGAAAGAGTAAACAGTAGACCAGCAACATAAAAATCAAGTTCACACACATACTCACACACATGCTTACACTCAGATTCACACACATACACACAAAAAAACAAAAAGAGAGAGTACAGATTAACTAGCAAACAAAAAAATAATCCCAAGTCAGATCTAGCAGCTGGAACATGTAATCCCTAAGAATATCAAAAGAAATATTTTAAATTCTGAACTGTCAAGATTTCAATATCAAACAGCAGCACTTCCTCCACATCAATACAACATACAATCACAGAGGCTTGCTTTAACTTTCAGAGATTTATTTTTTATCAGACCATAATTTCAGCTTTTTTTTCTTTTGGCTACCGCCCCCCCCCCCCTCCCCCCCCCTTGTTTTTTTCCTGTTTTTTTGGCTACAGGTTGAAGGTTCACCACTGGTGAGATTTTGCGTATGCGACCGTCCACCAAAGTTGATGATCTGAGGTCTGTAGCTAGTAGCAACAGACTGCGCTGGCTTGGGCACGTTCAACGGAAAGCAGACCACCACATCATAAAAAGAGCAATGAACTTCGTACTGGTGGATGGAAAGAGACCAAAGGGAAGACCTAGCAAGACCTGGGCTGCCTGCATTGCAGATGATCTTAGAGAAAGGGGCAGCATAAATAAGGAGGAAGGTCAAAACAGAGAGAGATGGAGAAGGCTCATCAATGTCAAACCTCCCCTGGGAGAAACATGACAAAAAAGGAAGAAGAAGAAGAAGAAGAAGACCGTCCAGCCATCATTAAGGTAGCTGCATTCCAACTTCAGGATAGTGATTTCAAAAGAACTTTCTCTTCTCTCTCTTTTTTTTTCCTTTTCTTTCTAAACACTTTGAAGAGCCTTCACTGATAACAAACCCCCACCCCCATTTTTTTCCCTTCTGTCTTTTATTCTGTTGGGTTTTACATTTCAGGTTGTTGTTGTTTTTTAATCCTCCCCCCAACCCTTTTTTTTTTTTTGCTGCCTCATTTTCCGTGAGATCCGATCTTTTTTGATTTTTAAAAATTCAACCCCCCCCTCCTCACTTTTTTTTTCTGCCTCATTTTCTGTGAGATCCTGTCTTGCTGTTTCCACAACCGCTCATCTCAATCTCCCCGCCACAGCCATAGCCAGATTCATTATGTCTCGGTCCCTAGTTCCGCCCTCCCTTTTGATGTAAAGGCGGTAGAAGTTAGGATCAGAAATTCTCTACTGACCATATAATTATAGTCTCAAGCATCCCCAAGGAGGGGAGACACATTGACAGATATTCACACTTTCAGAGTAGCATTTTAAAATTTATTTTATTTTATTGTTTTATACCGAGGATAATGGAATAACCACTTGTGTACTTTTTTTTAACATTCAGTCACCGTATGTATGAGGATTTGTAAATCCTGTCATCTGTTCCCACCGGCACACAATGGCCTACTCTTACGAAAAGCGGAACAGGATTTAACGTGTGCACAAGATGTTCTGCGTGCGTTCGCACACACAGGGCCTCGGTTTATAGTCTCATCCGAAGGACTTTTTGGGAGAGTGGAGTCTGCACTGATGTTAACTCCAGAGGAAAATATCCCCCTTGAACGGGAATCGAACCAGGGTCATCAGATTGCGAGCGCAATGTTCTAACCACTAGGCTATCCCGTCCCCCTTCCGCATTCTGGAGATGAGGTTCGGATGAGACTATAAACCGAGGCCCCGTGTGCGAACGCATGCAGAACATCTTGCGCACACATTAAATCCTGTTCCGCTTTTTGAAAGAGTAGGCCGTTGTGTGCCGGTGGGAACAGATGACAAAATTTACAAAACTGCATACACATGGGGACTGCATATAAAAAAGCACCTGAGTGCTTATTCCATTATCCTCGATATAAAAATTAATAATAATAATAATAATAATAATAAAAGCTAAACAAGGATTGCCTGCTTTCAACAACAACAAAACAATAGACAAACATAAAACAAAAACCAACACCCCCCTCCCTCCATCCAAACAAAAAAAATTGGAGAATGAAAGGGATTACCTGTTTTCTATCTCTTGAAGAGCTTTGAGAAGAAGGAGCTCTTTTCTGAGGAGGGACCCATCAACATGGGGACTTTGTTCTTGTGCTTGATGCTTATCTGTGGAACAACAACAGTTTGCCGTCAGTATCGTCGTCTGTCACCTCTTTCATTATGTTTTATATACATATATGTATGTGTGTATATATATATATATATATATATACACACATATATATATATAACATAATGAAAGAGAAAATGTTATATTATGTTTTATATATATATATATATATGTATGTATGTATTATATATATATATATATATATATGTATGTATGTATGTTATGTATGTATGTATATATGTATGTATCAGCATTGTCATCTGTCACCTCTTTCATTATGTTTTATATATATATATATATATATAATATATATATATATATATAATATATATATATAATATATATATATATGTATGTATATATACATATATATGTATGTATGTATGTTATATATGTATAAATGTATATATGTATGTATGTATCACACTCTCATATATACAGAAGTACAGATGTGTACACACACACACACACACACACACACACACACACACACACACACACACACACACACACACACACACACACACACACAGAGTCTCCTAAACACTCAGACCCCATATTTTGTATTATTATAGTCAGTCATCTCTTTCAATATGTTGTTGTTTATGTGTGTGTGTATCTATCTATCTATCTATATTGCACACACACTGTCATACACATGCATGTATAGAAGCATGGATGTGTACATACATGTCTACACATACACAGTCTCCTAAAGACTTAGACACCATCATTTTGTATGATGTATGTACATCACTACACGATCATTATCACTTCATCTTTTTTCACATTATCTTATTTCTATTACACATCAGCATACAGGTACAAAATGCACATACAAATGTCATGTATGTGTAAACACACAGAGACATGAACACAACCCCCCCCCCCCCCCCCCCCAAAAAAAAAAAAAAAAAAAAAAAAAAAAAAAAAAAAAAAAAGAAGAAAAAAAAAGTAAGAAAAAAAAAAGAAAGAAGCAAAACAAAAACCAACCAAAAACAAAACAAAGCACACACACACAAGCACACGCACACACACACACATACACACTCCCACATACATACTCACACACACACACACAACACACACACACACCGTGGAAGGTGGCTGCATCCACGGCTCTCCATCAATTTGCATGGGGTATCTCTTTCTGGTCCTGAAACATCGATGTCACCTTCATCACTGAACTGCCAGTCATCATCATCATCATCATCATCATCATCATCACCACCACCCACCACCACCACAACCCACCCACCATTATCACCCACCACCACAACACACACCACCCCCCACCCACCACTATCATCACTACCACCATCATCACCACCACCCATCACCAATCATCACCACCCACCTCCATCACCCACCCACCACCACAACACACACCCCCACCACCACCACAACACACACCCCCACCACCAACCATCACCAACCATCACCACCAACCATCACCACCCTCCATCACCAATCATCACCACCCTCCATCACCACCCTCCATCACCAACCATCACCACCCTCCATCACCAACCATCACCACCCTCCATCACCAACCATCATCACCAACCTCCATCACCCTCCACCACCAACAAGTTTACCACACATACAGAGAGCAACTAAAAGCAGCATCAGCGAGGCAGTGGTGGTGATGCCTGCCTGCCTGCCTGCCTGCCTGCCTGCCTGTCCTGCCTGCCTGCCTGTCTGCCTGCCTGCCTGCCTGCCTGCCTGTCCTGTCCCTCACCTGATGACGACCTCGGAGCACTGGGCCAGACGTTTGCCGGAGTTGCGGAGGCCGGCGATGACCTGCCCCACCTGCATGATGTTCTCCAGACCCACCACCTCGATCAGCGAGTCCCCCATATCTGAGGACAACACAGCCACAGTACAGCAACAGTACAGTACACACACACACCACACAGAGACACACACACACACACAGAGTATTGCAATGCCTTGACCATGACCACAGCCTCAGCTACTATTGGGTACGGATGTGAAGATTGATTGATTGATTAAAAAAAAAGGTAAAGGTGTCCCATAACCTATAAGGTCGTAGGGGAGCGAGGCGTCAGAGACCTCACTTCTCTAGGGCCAGCATATTGAGGGCGGCGCCCATCTCCTCTCCCTCGCTGCTGTACCTTCCCTGACCCTAAAGAGAGGCAGGTACCCATTTACAGCTGGGTGAACTGGGGGAACTGTACTGAAGCCAAGGCGCGCAAACGGTCACCCATCCAACTTGGTAACCACACTCTATAAAAATCCACACGTTATCAAGCCTCATGAGTTGGTTAGTCCCACCAGGAAACAAACGCTAACCAACGTTACACAGTTTCTAATAGAAAGAAATAAGGAAACGCTGCTTAACTTGGCTGGGGGAAAGCGAGCGCTCCGACCACTGAGCTATCCCGTCCCCTGACTGATTGATTGATTGATTGATCATCTTTATTTTGACTGATTGATCATCTTCATTTGGATTGATCATCTTTAATCCCAAGGGTTCTTGATAAGTAAAAAAACAAAAAAATTCATTTTTTAAAATGAATCTGTGAAAATCATGTTAAAAAATGATTGAGAAGTTGTAAGTGGTTACCTGTACTTGTTTTCCTCCACTACTATCTCTGCATAAAAAAGAAACCCTCTGAAGTTGAAGTATGGCTGCCTGTATGGTGAAGTACTTAAAAAAAACAACCCAACAAAACAAAACCTAGCCATACCCACAAACTTATTAAATGTAAGGAGAAGAAGTGTGTGTGTGTGTACAGGACATTGATTGATTGACGAACATCTTGGGTATTATGGGGAAGGAAAGAGATGAGGTGGAGGTATGGAGAGGGCAAGAGAGAGAGAAGGGGAGGGAAGGAGGGAGGGAAAGAGAGAAAGAGAGAGAGAGAGAGAGAGAGAGAGAGAGAGAGAGCGAGGAAGAGAAGAGAGGAGAGAGAGAGAGAGAGAGAGAGAGAGAGAGAGAGAGAGAGAGAGAGAGAGAGAGAGAGAGAGAGAGAGAGAGAGAGAAGGAGAAGAAAAAGATGTAAAGAGAACAGAGAAAGAAAAAGAAAAAAAAAATTCCTTCTTAGATCTCTGTGTGTGCGTGTGTTTAAAATTCTTTTATTTCGAGGATAATGGATAAGCGCTCATGTGTTTCTTTTTTTTTTTTTTTTTACATTCAGCGTGTGTGTCTGTTTGTGTGTGCATGCATGCACACAATTATCTCAAATGCCCATCCCCCAACCTTCAGTATCTTCTCCCTCCACCCCCCCCTTCCTTTCACACTCACGCAAACACACTCTTACACAAACATGTGCGCAGGATAAAATCTAAACAACAAGAAATTTCTAACAACGAACGATAACGTTAAGGTTCCATTCAAATGACTGAACTTGTCACAGCACGTGAAAAATCCAACATCACTCAGTCAAGAGTGCTAAATTTAGCACACCCCTTCCTTTTACCATGTCCAGGTGTGGTCAGTTCCTGCTGTAATCAGCACCAGTCCTTCGGATGAGACTATAAACCGAGGCCCCGTGTGCGAACGCATGCACGCAGAACATCTTGCGCACATGTTAAATCCTGTTCCATTTTTCGTAAGAGTAGGCCATTGTGTGCCGGTGGGAACAGATGACAGATTTTACAAAACCGCATACACACGGGGACTGGATGTAAAAAAAAAGCACATGAGTGCTTATTCCATTATCCTTGATATAAAAGAATAAAATAAAAAGAAAAAAAAAAAAAAGAAAGGTTGTCATAGAATGAATAACAGCTGAGAGAGTGGGGGGGTGAGGAAACAAACAGCTGCGCGGTGCTTAGCGCCCGAAAAAGAGGTGAGGTAGAGAATTCCAAAAGAAACCGGGTCTCGAAAAAATAAAACTATATATCTTACTTTGTACAGCCAGGGTCAGCTCCAGAGCAGAGATGCTGGCTGAGGACGCGTCTTTCTCCCGCTCCTTCTTCTGCGCTCGCCGTCGCTTCTTCTCGCTGGGGTTGTCTCCCCACAAGTTGGTGCCGCCGTAGATGCTGGGAATGTTCAAGATGGCGATGCCTTCCAGGCGGGGGCCGCTGGCCAGATCTAGCCGCGTTTTGTCGCACTGGCCACAGAGACAGACAGTTTGTTTATTTATTTCATTTATTTCATTTATACCACTTTAAGTCACGAGATTTCTCTGCGTGAAATTCGGGCTTCTCTCCCCGGGGAGAGCGCGTCGCCACAAGAGCAGCGCCACCTTTCTTGCAGCGCCACCCTTCTTTTTTGTGTGTCTGCAACTGTATTTGTTTCCCTATCAGAGTGGCTTTTTTTCTAAGAATTTTGCCAGGGACAACTCTCTTGTTGCCGTGGGTTCTTTTACGTGCGCTGCATAATTTTGTGTAACACACGGGACCTCGGTTTATCGTCTCATCCGAAAGATTAGCGCCCAGACCACCACTCATGGTCTAATGGATGGGGGAAAAGTTTCGGGCCCAGACGGGATACGAACCACCGCACACTTCCGACCCGGACATTTCGCTTTCTAGACAGGCGCGTTACCTCTAGACCACCGATCCACCCCTTATTTAGCTGCCGTCAGCGCCTGGGCTTTATCACAGTTCTTGATTCAACCACTGACGCTGGGGGCAACAACAGCAAAGTGAGAGGCTGTATGACCAGTGGCTTTTCCACTCATGGAATTCCACTTTACAGCTTAGTCTTTTAGTGATCGACTATGACTCTCTGACTAGGAGGCTTGACTCGCCACAGTCCTTATGTGCTTGCAGCCCTGGGGGCTGGTTGGCCTTTGGAGAACATCTCCAACGCTGACTGTCCTTATGCCCACTTGGCCGAGAGAGTGGGGATGTACTGTGGAGGCAAGGCATCTCCACTATAATCAAATTTCTGCCCATTTTTCCAAAACAGCAGCTGCCTCCTCTGCTGTTTTGGAGGTCATCGTCAGACACGACGGACAAACAAATTTATTTGTTTATTTATTTATTCTTTTATATCAAGGCTAATCATTAATGGAATAAGCACTCATATGCTTTTGTTTTTTTAGATCCAGTCCCTGTGTGTATGCAGTTATGTAAATTTTGTCGTCTGTTCCCACTGGCACATAATGGCCTACTCTTTTGAAAAGTGGAACAGGATTTAATGTGTGCACAAGATGTTCTGCGTGTGTTTGCACACGGGGCTTCGGTTTATAGTCTCATCCGAAGGACTTTTAGGGAGAGTGGAGTCTGCACTGATGTTAACTCCAGGGGAAAAAAATCCTCTTGAACAGGATTGAAACCCAGGTCGTCAGATTGCGAACGCAATGTTCTAACCACTAGGCAAAAAGAACATTATATTTCAACAAAAAACCCAAACAAACAAAGATAGAAGATTATACATGATTGATAACCTACTTGAAAACTGCAGCTTGCTGAATATAAACCAAAATTTAAAAAAAAAAACGAAAACAGAAAAAGCTGAAAATGAACATAACATACCCATCCACTGATTGCAACAAAATTCCGTCTTTCCCTTTCCTCAACTACCCCCCCCCCCCCCCTCTTCATTGTCACAAAAGAAACTTACAAAATACACACCCCTTCCCCTTTCCCCCCAAACCCCTCACACTCCCAGTCCCTGTACACTTAAGCAGCGCTATGAAAATAAAGACAAATTCCACATTTCTTCCCCATCAGCAGAAAAAGAAAAACTGAACACAGTTAACAACATTGAAAGCTTAAGTTTATGCAAACTAAAAGGTTTTTTTTTGTAAACAGTGGAAAATGTGGATATCCCGCATAAAATAATCTAAAGCAAGAGACACTTTGAAAACCCAATGTCTTTTTCGTAATTAAGATTAAAGAGACACCCACAACAACCCCCCTCTCCCCTCCCCACACACAAACAATCAAAACAAAACACAACAACAATAATGAAAACCATCACATCATTACAATGATATCGATGTCTTCATGAAGATTCTTGCAGGCCGAGGAAAACTGGGCAGTGGTGCCGAACTCAAAGTACCACAGCTTGTTTTTCATTCTGCACACACACACAGACACACACATATACAAACACACACACACATACACACACACACACATATGCGCATAACACACACACACACACATGTGCATACACACACACACACTCATGCACACACACACACACATGCATGCATGCCACAAACACACACATCATCATGTATCACTGTTGGCAGATACATCTTCAATTCATCAAAATTTTTAATAATGTAGGACAAAAACTGAGAGGCACCTATGTGTGTGTGTATGTGTGTGAGAGAGAGAGAGAGAGAGGGAGGGAGAGAGAGAGAGAGAGAGAGAGAGAGAGAGAGAGAGAGAGAGTGAGTGGGTGAGTGAGTAAGTGTGTGTGCATGTGTGAGTGTGAGTGAGGGTGTGTTTGAGTGTGTGTGTGTGTGTGTGTGTGAGGGTGAGTGAGTGTGCGTGCGAGTGTGTGTGTGTCGTGCGTGTGCATGCATAGGTGCACATGTGTGTGTGTGCATGTGTGTGTGCATGCATGTATACATGTATAAACAAATTTATTATAGACCCAGGCTAAAAAGCTGTGTTACTGATGCAAGCAAAGTTCCAAAAGCCTACATTACCATGCTGTTATACTTTTACATGTTACGTTTGAGATTGTCTTCATCCACGACAAGTTCTTAGCATAACAACCAACAGTCTCCCTTAAGGTTGAAAAAAACAACAATCCTCCAAAGCTGGAGTATGGCTGCCTACTGAGTGAAGTGCTTGGAAAACAACCATACGGGCAAACTTCTCATCCAGTGTATAATCTACAGTCTCACAGGGATTACCAGGAATGATGAGGCAGTGCATGTTGCGAGTCTTCTTCTTCTTCATCTTCTATTTCTTCTTCTTCATCATCTTCTTCTTCTTCACCTTCTTCTTCATCATCATCTTCTTCTTCATCATCATCATCTTCTTCACCATCATCTTCTTCTTCTTCACCTTCTTCATCATCATCATCATCTTCTTCTTCTGCTTCTTCTTCTTCATCATCATCTTCTTCTTCATCTTCTTCTTCTTCATCATCATCTTCTTCTTCTTCTTCATCTTCTTTGCATTCTTCTTCTTTCTTTCTTTCTTCTTTTTCTTCTTCTTCTTCTTCTTCTTCTTCTTCTTCTTCTTCTCTTCTTCTTCTTCTTCTTCTTCTTCTTCTCCTCCTTCACCATCTTCTTCTTCTTCATCATCTTCTTCTTCTTCATCTTCTTCTTCACCTTCTTCTTCTTCATCATCATCATCTTCACCATCATCATCATCATCATCATCATCTTCTTCGAATGCTCAGACAGCCAACTATTGTTGTCTGTCATATGAGCGAAAATGCGCTGCGCTGCCGTTAAGCGCCTGACAAGTCAGGCCCAGCACATCCGACTCTGGCGCAGGAGAACATTGTTATCTCTTAAGTCCTTCTGGGGAAAAAGGGCAGGAGAATGGACCAAGAAGGCAGAAGACAGACAAGAAAGAATGAGGTGATAGGGGGGGGGGGGGGGGGGGGGAAAGAACGAGGCAGAAACAAAGAGAGGGGTGGAAAAGAGGGAATTCCTAGCACAGATTTTCCAGAAGGTGGGGACGCTATTTATACTGAAAGGACTACCAGCATCCCTACAGGTTATTTATTATTTATTTATTTATTCTTTAATATTGAGGATAATGGAATAAGCACTCATGTGCTTTTTTTACACCCAGTCCCGTGTGTATGCGGTTTTGTAAATTTTGTCATCTGTTTCCACCGCCACACAATGGCCTACTCTTCTGAAAAGCGGAACAGGATTTAACGTGTGCGCAAGATGTTCTGCGTGTGTTCGAACACGGGGCCTTGGTTTATAGTCTCATCTCAACCAAGATTAATACTGTGAGTGATCCCAGGGTGTTAAGCTGGGAAATGTCCAATAGTCAACATTGCCAGCAATAACAAATTAGACTTTCCCACAAAACCCTCCCTCCCTCCCTCCCCACTCTTTGCCAGTAACAACAAATTGGACTTTCCCACAAAACCCTCCCTCCCTCCCTCCCCACTTTCCACCCTTTGCCAGTAACAACAAATTGGACTTTCCCACAAAACCCTCCCTCCCTCCCTCCCCACACTTTGCCATCAACAACAAATTGGACTTTCCCACAAAACCCTCCCTCCCCACTTTCCAGTCTTTGCCAGCAACAACAAATTAGACTTTCCCACAAAACCCTCCCTCCCCACCCTTTGCCAGCAACAACAAATTGGACTTTCCCACAAAACCCTCCCTCCCCACTTTCTACTCTTTGCCAGTAACAACAAATTAGACTTTCCCACAAAACCCTCCCTCCTTCCCCACTCTTTGCCAGCAACAACAAATTGGACTTTCCCACAAAACCCTCCCTCCCTCCCTCCCCACCCTTTGCCAGCAACAACAAATTAGACTTTCCCACAAAACCCGTCATCCCTCCCCACTCTTTGCCATCAACAACAAATTAGACTTTCCCACAAAACCCGCCCTCCCTCCCCACTTTCCACTCTTTGCCAGTAACAACAAATTAGACTTTCCCACAAAACCCTCCCTCCCTCCCTCCCCACTTTCCACTCTTTGCCAGCAACAACAAATTAGACTTTCCCACAAAACCCGCCCTCCCTCCCTCCCTCCCCACTTTCCACTCTTTGCCAGTAACAACAAATTGGACTTTCCCACAAAACCCTCCCTCCCTCCCTCCCTCCCCACTTTCCACTCTTTGCCAGTAACAACAAATTGGACTTTCCCACAAAACCCGCCCTCCCTCCCCACTTTCCACTCTTTGCCAGTAACAACAAATTGGACTTTCCCACAAAACCCGCCCTCCCTCCCTCCCTCCCCACTTTCCACTCTTTGCCAGTAACAACAAATTGGACTTTCCCACAAAACCCTCCCTCCCCACTTTCCACTCTTTGCCAGTAACAACAAATTGGACTTTCCCACAAAACCCTCCCTCCCTCCCCACTTTCCAGTCTTGACACTCACCGGCTGTTAAATTTTTCTGGATGCTTCTCCCTCATGACGTGGAAGCGATGACAGATATGAGCATCCTGCAAACAAACAGTATAGATATTTATTATTACATGATGACTCTCTTTCTGTTGGATGTGTGAGAGTGCGTGTGATTCAGATTCAGATTCAGAATATTTTATTGCCATTTAAGTCATGTAGACTTATTTGACACAACAAAAACATCAATTATAATTGTGTGTGTGTACGTATGTGTGTGTGTGTGTGACTGTGTAAATTTGCGCGCATGCACAATCTAACAGCCCACATTGCACACGTTTACGCCCTTCACACTCTGAACTAAACTATCATATTCATTATCATATTTATCAAAGTATATGACCTGTGTGTGTGTGTGTGTGTGTGTGTGTGTGTGTGTGTGTGCTTTTGAAAAACATTTGACTATTGCAACTTTATTTCATAGATTTGGTGTACAGCGTACCATGTTTGTAATATCTGTTTGAACTATTGATTATTTGTTATTGGTTGTATGACTGTGTAAGATTAGGTCGAATGCATGCACTCTGATTTGTTTTTGCAGGATATAGCGCTATATAAATTCCATTTATTATTATTATTATTACAAAATTTAGTAAAAATTGTCTGGTGCTTTGTGGTGACCATATTTCTAAGGCTCGTGCCATATTTGAATGCTCAAATTTCAAATCATCTACGCCTACTTTTTGAGAGCGCTCACTTGAAGATGTATCTATTAAATCAAAGTTGGCCTTCAGCATCGCTAAATGTATGAGGTATACTCCACTTCAACACTAATTCTAGTGATCATTGTTTCATATCACATTCATTTAGTTTCACATTCACTCATATGTGATATCATAATCCTTCCTTCTTTATTTTCTAAGGCTGGTATGGCGTACACATACCAACCAAGATTTTACCAATCTTCCGTTCTCACACGCCAACAACCCCCTTCTCCTTTCACAAGTTTTCTTCTCCCTACAGGGAACAGTACAAGGAGGGAGGCGCGAAAAGGCAGACAGAGAAAACGATGGGAAGACAACATCAGAGAGTGGACTGACTGGCCTTGAGTGGAACGATTTGCTACAGAAAGCAGAGGACCGCGGGGAGTGGAGGAAGCTGGTTGCAAAATCTTCATTAGCGCCTCCACGGTTCAAGGAACTATGGGATAGGTGAAGGTGAAATATCACTAGGAGTAAACAGACGTTAAACTGAGGACGACTACTACTTCTTCATACACTTCGGATGAGACTATAAACCGAGACCCCGTGTGCGAACGCACGCAGAACATCTTGCGCACATGTTAAATCCTGTTCCGCTTTTCAGAAGAGTAGGCCATTGTGTGCCGGTGGGAACAGATGACATAATTTACAAAAACCGCACACACACAGGGACTAGATGTAAAAAAGCACATGAGTGCTTATTCCATTATCCTCGATATAAAAGAATAAATAAATTAAAAAAAACACACACAAGCCACCTCCCCCCCCCCCTCCCAACCCACCTACCACTCTACAACTTACCACGCCAATGGAAAAGTAGTTGTTGATGATGTTGTACGGAATGGGGTCCCCAGTCTCCTCCTCCTCCTCCTCGCCCTCCCCTTCCCCTTCTGCCACTTCATCGGAGGTGCTGAACTCGATCTGCCAACGGTCCAGCATCACCACCTCGCTCTTCTCGATGCGCTGAAGCACCTTCAGGAGGTTCTCTCCCTCGTAGCCTGCACAGAATACGGTTCGATTATTTTCTGTAACGGTTGTAGACCACTTCAAGTACCTTGGAGCCATTATTAGTGAAGAAGGTTCAAAAACCGAAATCCTCACAAGAGCTGCACAAACAATAGCAGCAATGGCAAAGCTCAAGACTATCTGGAAAGACCGAAACATCTCTCTCGGGACCAAGGTCAAGCTACTGCATGCACTAGTCATCTCTACATATCTGTATGTGTGCGAATCCTGGACAATGAATGCAGATCTACAAAGGAGGATCCAGGCTCTAGAGATGAGATGCCTCAGAAGACTCCTTGGCATTTCATACATGGACCACACTACCAACAACGAAGTCCTACAAACCATCACCCAACAAGTAAAGCACTACGAAGACCTGCTGACCACAGTCAAGAAAAGGAAGCTCAGATGGTACGGACATGTGACTGGAGATGGGCTGTCCAAAACCACACTGCAGGGGAAGAGAAGGCAAGGCAGACAGGATGAAATGGGCAGACAACATCACTGAATGGACAGGGAAGAGCTTCTCCACAACCCAGGCACTTGCACACAACCGCCGCAAATGGAGCCAGCTGGTGCAACGTTCGTCAATGCAGTGCCCCTACGACCCTGGAGGGGGTTATGGGAGCAGATGAGATGAGATGATGTGATGGCTTAATTATTGCTGTATATATAATGAGAGGTTTCAGAAGAGATTTTCTCACATACTCACAGACAGTGGGGATGGGATAGCCTGGAAGGTAGGAGTGATGCGCATTGCATTCAAAATCTGCTGACCCTGGTTCGAATCTTGTTCAAGAGGATCTTTCCTCTGGAGTTAACATCTGTGCTGACTCCATTCCCCCCAATAGTCCCAACAACAAACACACACAACTTCGGATGAGACTATAAACTGAGGTCCTGTGTGCAAACCCAGGCAGAACATCTTGTACACATGTTAAAACCTGTTCCGCTTTTTGGAAAAGTAGGCCATTGTGTGCTGGTGGGAATGGACAAAATTTACAAAACTGCATACACACGGGGACTGGTTGTAAAAAAAGCACAGGAGTGCTTATTTCATTAGCCTCGAAATAAAAGAATAAATAAAAAATTAAAAAAACAGACACCATGTTGGGAATTACAGCAATATCTTATTACCAGAATTCAGTAAAAGAACCCAAATCATGACATATCTTATTACCAAAATTCAGTACGAGAACCCAAAATCATGACACTAATATTTCTTTATGAAATTCATGAAATGGCATCTTCTAGAATACAGAGAACTGTTTAAAAGAATAATTTTATCTTCGTAGGTAGAGTGTGTAAGATGGGCTTTTGAGTTGGAAAATGTGTTTCAGTTTTCCTGTAAAATGAATGTTATTAGAAATTTTTAAAATTTCAAATCAATGTTTGAATGATATGTGTGTACCATGTTCTAACCACTTAGATACTTCCCCATCCTTCCTGCCCTGCCAATACATAACCCTGGTAAATTTTAACTTACATTAGGTAGATTATATATATATATATATATATATATATATATATCTATATCTATATATATACACACACACACACATTTACATACACATGTGCACTCATCAATACCTACATCCATCTGAATCAAGATAAGAACAATCACTCGCCCCATTTACATAACTGAGTTTCTTTTTTTTTTTAAATCAAAAGAAAAAAAAAGCCCACTCCAAAAAAATATCATACACAAATCTTTGTCCGTCATGTTCAACAATGACCTCCAAAATAGCAGACGAGGTAGCTGCTGTTTTTAGGAAATTGGGCAGACATTTGATTATAGTGGAGATGCCCTACCCACAGTACATCCCCACTCTCTCGGCCAAGTGGGCATAAGGACAGTCAGCGTTGGAGACGTTCTCCAAAGGCCAACCAGCCCCCAGGGCTGCAGCACATAAGGACTGTGCGAGTCAAGCCTCCTAGTCCGAGAGTCATAGTCGATCACTAAAAGACTAAGCTGTAAAGTGGAGTTATTCCATGAGTGGGAAAGAAAGCCACTGGTCGTACTACAGCCTCTCACTTTGCTGTTGTTGCCCCCCAGCGTCAATGGTTTAATCAAGAACTGGGATATACATGAAAACGTGCACACAGTACATACAGTTCAACCCAACACAACACAGCACAACACAACACAACCCAACCCAACACAGCACAACCCAACACAACACAACCCAGCATCCTAACCTCCTCCCCAGCAGAGACAGCGGGCCAGGTCGTTGCCTGTTCCTAGAGGTAACACCGCCACAGGGGGCTGCTCCTTGTAGCCTATCTTGTCTGCACATAACAACCGTAATAATGATGATAATGATAACAGTGATAATGATAGTGTGACGATAATAATGATGATGATGATGATGATGATAATGATGATAGTAGTAGTAATAATAATAATATAAATGATAATAATAACAGTGATGATGATAGTGACGATAATAATTACGATGATGATGATGATGATGATAATAATAGTAATAGTTGTAGTAGTAATAATAATAATAATAATTATAAATGAAATTTATATAGCGCTATATCTTGTAAAAAAACCAAATCAAAGCGTTTGCATCCACTCCACTCCCCACACATGCAACCAACAATGATTAACGGTTTAACAAAGTTCAAATACACACAAACGCACGCGCGCGTGCGTGCGCACACACACACACACACAGAGGTTATATGCTTCCTTAGTAGTAGTAATAATAATAATAATAATAATGATGATGATGATGATGATAATAATATTGATGATAATAACGATAATAATAATAACAATGAAAATAATAATGTACAGAATCATTTAGTGCTTAAATAAGCGCACACGTGCACACACACACATCATGCACACACCCACACCCAAACACACACACACACACGTGCATGCGCACACACGCAATCAGAGCCAGCACTTACCCATGGTATCCAACAACCAGCCCACAGTTCCATCGCCCCCACACACCAGTAACCGATGGTTTGGCACGTCCTTAAAGAACTGTAGCCTGCACACACACATGCACACACACACACACGCATGCACACACACACACACACAGACACACACACACACACGCACACCACACACACACAAACACACACACACACACGCACACACACCATTCTACTGTCTAAAATCCTTTTTTAGTGGATCGACGTTAAAACAAAGACAAACACACACACACACAACATTCTGCCTCTATCCTTTCTCTCCCTCTCCCATATACATTTTTCTCTTTAAAAGATGTATAGCTTTAAGGTAAAAAACCCACACCCAATGCATTGCTTATTCAATGCACTATCTGGACATAGAAATCTGACTGTGACTTTGACCAATCTCATCCCCCCCATCCCCCCTTCCAACTCCCAACCTCCCTCTTCATGCACACATGGATTTACCCTGTGAGGATGCCGGATGCCTGTCAGTATATATAGCATCCCCACCTTCTGGAAATTCTGTGCAAGGGATTCCCTCTTTTTCTATCTCTCTCTTTGTTTCTGCCTTGTTCTTTTTTTCCCTGTCATTCTTTTCTTTTCTAACTTTTGCCTTCTTGGTCCATTCTCCTGCCCTTTTCTTCCCAGAAAGACTTTAAAGATAACAAGTCAATCCCACGCTGAAGTTGGATACGCTAGGCCTGACTCGTCAGGTGCTGAACAGCAGCGCAACACATTTTTGCTCAATATGACAGACAACAATAGTTGCTGTCTGAGCGTTTGATGATGACATTGATTTGTTTGTTGTTGTTGTATGTGCAAAGTCTGTTCACATTTAGTGATATTAGACTACAGAGAGAGACAGACAGACAGACAGAGACAGACAGATAGAGAGGGACAGAGAGAGAGAGGGAGGGACAGAGAGAGAGAGGGAGGGTGGGATAAAAGATGGATTAAAAAAAAAAAGAAAAAAAAAAAGGAGGGGGTATGAAGAGAAACTACAATAAAACATTAATGGGAGACTGAGAAATAACCCTAACTATGTCAGTTAGCTCTGATTTACAAAGAAGCTTACTAACAGATTCATTTTCCCGAATTTCAACACCAAATTTATCATTTAATACTGGCCACAGAAAAGAATACGTTCGCAAGATCTAGGTAACAAGCAAGCACATGCCACATTCTGGGAGTATTTGAATCTCCAAGAATTTAAACGCAATTTGTAGATAAGAGATGAGATGTATCTCAGACAGATGACCATTTTGATAAGAGATGAGATGTATCTCAGACAGATGACCATTTTGATAAGAGATGAGATGTATCTCGGACAGATGACCATTTTGATAAGAGATGAGATGTATCTCGGACAGATGACCATTTTGATAATAAATGAAATTTGAGGGTGCCCCCACGGTCGTCAGACTACGGGACAGATAGATAGATAGATCTCGGACAGATGACCATTTTGATAAGAAATGAAATGTATCTCGGACAGATGACCATTTTGATAAGAGATGAAATATATCTCAGACAGATGACCATTTTGATAAGAAATGAAATATATCCTGGACAGATGACCATTTTGATAAGAAATGAAATGTATCTCGAACATATGTCCATTTTGATAAGAGATGAAATATATCTTGGACAGAGGGCCATTTTGATAAGAGGTGAAATATATCTCGGACAGATGACAATTTTGATAAGACATGAAATATATCTCGGACAGATGACCATTTTGATAAGAGGTGAAATATATCTCAGACAGATAACCATTTTGATAAGAGATGGAATATATATCGGACAGATGACCATTTTGATAAGAGATGAGATATATCTTGGACAGATGACCATTTTGTTTTTATGTGGAAGAAAACTCTTGCGCACATGAGTTTCTAATATCGTATTTATCTCGTGCAAATCGATTTCTAAACTACTTTCAAGTCACGTTGTTAATAATAATAATAATAGTAATAATAATAATAATAATAATGTATGGAATTTATATAGCACTGAATCTTGTATGCGGTTTTTTATTATTTTTTAATATATTTAAATTTTGTCATCTGTTCCCACCGGCACACAATGGCCTACTCTTTTGAACAGCGGAACAGGATTTAACGTGTGCGCAAGATGTTCTGCAACACGGGGCCTTGGTTTATAGTCTCATCCGAAGGACTTTGACATTCAGTTCGATTTTTGTGTGTGGTCAAACTGGGAGGAAGGAAGAAAGGGCGAGAAGGCTGGGAATCGAACCCAGAACCTCACGGTTTGCTTGTTGGCAGGCAAACAAACGTCTTAACCATCCTGCCAAACTTCCTTCGATGATTGATGACAATGACGATTGACGACAATGACGACTGACGACAATGACGGATTGACGACAATGACGATTGATGACGATTGACGACAATGACGATTGATGACAAATGACGACAATGACGATCGACAACACGATTGATGACAAATGATGATTGACAACGACACTGACGATACACACAGGTGACAGGTGGGGAAGCCCTTACCCGCTGGTGGGCCCCTCTTTGATCATGTTGTACACCTGGCGGGGGTTGAGCAGGTACTGGAACTTGCGCAGAAGGCGGGCCCCCTGCTTGCCCCCGCTCTTGGGGTTGATCATGATCAGCAAGGGGTGGCTGTCCTCCAGAGGTGTGATTTGGAATGAGCTGTCCTGGATCTGTACACATACACGCACATGTATGTATGCAATGCGCGTGAGCAGGCAAGCAAGCACACACACATGCATGTATGCACACGCACACATACACAGTTGCTGAAGTCATATATTCTTCACCTGTAAGACCATTATTGTAATTAGTTATGTATATATATATATATATATATTTACTTATGTATATATATATATATATATATGTATATATATGTGTGTGTGTGTGAGAGAGTGGAAGGGTGTGTGTGTGTAAGGGAGAGAAAAAGAGAGAGATAGAGAGAGAGAGATAGGGTGTGTAAAAATAGGTACTTTGGTATAAATGCGGGTGTGTCTAAATCACCATGTAGTGAAAAGACATTAAACAAATCAAACAAACAAAACTGCACTGCTTACTCAGTGTACCATCTGGAAAATAACAAATATGACTTTGACGCACAAGACAAAAATTACAAAACTGCATGCATACACACGAGGACTGGATGTAAAAATAAAAGTTAAAAAAAAGAAGCACATGAGAGCTTACTTCATTATTCTCGAAATAAAAGAATAAAGAATAACACACACACACACAAGCAGCACGCACGGACAGACGAATGTACAAAAGCACACACACGCACACACCCACGATAGCCTAGTGGTTAGAACATTGCGCTCACAATCTGACGACCCGGGTTCGATTCCAGTTCAAGAGGATATTTTCCCCTGGAGTTAACATCAGTGCAGACTCCACTCTCCCCTAAAGTCCTTTGGAGGAGACTATAAACCGAGGCCCCATGTGCCAACGCACGCAGAACATCTTGCGCACACGTTAAATCCTGTTCCGCTTTTTGGAAGAGTAGGCCATTGTGTGCCGGTGGGAACAGATGACAAAATTTACAAAAACGCATACACACGGGGACTCGATGTAAAAAAGCACATGAGTGCTTATTCCATTATCCTCGATATAAAAGAATAAATAAATAAATAAATAAATAAATGCACGCACACGCACATTTGCACAGATATTTGTCTACTATCACTAAGAGTGAACAGACGTTAAATTGATGACAACAACAACAACAACAACGCACACATACACACTGCACTGCTTATTCAGTGTACCATCTGAAAATAACAAATATGACTTTGACACACAAGACAAAAATTACAAAACTGCATACACACACACACACAAGGACTGGATGTAAAATGAAAAAGAAAAAAAAGCACACCAGTACTTATTCCATTATTCTCGAAATAAAAGAATAACACACACACAAGCATGTACAAAAGCACACCCATGCACACCCACATACACAATGACAACAAAGTTAAGGCTTCTGCTGCAAAGGTTTGAATTTTTCTTTTTTTAAAAAGATACTTCTATACCACTTTCAATCAGCAGCGAAATTCATGCTGCTCTCCCTGGGAAGAGTTCATTACCACAAGAGCAGCCACAGCTGTCAGTTTTCCCCCAACTTTCAGCTTACTCTCAGCTGCTATCCATCCCATCCAGTGCTAAATATAGCAGGAACTGACCACACTTGGACTTGGTAATAGGAAGGGGGACATATTTGTTTCAAACCTAAGATTTTCCTCTCCTGTTTCATTTCATAGCTCTCCCTGCTTTTCAACAGCCAAAAAAACTCCATCACCCTGCCAAAGTGTATAACCTCTGTGTGTGTGTGTGTGTGTGTGTGTGTGTGTGTTGTGTGTGTGTGTGTGTGTGTGTGTGTGTGTGTGTGTGCATTTGGACTTGTTAGAACTATAACTTGCTATTGGTTGCATGACTGTGTAAGAATGAGTTGAGTGCAAGCGCTTTGATTTGTCTGTGCAAGATACAGCGCTATATAAATTCCATTTATTATTATTATTATTATTATTTAGCACCAGCTGGCTGCAACTGGGCTTGGATTGGATTGGATTGGATCCTAGATTGTCAGATCACAAGTGCAATGCTCTAACCGCCAGGCCCACCTGCACCTCCCCCCAACTGACAAAACGGACGACTTACGGCTGCCAGGCTGTTTTCAGGCCCCTCGTCGGGACTGGCCAGCGGCGACACTTCGTCGTCTCCGTTCAAACCGCTTTCTTTGCTTTTGGAGCCCCGGGGTCGATCCTGCAAATGTTAAGACATGTGTCTGTGTGTTTATCCTTCTGCTCGTTTTTATTCTTCTGGTTGTTGCTGGCTGTTTCGTCTTTTATACATTTTCTTTTTTCTGCGAGTGGGGTGGGGTGGGGTTGGGGGTGTGGGTGTGGGGGTCTTGTTCAATGTGTTTTTAACTTTACACACACATCTCTACCACCACCACACAAACTTCATACCTCCCCCTTTTCCCCAAACATGCAAAATATACCTTCCCTCTCTCCGCCCAAAATACCATACCCCCCTCCACCCACCAACACATACACTCAAACCACACACACAGATACACCCTTACATACACATCCCCTCACAAACACCCGTAAACACATATGCACACACAAACTACACACACACACCCTAACAAGGAAGATGGCAGGATGGTTAAGACGTTCGCCTGCCAACAAGTAAACCGTGAGGTTCTGGATTCAATTCCCAGCCTCGCCCTTTCTTCCCAGTTTGACATAAAAATCGAACTGAATGTGAAAGTCCTTCGGATGAGACTATAAACCAAGGCCCCGTGTTCAAACGCATGCAGAACATCTTGCGCACATGTTAAATCCTGTTCTGCTTTTCAGAAGAGTAGGCCATTGTGTGCCGGTGGAAACAGATGACAAAATTTACAAAACCACATACACACGGGGACTGGATGTAAAAAAAGCACCTTAGTGCTTATTCCATTATCCTCGATATAAAAGAATAAATAAAATAATAAATAAAATAAACAAACACCCTTAAACACATATACACACACACACATACCCTCACAAACACCCTTAAACACATACACACACACACCCTCACAAACCACACACACACACACACACACACACACATACACCCTTACATACACACACACATCCCCTCACAAACACCCTTAAACACACACACACCCTCACAAACACCCTTAAACACACACACACGCTCACAAACACCCTTAAACACATACACAACACACACACACCCTTACACACACCACCCTCACAAACCACACACACTTACACACACACACACACAACACACACACACACACACAACACCCTCACAAACCACACACACACACCCTCACAAACCTCACAAACACACACACACACTCACAAACACTCTTAAACACACACACACCACACACCCTCACAAACACCCTTAACCACACACACACACACACAACAAACACCCTCACAAACACCCTTAAACACACACACACAAAACACCCTTAAACACATACACACCCCTCACAAACACACACACCTTTACACACACACCTTTACACACACACACACAAACCACACACACACAAACCACATACACACACACACACTCCCTTACACACACACACACACACAAAACACACACCCAACACCCTTAAACACACACACACACTCACAAACCACACAACCCACACCCACACAAACACCCTTAAACACACACAACACAACCACACACACTTACACACACACACACACCCACCCTTACACCCCCCCACACACACACACCACACACACTTTACCAGCACAGCAGGGAAGATGGTGACGGGAGGCAAGACATGGTCCCTGTACACGCCCAGGTCACACTCCGGCTTACAGTGAGAGGCGCACTTGTTGTGTAACTGAAACACACAACACCAAACAGTATCACCTTGCAGTACAGGTAACCCACTCACTCACTCAGTCAGTCCCATGTCCCAAAGGACGTAGGGGGGGGGGGACATGAGAGAAGACGCAACAGAGATCTTTTTCCATGCTTCACCACGATCCTGTGTGGCTAGTAGAAAGTGTAAGGTGTAAAGGTAAAGGTGTCCCATAACCTATGTGGTCGTAGGGGAGCGAGGCGTCAGAGACCTCAGCTTCTCCAGGGGCCAGCATATTGAGGGTGGGTGCCCATCTCCTCTCCCTCGCTGCTTTACCTTCCCTGACCCTAAAGAGGGCAGGTACCCATTTACTGCTGGGTGAACTGGGGACAGAACTGAAGCCAAAGCAAGTAAACGGTCACCCATCCAACTGGTAACCACGCTCAACACTGCTTGACATTGGCTGGGGGAAAGCGAGTGCTCTGACCACTTAGCTATCCCGTCCCACCTTGCAGTAAGTTTCATACTACTTTAAGTCACTGAAGATTTCTCTGCATGAAATTCGGGCTGCTCTCCCCTGGAAGAGCGCGTCATGCAATAAAAAAAAAATGTCTCTGATTCAGTGGCCCCAGTTGCTCTGGTCTCACGGTGACCTCAGATTCAGTTTGCTCATACTCTTCTGTGCCTGTGGTGAGTTTGTGTCAAAGCCTTTGGGGTTGGAGGTTTGTGGGGAACAGTCGTTGAAGGGACGTTGTGGTGGTCACCACCTCAGGTGGGCAACTCTCTCAGTCTGGCTCTGCGGCGGAGCTAATACTGTCGTTAGTAGGGGGTTTAGTAGGTGGTGTCCTGCGTACGTTAGCTCAGGACAGGCACCACTGAACACCACCAAAGTGACCCAGCAGCAGTGCAGGGCCCCTCTGGCTGGTGGCCCCATGGCGGCCTGATATTGATAGGATCCTTGTGGACTTCCAACCCTGAGGATGAGACATAACGAATGGCTGTGGCGGGGCGGGGAGGTTGGGATGAGCGGCGTGGGGAACAACAGGACTGGGATGACACAGAAGATAAGGCAGCAAAACAAACAAACAAAAAAAGAAAAATGAACGGCATGGGAACAACAGGACTGGGATGTCACAGAAGATAAGGCAGCAAACAAACAAAACAACAAAAACCCCGGAAAAAACCCCCAAAAAACAAAGAAGACAAATTTACGAACAGCACGAACACGGGGACGGGATAGCTCAGTGGTCGGAGCACTCGCTTTCCCCCAGCCAAGTTAAGCAGCGTCGAGCGTGGTTACTAGTTGGATGGGTGACCGTTTGCGCGCCTTGGCTTCAGTACAGTTCCCCCAGTTCACCCAGCTGTAAATGGGTACCTGCCCTCTTTAGGGTCAGGGAAGGTAAAGCAGCGAGGGAGAGGAGATGGGCGCCGCCCTCAATATGCTGGCCCTAGAGAAGTGAGGTCTCTGACGCCTCGCTCCCCTACGACCTTATAGGTTATGGGACTCCTTTACTTACTTTTTTACTACAAACGAACGAACGGAAAGGACTCACCGTCTGGTGACACCAGCGACAATGCAAGCCGGTGACTCCGTTGTAGGATTTGATGGATCGGTGACAACGGTCGCACTTCCCCGCACAGTTCCCCTCCACCCAGTGGTGATTCATCGCCTGGTGACAACAGTAACGGTGATAATCATCATCATGAAGATGATAACAACAACGATGATGATAATGATGGTGGGAAGAAGAAGATGATTTGGGAGGTGGAGGAGGATGAGGAAGAAGAAGAAAAAGAAGAGGAAAAAAAGAACAAGAACAACAATTTATTTTATTCTTTTTATATCAAGGATAATGGTACAAGCACTTGTGTGCAATAATGATATTAAACAGAAGAAATAAAAGAAGAAACTGAAAGAAAAAAAGAGAAAAAAAACCCAAGCAGACAAAAAGAATGAAAGAAAAAGAGAAAAAAAAGAAAAGGAAGAATGAAAAAAAGAAAAAAAAAACCCCACAATAAAACAAAAGGAAGTATTAAGAACAGAAAGACAGAAAGTAATCTTCACTTTTTTTTTTAATCAACTAAGTAATAATAAAAAGAAAGAGGAAAAGAAATAAAAAGAAAAAAAAGAAAGAATGAAAGAAAACAAGCAATCCTTCACAGACAGAATTTAAAAAAAAAATTCAACATACGTGGTAATAAACAAAAAGATACAAAAAACAACAACAAAAAATTACATAAAAATTCTGACAGAAACAAACCCTCATTTGACTTGAGAGAGGCTCTTTACGATTTGAGTAAGTAATCGTAAGAAGAAAAAAGAAGAAGAAAAAAACAAAGAACAGGACGAACGAAAGAAAGACATCTCACCTGAGACACCTGTTTGGAAAGAACGAGCGAAAGAAAGACATCTCACCTGAGACACCTGTTTGGAAAGGACGAACGAAAGAAAGACATCTCACCTGAGACTGAAAGACATCTCACCTGAGACACCTGTTTGGAAAGGACGGACGAAAGAAAGACATCTCACCTGAGACACCTTTTTGGAAAGGACAGACGAAAGAAAGACATCTCACCTGAGACACCTGTTTGGAAAGGAGGGATGAAAGAAAGACATCTCACCTGAGACACATGTTTGGAAAGGATGAACGAACGAAAGAAAGACATCTCACCTGAGACACCTGTTTGGAAAGGACGGACGAAAGAAAGACATCTCACCTGAGACACCACCTGTTTGGAAAGGAGGGACGAAAGAAAGACATCTCACCTGAGACACCACCTGTTTGGAAAGGACGAACGAAAGAAAGACATCTCACCTGAGAGACCTTTTTGGAAAGGACGAACGAAAGAAAGACATCTCACCTGAGACACTTGTTTGGAAAGGATGAACAAAAGAAAGACATCTCACCTGAGACACCTGTTTGGAAAGGCCGAACGAAAGAAAGACATCCCACCTGAGACACCTTTTTGGAAAGGCCGAACGAAAGAAAGACATCTCACCTGAGACACCTTTTTGGAAAGGCCGAACGAAAGAAAGACATCTCACCTGAGACACCTTTTTGGAAAGGCCGAACGAAAGAAAGACATCTCACCTGAGACACCTTTTTGGAAAGGCCGAATGAAAGAAAGACATCTCACCTGAGACACCTGTTTGGAAAGGATGAACAAAAGAAAGACATCTCACCTGAGACTGAAAGACATCTCACCTGAGACTGAAAGACATCTCACCTGAGACTGAAAGACATCTCACCTGAGACTGAAAGACATCTCACCTGAGATACCTTTTTGGAAAGGACGAACAAAAGAAAGACATCTCACCTGAGACACCTTTTTGGAAAGGATGCACGAAAGAAAGACATCTCACCTGAGAGACCTTTTTGGAAAGGACGAACGAAAGAAAGACATCTCACCTGAGACACCTGTTTGGAAGGATGAACGAAAGAAAGACATCTCACCTGAGACTGAAAGACATCTCACCTGAGACACCTTTTTGGAAAGGACGAATGAACGAAAGAAAGACATCTCACCTGAGAGACCTTTTTGGAAAGGACGAACGAAAGAAAGACATCTCACCTGAGACACCTGTTTGGAAGGATGAACGAAAGAAAGACATCTCACCTGAGACTGAAAGACATCTCACCTGAGACACCTTTTTGGAAAGGACGAATGAACGAAAGAAAGACAACTCACCTGAGACACCATTTTGGAAAGGACGAACGAAAGAAAGACATCTCACCTGAGACACCTGTTTGGAAAGGACGAACAAAAGAAAGACAGCTCACCTGAGACACCTGTTTGGAAAGGACGAACGAAAGAAAGACATCTCACCTGAGGTACCTTTTCGGAAAGGACGGACGAAATTAAGAAATCTCACCTGAGACTGAAAGACATCTCACCTGAGACACCTTTTTGAAAGGATGAACAAAAGAGAGACATCCCAACTGAGACACCTTTTTGGAAAGGGCGAACGAAAGAAAGACATCTCACCTGAGACTGAAAGACATCTCACCTGAGACACCTGTTTGGAAAGGACGGACGAAAGAAAGACATCCCACCTGAGACACCTTTTTGGAAAGGACGAACGAAAGAAAGACATCTCACCTGAGACTGAAAGACATCTCACCTGAGACACCTTTTTGGAAAGGACGGACGAAATAAAGAAATCTCACCTGAGACTGAAAGACATCTCACCTGAGACACCTTTTTGGACTTGACGTAAGTGGTTATACAGGAGGCAGGTGCTCTTTGGACACATCGCTCATGGACCGTGTATTTGCAGACTGGAACAGCACACACACAACCATACACTCGACTGACATGTATGTACATCACCTGCTACACACTAATGATAAACTGTCTACAGAAAAGTGGGTATCATAATATGAACACTTACTTTGCTTAGGAAAGGCACCCCCCAAAAAAAAAACTTTATCCATTAGGCTATGTAACCTTTAAGGTCCAAATCACACACATGCAGTGTAAAAATCCCCTCAACAAAAAAACACAAAAAAACCCCTTAAGTTTGTAAGAAAAATAATTCAACCAATTCAAAAAGCCTAAGTGTGAATTTTACATAGATCTTGACTTATTTTGATCAAAAAGTGAATATTATAGAGCCGTTTTTGTACATGACTTGCTTTGAAATTCATGCCAATGAACTACATAAAATGCACAGAAACAAAATTCTTCGGGATTATCAGAGAGGAAAGGGAACTCTTTCAAACTGTCTCAGTTAGCTTTTCTTAATTAACTCTTTCGCTGCCATAGGCGACTTTTGTCGACACATCTGTTCGCTGCCATAGGCGACTTTCATCAATGGCGCAAGTCAAGTTAAAAAAGACAGTTTTTCATACAGTAACAAGGTTTCACACCTAGGTTGACTTGCATGCATGATAGCAGACATATCGTCCTTCACCCCTCCCTCATCCAGTGTTACGTGGAAAAAAGTGACCATGTTATTCTGACACAGGCTGAAATCAGTAACTGGGCTGAAAAATACTTGGCGCTGCAGAGATTTCTTCAGTCAGAAACTTGGTGGCGAAAGAGTTAAGTTCTTCTCGCCATGCAATGGCTCAAATTGTAAAACAGCCTAAACGTTCCTTACTGTTGTATACATGAACTATAAGTAAAACTAAAGAGACTGAGGAAAAGGAATATCTAAGAATGATTAAAGGGTATATCTAAGAATGATGAATGGGAATATCTAAAACAATGTTTTTAACGATTAAAGGGTATATCTAAGAATGATGAACAGGTATACCTAAGAATGATGAATTGGGTATATCTAAGAATGATTAAAGGGTGTATCTAAGAATGATTCAAGAGTATATATCTAAGAATGATTAAAGGGTATGTCTAAGAATGATTAAAGGGTATATCTAAGAATGATTAGAGGGTATATCTAAGAATGATTAAAGGGTATATCTAAGAATGATTAAAGGACCAGCCGCCATGGCGCAGTGGTTAGCGCCTTGGGTTACGGACTGGAAGGTCACGGGTTCGATTCCCATAAGAGTCATAGGGATTTTTCGGACTCCGGCCGGCTCCTACCCAGAGTGAGTGTGCTGTGGGCTCAGTGGGAAGACTGGGACCACACAGTCGAGCTTCATCCACTTAACGGATGCGAGTTTGAGAGTGTTGCTCAAATTACCTGACCAACACTGCAGGTGTCTGTATCTCTCGGGCCCGGTTGACGCCGGGATATATTATGATAGTAAGCGTAGAGTATAACCCTGTCAAGTAGTCTCAAAGCATATGCACTTCCACAGCAGCATCATTACGTCATCCTCATTATCATCATGCAATTAAAAAAATTGCCTCTGATTCGGTGGTCCCGGTTTCTCTGGTCTCATGGTGATCTCAGATTCGGTTTCCCCAAACACTTCTGTGCCTGTGGTGAGTTTGTGTCAAAGCCTTTGGGGTTGGAGGTTTGCGGGGGACGGTCGTTGGAGGGACGTTGTGGTGGTTGCCACCTCGGGTGGGCAACTCACTCAGTCTGGCTCCGCGACTGAGCTAATACTGTCGTTAGTAGGGGGCTTAGTAGGTGGTGTCCTGCGTATGTTAGCTCAGAACAGGCACCACTGAACACCACCAAAGTGACCCAGCAGCAATGCAGGGCCCCTCTGGCTGGTGGCCCCACGGCGGCCTGATAGTGATTGGCTCCCTGTGGACTTCCGACCCTGAGGATGAGACATGACGAATCTAGGTATGGCTGTGGCGGGGAGATTGGAATGAGCGGCGTGGGAACAGTAGGACGGGGGACGTCACAGAAGATGAGGCAGCAAAAAAAAAAAAAAAAAAAAAAAAAAAAAAAAGAATGATTAAAGGGTATATCTGAGAATGATTAAAGGGTATATTTAAGAATGATGAAAGGGTAGATCTAAGAATGATGAATGGGTACATCTAAAAAATGATTAAAGGGTATGTGGAAGAATGATTAAAGGGTATATGGAAGAATGATGAATGGGTATGTCTAAAAATGATTACAGGGTATATCTACGAATGATTAAAGGGTATATCTACGAATGATTAAAGGGTATATCTACGAATGATTAAAGGGTATATCTACGAATGATAAAAGGGTATATGGAAGAATGATTAAAGGTATGTGAAAGAATGATTAAAGGGTATATTTTAGAATGATGAAAGGGTATATCTAAGCATGATGAAAGGGTATATTAAGAATGATGAACAGGTATACCTAAGCATGATGAACGGGTATATCTACGAATGATGAAAGGGTATATCTAAGCATGATGAAAGGGTAAATACTCACACTGGCATGAGAGACCCTGTTTTCCCAACCCCACCAAGAGATTCAGACAGAGGTTGCAGTAGGCCGGACGATTGAAGTGTTTCAGTCGCCATACATGGGTACCATCATCTTGGACATTCTGAAGACATACCAGCATTATTCTTTTTTATCATCATCATCATAGACAGAGCATCATTATCCTATTCACCATCATCATAGATATAAAAAAGAAAGAAAGAAAAGTATGTTCTTTCGAGCCAGAAGGCCCATAGAGCCGGAGCTTATCCCGGTTTCTGTAGCGTTAAGCGAACTGATGGTTTTTCACCACCCCTGTGACAGGACGCTAGTCTGTGGCCAGATACTTCCCCAGCAGAGCTGGTACCCACTTGTACACCTGGGTGGAGTGAGGAAAATAGGAGTAAAGTGCCTTTCCCAAGGACACAACACCGAGCCGAGCGGGGATCGAACCCGCGACCTCTGGATCACAAGTTGACCGCCTAAACCACTCGACCACGGTGCCTCCTCATCATAGATATAGCATCATTATTATTCTTCAACATTATAGACATAGCATCATTATTATTCTTCATCATTATAGACATAGCATCATTATCCTATTCACCATCATCATACATATAGCATCATTATTCTTCCTCGTTATAGACATACCATCGTTATAATTTTTCATCATCATAGACATACCGTCATTATTCTTTTTCATCAGCATCACAGACATACCATCATTATTATTATTTTTCATTATTATCATAGGCATACCATCATTATTCTTTTCATTATCATCATAGACATACCATCATTGCTCTTTTTCATTATCATCAAAGGCACACCATCGTTATCTTTTTCACCATCATCATTCTTTTTCATTACCATCATAGGCCTACCATCATTATTGTTTTCATCACCTTCATCACAGACATACCATCATTATCCTTTTCATTATAAATGACATACCCTCATTATTCTTTTCATCATCATGAACATATCATCATTATACTTTTCGTCATCATCATGATGAATCATCATCAACCCCATATCATCATCATCCCAATATCATCATCATCATCATCATCATCATCATCATCATCACAAGGAGACTGAGGCAGACGTTAAATAGACAGGGTGACGGACATGTTTCAGTCGCAACACTTGGGATCCACTCATCTTGGGTATAATTCTGATGAATTATCTCACTTGCAGCAAAACAACATCCTAGGTCTAAAACAATATACATGCCTGACCCTCTCTTTTGTAAGCATCATCGTGGCCATTATTATCACCATCATCGTCATTAATAGTATTGCCATCAACCTTTTTGCATACATAGATTTACATACAAGAAACATTAACACACATATAATCCCCCCCCTCTTCCCCACCCCTTATATATATAGATATATATATATAATATAAAATATATATATATATATATATATATATATAAATATATATATATATATATACACACACACTAACAAGAAAACACACTAGAGATATTCAATTACTCGCATGTATACATGCACACACACAGCTATACACAGACTGACAAACAGACAAACAGACAGACACACACACACACACAAAACACAACCCACCCAACACGCACATCCACCCACACCAACACACATACACAACCCCCCCACACACATACACCCCCACCACACACACATACCCACCCACATCAATCAACCAATACATACCAACACACACAGAGCTACCCTCCCCCCACACCCATCCATCCACCCACACACACAAACACACCCCCACCTCCTCCTTCCCCCCCTCCCCCCCACACACATCCACCCACACCAATACACAACACACATACACTCAACACACACATCCACCTACACACATACACAACACTAACACACCAACACACATACATCCCCACCCCCCTCACAGCACACACACATACACACCCAAATCCACCAACCTCCCCCCCCCCCCGACACTACACCCCCCCCCCCCCACACTCACACATAAACACACACACACCAACACACATACACCCCACCCCCCCCCTACAACTCACACAGCACACACACATACACACCCAAATCCACCAACCTCCACCCCCTACACACACACACCCCCACACACATCCCACTCACCCACCCCCACTCACACAGCACACCCACATCCACCAACCAACACACACAACACCCACCCACACATCCACACACCCCCACCCCCTACACTCACACAGCACACACACCCAAATCCACCCCCACCCCCCACCCCTACACCCCCCCCACACTCACACACACACCAACACACATATACACCCCCACCCCCCTACACTCACACAGAACACACACATACACACCCAAATCCACCAACCTCCCACCCCCTACACACACACCCCCCCACACTCACACATACACACCCAAATCCACCAACCTCCCACCCCCTACACACACCCACCCACCCCCACACACAACCCCCCCCCCCCCCCCACACATACACACCCAAATCCACCAACCTCCCACCCCCTACACACACCCACCCACCCCCACACACAACCCCCCCCCCACACGCTCACACATACACACCCAAATCCACCAACCTCCCAACCCCTACACACACCCACCCCCACACACAACACACACACCCACCCACCCACCCCCACACATAAACACACACCCACATCCACCCACACACAGCACACACACCAACAGATTGACATACATTATCCAGGCCCAGAAGCACCAGCAGAGGGATGGTGGTCATCCCCCCTCTCTTCCACTCCTCCAGCGTCACCGTGCCGTCCGAATCGTAGTCGATCTCTGTCATCATGTCCTCCAGAATCTGAACAAACAACAACGACGAAACGATAATAAGCTCCCTGTGGACTTCCGACCCTGAGGATGCGACATTAACGAATCTGGGTGGTATGGCTGTGGCGGGGAGATTGAAATGATCGGGGTGTGGGAACAGAAGGATGGGAGTGTCACAGAAGATGAGGCAGCAAAGAATAACATCCCCCCCCCCCCTCCCAAAAAACCCCCCACCAAAACAACCAACAACAAAGACCTCCAACAAATTAACGCATTAAAAAAAAAAAGTCACCTGTTTGAATCATAGGAATTTTTGTATCATGTTCTCTAGAATCTGAAAATAACAAAAAATACCCAACCAAAACCCCCCTAGAAAATTTGACTGTCTTAATTATTGTTGATTACCACCATCATTTCCTTTACAATTTGTAAAGAAGAAGAAAACAGAGACAGAAAAAAAAGAGAAACAGAAAACTTTGCCATCTTTTAAATTTTTCAACAACAAAAAATTTCTTTTGTTTTAAAACTAGTCCCTTACTAACGACAGTATTACTAAGTCAGCAGTTACTCACAAGACACTGGACAGACAGACAGACAGACAGACAGACAGACAGACAGACAGACAGACAGCCAGACAGACAGACAGACAGACAGACTCACTGGCTTCAGTTCAGAGACATCCCAGCCCAGGTATTCTGCCACAGACATCATGTGGTTCACGATGCTGTCGATCTCCTGTGACATTCAATAATAATAATAATAATAATAATATTAATAATAATAATAATATATGGAATTTATAGAGCGCTATATCTTGCAATTACAAATCAGAGCGCAACACACTATACGTCAGTGATATCCATTTCACACACAGTCAGCATCAACTTCTTCACCATTCTCTCCAGCGTGTCCATGAGAGTGTAGTTAGTGTAAAGGGCTTCTTAGGATTTTCTCCATCAACTTAGCAGGACCTTCACTAACTTTTAAAGTTCATCACGTTTCTCTTTAGGGTCAGGGAAGGTAAAGAAGCCAGGGAGAGGAGATGGGCGCCACCTTCAAGATACTGGCCCCTCAGAGAAGCCGAGGTCTCTGGACACCTTGCTCACCAAATGACCGCGTAGGTTACTGGAACGTCTTTACTTTTTTTTCCATGGTTAAATGAAGTTCCACAGCTTAGTTTCCCCCACTTTCAGCTACTCTCAGCTGCTATCCATTCTATCCCAGCTGGTGCTACTTATAGCAGATATTGACCGTACTGAGACTTGGTAAAAGGAAGGGGCTGATTATTAACACTGGGCCCTGGACCCTTCATTGAGTTATGCTGGATTTGCGCGCTGTGGTTCAATACAATCAACAAGCATGCATATAGTTATGGTCCATTGACACTGGCACTATGTGTCATCTTTCATTATACTTGCTGTAACTAGCATGTTCAAACTTTTCCAAATTCCATCAAAAATTCATTAATGACAACTGTTGCTGAAAAATGTTCTTGGTCTGTGATCCTGTCAGTCCTGTGATACAGCCATGCTTTTGTTCCTGCAGAACAAACAGGAAAGGGAAAGCTGATCTGAAGCATACATTGAAGACAAGGAACACAACTCTACACGCTCTTTGCACCCTCTGCACAGATGGTGACAAGCCTGCAATCTCGACAGAGAAAATGAAATGTATTATGAATAACAGGTACATCCTTAGGATGCTGTACAGCACTGAAATCTTGAAGTGCATAAAGCTTGCACAGCAGTTATCAGAAACACTGTGTATGAGATTTTTTTTTTGGGGGGGGGATGGTATTTGTTTCTTTTTTCATGCATACAAAATATCTATTAACATAAAAGTGTCAAAGTCTTAGTACTTCTATGATCAAAGATGTGTTGTACAGAGATAAGCATGGCAGGATCTTCTCCTGTAGACCTATCTTTCAGTTCATGAGAATGTTAATTTAACCGAGCATACCATCTTTGGAAGTCTGAATAATCTTCAAAACAGCATTAGACTTATAGGCTTCTCCAGGCTGCTACAACAATTGTATACAGTTCTCTTAGTTGATTGCATTATGAGAATGATACAGCATAGTTCTTTTTAGCATAGGCAAACCTTATAATAATCTTAATGATTTCAATGCATTCACTCACCACATAACCCCAACACATACTGCACAAGGAACACACACACACACACACATACACCACACACACACACACACACACACACACACACACACACACACACACACACACAGAAATACTATTGCTGCTGCTGCTGCTACTGCTACTACTACTATTATCACTACTACTACTACTTCTATCACTCCTACTGCACTTTCATATGTTTTCACAAGATATAGCACTGTATAAATTCCATGTATTTTCATTACTATTTCTACTAATTCTGATACAGTACAAAACATTGCATTATCCCTCATTCCTCCCTTTACCCACCCCCCATCCCATCCCATATCTGTCCCCATCCCCTTTATGAATCCTATCCCTGGCTTTAGCATCTATATATCTGGCATATATTGTAATATCACAACATGTCAATACTCACGTTAGAATCCAACAGTCCGTTACCATCGGAATCGTACAACAGGAACATGACTGAAATCACATACACACAGTCAAAATCACATACACAGTCAAATACACAGTCAAAATCACATACACAGTCAAAATCGCATTTTCATACACAGTCAAAATCACATATTTATACAGTTAAAAATCACTCACACAGTCAAAATCACATACACAGTCAAAATCGCATATTTGTACACAGTCAAAATCACATACACAGTCAAAAATCACTTACACTGTCAAAATGACAGTCAAAATCACATACACAGTCTTAATCAGTCAAAGTCACATACACAGTCAACAATCACATACTCTGTCATTTTTGCATTCAGATATCAAGAAGCAGCTCTTTCAGCACATGCTGTAAGTAATGGACAATCATGTTTGACTTTATTTAATACTGGACAATCATGTTTGATTTTATTTAATACTGGACAATTATGATTGATTTTATTTAATACTGGACAGTCATGATTGATTTTATTTAATACTGGACAGTCATGATTGATTTTATTTAATACTGGACAATCATGGTCAATTTTATCTAATACTGGACAATCATGACTGATTTTAATACTGGACAATCATGATTAATTTTATCTAATACTGGACAATTATGATTGATTTTGATTAATACTGGACAATCATGATTGATTTTACTTAATACTGGACAATCATAAATAATTTTATTTAATATATTAATTAAACGATGTCTTTTGTTACAACATGAGGGCTGACCAAAGAGTTTGTATGCTAGCAAGACTAAGAAGTACTGTCTGAACATTTATTATTTTTGTTGTTGTTGCTTGGTTTATTTTGTTTTGTTTTGCTCCTCACTCTGCAACTAGAGTTCCGAGGTTCACCAATGGTAAGATTTTTGCGTATGCAACCATTTTTGACCAACATGAAGGTAGCCGCATTCCGACTTTTGAAGGTGTATACTGGGCATGTTTAGTGTGTCCGTAACCCACTGAACGCTGACATGAACTACAGGATCTTTGACATGCATATGTTATCTTCTGCACGTGTATATATATACACATACAAAGGGAATAAAGGCACTGGCGGGTCTGCAAAATTTTATATATATCAATCATTGATGACAGTACCAGTTTTGTGTGTGTTTTTTTGCCATATCTCACCTTCATTCTCTCTGACATCCTCTTTCAATCCATCCTTAGTTTACTTCTTAGAGATCGTTTGTTCCTTTAAAGCTTAAGTTTTTCTTCACTGTCATGGTCACTGTTACAATCACACTCACATCCAACAGATGCTATAGCCGAGTGGTTAAGACCATTTGACTTCAATCCCTTGGGTCCATAAAGTCGCGGGTTCGAATCTCAGCAGCGTATGGTGAATTAAGGGTGGAGGGATTTTCACAATCTCCCAGGTCAACTTCAAGCGCAGACCTACCAGTGCCTTTAACTCCCTTCACGCACATACACATGCAGAAGATCAAATATGCATATCAAAGATCCCGTAATTCATGCCACAGCTTGTCAGTTTCCCCCCACTTTCAGCTACTCTCAGCTGCTATCCATTCCATCCCATCCCAGCCCAGCTGGTGCTAAATATAGCAGGAACTGACCACACTTGGACTTGGTAAAAGGAAGGAGCGTGCTAATTTTAACACTGGGTCCTGGACCCTTGACTGAGTTATTCTAAAAATTGTGCACTGTGTGCAGCGTTCACTGAGATACGGGAACATAAACATACAACACAGCATAAATCCCTGAAGTCAGAATACAGCTACCTTCATGGTGGGCAAAAATTGGTCACGTACACAAAAAATCTCACCACTGGTAAAACCTCAGAGCTCTAGTTTTACTATTTATTTCATTTATTCTTTTATATCGAGGATAATGGAATAAGCACTTATGTGCTTTTTTTACCTCCAGTCCCCGTGTGTATGCGGTTTTTGTAAACTGTCATCTGTTCCCAACAGCACACAATGGCCTACTCTTACGAAAAGCGGAACAGGATTTTAACATGCGCGCAAGACGCTCTGCGCGCGTTCGCACACGGGACCTCGGTTTATACTCTCATCCGAAGAAGGACTTTTCGGGAGAGTGGAGGAGTCTGCACTGATGTTAACTCCAGAGGGAAAAAAATATCCCCCTTGAACGGGAATCGAACACCGGGTCGTCAGATTGCGAGCGCGAGTCAAGGAACAACAACAACAACAACAAAAATAACAAAAAACACAAAATACCAACAGCAAACTCACATTCCAGTTTATCCTCTGGCCGCCCAGCTTCCAACAGGGACAGGTAACACACCAGGTCTTTGAGAAAGATCTGACCGGTCTTGAACAGCGTCGACTCTGACTGTCGGATTTCTGACGATTCTGGAAGGGGAGCTGACACAGATAACCATCACCATCGCCATCATCTTCTCCACCATCATCATCATCATCATCATCACCAGCAATAATAATAATAATAACGACAACAGTGATAATAACAACAAAACGGTATGCCAAAGTCTTAAGTCTTAACATGAAGTACAGATGGTGTGAAAATCTGGAAGAGACTTTAAAAAAAAATGGTGAACATTTTTTCCAGAAGCTTGAGTGGTATGCATTCTGATTCTTTAAGTCAATAATCTTTATTTATTTATTTTATTTTATTCTTTTATATCGAGGATAATGGAATAAGCACTTATGTGCTTTTTTACATCCAGTCCCCGTGTGTATGCGGTTTTGTACATTTTGTCATCTGATGACAAAATTGACAAAACTGCACACACACGGGGACTGGATGAAAAAAAAGCACATGAATGCTCATTTCATTATCCTAATATGTAATAAGTAGAATAAAATAGATAGATAAAAGGTTGAACAGCACTGAGTGTGGCTGCCTCTCAGATAGGTGACCTTTTTAGGCCTTTGTCTTCAGTACAGCCCCCCAGCTGTAAATGGGTACCTG
Source organism: Rapana venosa (assembly GCA_028751875.1). NCBI lineage: Eukaryota > Metazoa > Mollusca > Gastropoda > Neogastropoda > Muricidae > Rapana > Rapana venosa. The sequence continues at coordinate 18,523,355 of CM054162.1, forward strand.
CCCTCTTTAGGGTCAGGGAAGGTAAAGCAGCGAGGGAGAGCAGATGGGCACCATCCTCAAAATACTGGCCCCTAGAGAAGCTGAGGTCTCTGACACCTTGCTCCCTTAAAGATTGCAGAGAAGATGAAAAAGAAGAAGAAAAATAACTGATGTTGTATATGTATTGAAATAATCATGTTTAAACAATAACAAAATGAAGAAGAACATAAATCCCAAGTATAAAAGGTCATTTCTGTTGTTGTCATTCACAACAACAACAAAATCAAGAAATCAATATTTAATTAGCTTTTAATAATTAATGGGGAATGGAGGATTTCGTGAAAAAACCACACACACATAGAAAAAAACCTGTGATGTATATAACATCCATAAATAATAACTTTTTCAACCCTGTATGTGACAGAAATATAACTCTAGTCGACCCTTGTAACAATTTCAAGCAACTTTACTGACTATAAATTTGCTCAATTCATACATAATCATGTATTTTTATATTCATTTTATTTTATACCACTTTAAGTCACGGCAGGTTTCTCTACACTCACTATCATAACATAACCTGGCATCAACCCCCCCCCCCCCCCCCTCCTCCCCGACACCTGCAGTGTTGGTCAAATAATTTGAGCAACACTCTCAAACAAACTCACATCTCTATAAAGTGGATGAAATTTGGCGGCTGCTCTCTCCAGGGAGAGAGCACGTCGCCACAAGAGCAACGCCACCCATATTTTTTCTTTTCCTGTCTGCAACTGTATGTTGGAGGAGAACGAGGTAAAGGGAGGCCATAATTAGAAAATTTTAGAGTGTAACGATATAAAATTAGAATTTCTGCACTAAGTGCAACAGCTCACACCTTTGGGTATTTGCAATGCTCTCTCTCTCGCCCAAAGGTGTGAGCTGTTGCACTTACTATCTATCTATCTATCTGTCCTGTAGTCTGACGACCGTGGGGGCACCCTCAAAGACTCAACAACCAGTTCCCTCCATTCCTCTCTCTGTTCTGCCTTTCTTAGGGTTTTGTTGAGTTCTAGGCCTGTCCATTCGCTGATGTTATCCTCCCAGCTCTTCCTTGGTCTGCCTCTTCTTCTTCCTCCTTGGACAGTGCCTTGTAAAACTGTCTTTGCAAGTCCTTTGGATCTTGTGACATGCCCATACCATTTAAGTTTACGCTTTTTCACGATCGTTAGAAGGTTCTCATAGGGTCCAATGGTTTGCTGGATTCTGTTATGCACGCTTTCGTTGCTTACTTACTTACTTGCACTTACTATGTGCAGAAATTACGATACACGTATATACTCACTAGCAACCCCATTCTGGACACTGTGACCTGACTTCTTCGACGATGACCTTGAATGGTTGGCTTCCTCCGCAGCCACCTTTTCCGCTTGAGTTCCTGTAACCACGGCAACAGAGGCATCGGGGTGAATACGAGCTTGATCCTGTAATACATACATAACCCCCCCCCCCCCCCCCCCACACACACACACACACCACCACCACCACCACCATCCCTCCCCCTCCCTCCATTCCAGGGCTAGAGCACGCAGATTCACCAATGATGAGATTTTTGGGTATGATTTTTTTCCCCCTCCCCACCATCAAGGTAGCCGTATTCTGACTTCAGAGGATGATGTCTAAACACAGCACCAGAGCACATGTTTTTGAGGTTTAAAAAAACCAAACATTTTCTTTCTTATCTGTTCTTCCCGTCACGAGTGGCCTACATTTCCAAAAAAGGAAGAACAGGCTTTAATACACAGTGTGCAAGATGTTTTGCGCGCATTCACAAACGGGAAGTCAGCTTATAGTCTCATCCGAACGACTTTTTTAGGGAGTGGATTCAATACTGATGTTAACTCCTGGGGAAAAAATCTTGAACGTGTGTCTCGGTGGTGGGTCGAACCAAGGGTTGATCCCAAGCCATTGAATCGCGAGCACAATGCTCTAACCCTTAGGCTACCGCCCTCCCAACATTTAATAATGGTGATAAGCATTGTACAGTTATCAGAATAACAGGCATTGTAAGGTCATCAAGACGGGACACTACATCTGAGTGGAAAGAGCATCTCACTTCTATGGCATATGTCCGTGAATTCATGGATTCTTCTTCTTCGTTGTCGTCGTCGAACGCTTAGACAGTAACTATTGTTGTCTGTCATATGAGCGAAAATGCGTTACGCTGCCGTAAAGCGCCTGACAAGTCAGGCCCAGCGCATCCGACTTCGGCATAGGGAAAGCATCTGACTTCCATGGCATATGACCATGAAGTCATGAATTCAGCTCTCGGAAACAGCACATTGTCAAATAAAAGCGTAGAGATTTTTTACCACCTACCTATTCACCAAGGACACAGACCTGCCAGTACCTTGATTCCCCCATACGTATATGCATGCATAACGTCAAATATGCGCGTTAAAGGTCCTGTCTGTCCACGTTCCGTGGATTAAGGAAACATGAATGTACCCAGCATGCACCACCATGTGGAGAGGGATGGGCTCCGCCAGGTTCAATGTGCCCAAGAGACCTGGCCAGAAAAATTCACTACAGTACCCCGGTTACTCTGAGAGACAAAGACAGAGACAGACAGACAGGGACAGAGAGAGCAAGAATACACAAATTTGAACAGGAATCAATGATCAACAAACCTAACACTAAGTCAGAGACAGAGAAACTAGTGCGAAACCAACACACACACACACACACACACACACACACACACACACACACACACACACACACACACACAGGGTCCTTCGGATGAGACTATAAACCGAGGCCCCGTGTTCGAACGCATGCAGAACATCTTGCGCACACGTTAAATCCTGTTCCGCTTTTCGGAAGAGTAGGCCATTGTGTGCCGGTGGAAACAGATGACAGAATTTACAAAACCGCATACACACGGGGACTGGATGTAAAAAAGCACATGAGTGCTTATTCCATTATCATCGATATAAAAGAATAAATAAAAATAAATAAATAAATAAACACACACACACACTCTCTCTCATCTACATACATACATAAACATCACACACATAATGTATACACACACACACACAAACTCACACACACTCTCTCTCTCTCTCTATCTCATCTACATACATACATAAACATCACACACATACATGTATACACACACACACTCACTAACCTCACACAAACTCACTAACCTCACACACAACACAAACTCACACACACACATACAAAACAACCAAGCAAAACAAAACAAAACACAACACAACACAACACAAGCGAATCAGAAATTGTCACGTTTCTGGCAGGAAAGAATAGACCCAAAATTGACAAAAGAACACCACACACACAAACACACCCAGAGCAGAAAATGTCATCAGATCCATACACATGGACCCAACTGCACTCTCAGGGTGCATGTGTGCACACGCGCGCGCGCACACACACACACACAAACATATATATATATATATATAAAGAGAAAGAGAGGTACACAGGCATGAGAGCACACACACACGCGCGTGCGCGCAAACACACACGCGCGCGTGCGCGCACACACTCACACGCACGCCCGCGAAAATGCGCGCGCAACACAACACACTCACAACGCCCGCCGCGAACATGCACACACGCACGCACACACACACACGCCCGCCCGCAAACACACACACACACACACACACACACACACGCAGAGCTAGTCTTTTCTTTTTCTATGTGAAGCTATCAATCCTCCATATGCCCCCCCAAAAAAAAAAGAAAATACAAAAAAATAATTCAAGGAACCTGTCAAAAATCTTTGTTTTTATACGTAGAATCAAACACAAATATAAAAAAAATGTCATCCCTTTCATGTCTTTAATGAGTTACGAACAAAGCAAACATCTTCGTTGAATGCTCAGACAGCAACTATTGTTGTCTGTCAATATGAGCAAAAATGCGTCACGCTGCCATTAAGCGCCTGACAAGTCAGGCCCGGCGCGTTCGACTTCGGCAAGCAAACACGTGAACATAACAACAAAACCCCGTCCAAATGAATTCTTGGCCTAGAGGTAATCTACATTCACCTAGTCCTACACACACAAACAGAATAAACTAATAATGATAAGAAGAATACTAATGACAGTAATGATGACGAAGATAATCATTTATTTTTTTAATACCACTATAAGATTTCTCTGCGTGAAATTCGGGCTGCTCTCCCCGGGGAGAACGCGTCGCCATGATAACAACAACAAAAATGATACTGATGATGATAATAATGGGGAACGGGATAGCCTAGTGGTTAGAGCGTTGAGCTTGCAATCTGACGGCAAGGGGTTCGAACCACCACCGAGTCACCCAATCCAGGGGATTTTTCCCTCTGAAGTTAACATCGGTACCAACCAACTCCGCTCCCCCCCCAAAAAAAAGTCTTTTGGATGAGACTATAAACAGAGATCCCATGTGCAAACACACAGTATTTCACACATTATTTCAGTATAATCATTAAGAAATTTGTTCTTAGATAGATGGCTTGATGAAAAAAAGCAAATGCATTGCTTATTCAATGTACCATCTGGAAATAAAATTTTGACTTGACTTGACTTGACAGAGAGAGCATTCTAGTTAAAACCAGTCAGGCCTTCCGGAAGAGTAGGCCATTGCGTACCAGAAGGAACGGATGACAAAATTAACAACAACAAAAAACCCACATGCACACTGGCATCATGTTTAGACATCGTCCGTGAAGTCGGAATGCGGCTACCTTAGTGGTGGGGCATACGGCTGCATACGCAAAATCTCACCATTGGTAAAACCTCAAGAGCTCAAACCGCGGAACAAAAACAAACATTTTTTAAAATGCATTAAAATAAATTTTAAAAAAACAAACCCAAATGTCCATACAAACTGACAGAAGACTAGAAAAAGCACAATCAACGAACAGTGTCACAGGCTGAGACTAGAAAAGGTACATGATTATCAACTGTCAAGGTCACCGGACCAACGAAATCAAATACACAGGATCAACAATCAATCAATATCCACTGCTCAATGGTCAATCAATCACAAGATCAAGAGTCAAGGTCGAAGGGCCGACAAGTCAAGGTCGAAGAGCCAACACTCAAGGTCATCACAGCACCAACAGAGCAAGGTCACTGGGGATCACCAAGAAATTATGTCAACACTGAATTCAGCATTTGCAGAGAACTGATCTAAAAAGCTCAACAGAGACACATGCGCAAGAGACTAAAAAACAAAAATAATAACCCACTTCTTTGGAACATAGCCTTGAACTTGTACAGATGGGGCAACATTACAATGACGATGTAAAATTCTGCACCCGTGACTTCTGACAATATCTCAACGCCTGCTGACTGACAAAAGAAGAGAGAAAAGAAAACAAAACAGCGTGTCTATCTTCTGAAAGAGATGACAAGAATGAGAGAAAACAGGTCACCAATTCACAAAGTATCCACAGGAAAATGACCAAAAAAAAGAAGAGAAAACAGAAAACAGGATAGAGCGAAATGAGAAGGTGATGAAGAATACCAGACAGTAGCAACAACAGACAAAACAAGAAAATGTAGATGTAGAATTAAAGTAATCAATATGTTTTGGTTTTTTGTTGTTTTTTTTTACAAAAAGAGAAGGATGGCAACTTAGAGAAAAAAAATGTCATAAAAATGACAAATGAGCACTACAGGAGATGATAAGAAAAAAAAGAGAAAAATCCCCGAAGCATGAGAATGGTTGCCTATATGATACTTTACTCGAAAACAGCTATACACACAAACTTCTCATCCAGTGTGTGTACCTACGCTCTCGCAGAGATTCCCAGGTGGGTTGAGTGAGACAGAGTGCATATTCTAGGTAACTTCCCCCCCCAAGGCTTCATATTAAGCAGGGGATTACCCAATAAATCCACAGCTCCTAATTTTTATGACAAAAGACTCCAAACCGTGTTTGCCTTCAACTGTAGATATAAAAAAAGGAAAGCTAAAATCTCTGTCCCCACAAAAAAGACAACAACAACAACAACAACAACAATCAGAGCATTTTTTTTAAGAAGAAAACGCAGTATTCATGAAAACCCCCCACCCAATACTGTTAAAAAACCAGCAGAAGCATGAACCAAAAAAACCAACCAAAACATGACATAGTGACACAAGCATAGAGAGTGATGAAGAAAACAAATCTGAACAGAGAAGAGAGAAGCCATGATACTGAAAATCACAAAATGGAAGGGAGGCAATGGCTCATTGTTCAGTCTGCAGTGTCCATCCTGGCTCATACCACAGCTGAGTGGATAGAGCGTTTGACTTTCATCCTGTGGGCTCATTGAAGTCAAGGGTTTGAATCTTGGTAGTGGTGTCTGATGAATTCTTCTTCTTCTCCTTCGCAATTTGTCTTCTTATTCGCAGTCCTCTTCTTCTTCTTCTTCCTCCTCTTCTTCACTGAACGCTCAGACAGTAACTACTGCTCTTTTTCTTCTTCTTCTTCTTTCTTTCTTTCTTCTTTTTCTTCTTCTTCTTTGTAAGAGTAGGCCATTGCAATGGTGGTTGCTGTTATTGCTGTTGTTACTTTTCTTTTTTTCTTTTTTTTTCTTCTTCTTCTTCTTCTCCTTCTCTTTAAACGTTCAGACAGTAACTACTATTGTCTGTCATATGAACGAAAATGTGTCGCAATGATACTGACAAGTCAGGCCCAGCGCATCTGACTTCGGCATGGGAAAGAATGGTTATCCTTAAAGTCTTTCTGGGGGGTAAAAAAACCGGCAGGAGAATGAAACTAAGATGGCAAAAAAACAGACAAGAAGGAGATGACATGAAAAAAACAGACAAGAAGGAGATGACATGAAAAAAAAAGAAGAAACAAGGCAGAGAGAGATAGAAAAGAGGGAATTCCTAACAGTACAGAATTTCCAGAAAGGTGGGGGATGGTATTTATACTGACAGACCCGCTAGTGCCTTGGTTCTCTTTACGTGCACACATAAATTATGCAGAAGATCATACAGAAGACGCATTAAACCTTCCAGTTATTCAGGTCAGTGCTCGGAGGGATAACAGACACACCGACACCCCCCCAGCACATAATAATAATAATAATAATATATGGAATTCATATAGCGCTGAATCTTGTAAAAACAAACAAATCGAAGCGCTCTGTTCCTGGCGAGAGAGGGGCTCCACCAGGTTCACTCTGCTAAGGGACACGGCCAGAACAGTTCAAAGCCATGCCTCAAACCATACAACTTAACTCCTTAAGGCAGGGAGAGAAAAAGACAGCTTTTCTGTTTTCTTAATTAAAGAAAGTTTTTCCCACAATACTGCAATAAACCACAGCAAGGAAAGACTTAACTCTTCAAGGCAGGGAGAGAAAGACACAGCTTTTCTGTTTTCATAATTAAAGAAACTTGTTCCCACAGTACTGCAATAAACCACAGCAAGAAAACACTTAACTCTTCAAGGCAGGGAGAGAAAAACAGAGGTTTTTTTCTGTTTTCATAAAATAAACTTGTTCCCACAATACTGCAATAAACCACAGCAAGGAAAGACTTAACTCTTCAAGGCAGGGAGAGAGAAAAACAGGTTTTTGTTTTGTTTTCTTAATTAAAGAAACTTGTTCCACAATACTGCAATAAACCACAGCAAGAAAAGACTTAACTCTTCAAGGCAGGGAGAGAAAGACAGCTTTTTCTGTTTTCATAATTAAAGAAACTTTTCCCACAATACTGCAATAAACCACAGCAAGAAAAGACTTAACTCTTCAAGGCAGAGAGAGAAAGACAGAATTTTCTGTTTTCATAATTAAAGAAACTTGTTCCCACAATACTGCAATAAACCACAGCAAGAAAAGACTTAACTCTTCAAGGCAGGGAAAGAAAGACACAGCTTTTCTGTTTTCATAATTAAAGAAACTTGTTCCCACAATACTGCAATAAACCACAGCAAGAAAAGACTTAACTCTTCAAGGCAGGGAGAGAGAAAAACAGAGGTTTTTTGGTTTTGTTTTCTTAATTAAAGAAAGTTTTTTCCACAATACTGCAATAAACCACAGCAAGAAACGACTTAACTCTTCAAGGCAGGGAGAGAGAAAAACAGAGTTTTTTGTTTTGTTTTCATAATCAAAGAAACTTGTTCCACAATACTGCAATAAACCACAGCAAGAAAGACTTAACTCTTCAAGGCAGGGAGAGAGAAAAACAGAGTTTTTTGTTTTGTTTTCTTAATTAAAGAAACTTGTTCCACAATACTGCAATAAACCACAGCAAGAAAAGACTTAACTCTTCAAGGCAGGGAGAGAGAAAATCAGAGGGTTTTGTTTTGTTTTTATAATCAAAGAAACTTTTCCCCACAATACTGCAATAAACCACAGCAAGAAAAGACTTAACTCTTCAAAGCATGGAGAGAAAGACAGAGGTTTTTTGTTTGTTTTCATAAATAAAGAAACTTGTTTCCCACAATACTGCAATAAACCACAGCAAGAAAAGACAACTCTTCAAGGCAGGGAGAGAGAAAAACAGAGGTTTTTTCTGTTTTCATAATCAAAGAAACTTTTTCCCACAAAACTGCAATAAACCACAGCAAGAAAAGACTTAACTCTTCAAGGCAGGGAGAGAAAGACAGCTTTTTCTGTTTTCATAATCAAAGAAACTTGTTCCACAATACTGCAATAAACGACAGCAAGAAAAGACTTAACTCTTCAAGGCAGGGAGAGAGAAAAACAGAGTTTTTTGTTTGTTTTCATAATCAAAGAAACTTTTCCCCACAATACTGCAATAAACCACAGCAAGAAAAAAAGAAGAACAAGAAACAAAAAAAAAACGAGCGGGTACGGGAAGAAATCATAGAAACGGGAGATAGATAAGCCACAGTCTGGAAATATTCAAAGGAGAGATAAAAAGCAGAGCCTGGCAATACTTTGGGGGGAGAGAAGGGGGGAAAGAAACGAAATACCACACAACTAATCAAACCACAACGGAGGAAGGAGCAGGCACGACCCAGAGCGGGGTAGGGGGGCAGAGAGCTAGTATATCCAGAAAACAACCACCCAACTGAACAGCAACCAGCCACGCCACGACACCAGCGAAGTTCACGTCCTGGCAGGAGGACGAGGGAGGGATAGGGACCAACACGACAGGGGGGGCACAGTCCACAACTCTACCTGCTCGGCTCCTCTTCCCAGACTCCCCTTCACTTTCCTGCCTGCCCAGCAACTTCCCGGTCAGCCCGTGCAGCTTCTCTGCGATCCGGGGCCGGGTGGTCTCCCCCTGGCCGCCATCTTTCTCATGAATATGCATCTCTGAGGTGAGGTTAGTAACGGGGGCACAAAAGGTCTGGGAGGCGGCAAGGGCCACGCCCATCAGGTGGCAATCCTTACCAGGCTGGTTGTTGGTGTTGGTGTTGGTGTTGTTGGTGTTGCTGTTGGTGTTGCTGTTGCTGCCGCCGGGTTTGGCGTTGGAGTTGGTGGAGGAGGAGGCGGTAGAGGTGGTGGTGTGTTGGTCCTTCTTCAGGAAGGAGAAGAGGTGCTGACACAGCTCTTGGGGGATCTCCGCTTCCAGGAAGATCTTCATGAACTGTTTGAAGCAGGCGTAGTCGATGGGCTGCCGCACACACACACAAAACAAAACAAACAAACAATAAAAGAGATGAATGAAGGAATGGTAAGATAACTATGAATTGATAAATGGATAAAACAATTGATAAAATACATGAAGAAGAGGAGCAAGAAGAAGAAGAAGAAGAAGAAGAATTCTGAAGAAGAAGAAGAAGAGAATGAGAAGAAGAATCTGAAGAAGAAGAAGAAGAATTCTGAAGAAGAAGAAGAAGAATTCTGAAGAAGAAGAAGAAGAAAGAAGAAGAAGAAGAAGAAGAAGAAGAAGAAGAAGAAGAAGAAGAAGAAGAACAAGGAGAGCTTTGGTTTGTTTTAACAAGATATAGCACTGTATACATTCCATTTATTATTATCATTATCATTATTATTATTATTTACTTTTGTTATTAATGAAGGACACTTTTTGAGCGCTTTCCTTCCCGTTTACAGGAGGCAACACAAAGCTCTTTTCATTATAATAACAAAAAGTCTATAGCAATAAACTCAAATACATAACAACAAAATGCCGCGTAATAAACAGATTAAAGAGGAAACAAATGTCCAAGGCATTTAATGGTAAACTTGTAAAGGACATTTGCTGAACTTTCATTCATCTGATCACACTAGCATGTTATTAAAATGCTACGCAGCATCTATTAGATAACATCACAAATGAATAAATCAATAAACAATATAAGGTAAAGGTAAGGTAAAGGTATCCCATAACCTATGTGGTCGTAAGGGAGCGAGGCGTCAGAGACCTCACTTCTCTAGGGGGGCAGCATATTGAGAGCGGCGCCCATCTCCTCTCCCTCGCTGCTTTACCTTCCCAAGAGGCAGGTACCCATTTACAGCTGAGTGAACTGGGGCACTGTACTGAAGCCAAGTCGCACAAACGGTCACCCATCCAAGAGGTAACCACACTCAATGCTGCTTAAACCAGGCTGGGGGAAAGCGAGTGCTCCGACCACTTAGCTATCCCGTCCCCTAATCATACCAGTATGTTATTAAAATGCTACGCAGCATCTATAATATAACATAGATAAATGAATAAATCAATATACGAATTTTGTACAGACCACTGTTGAAATTTCGTTTGCCTTATCATACTACATAATGAAAACGCCACACAGCATCTTAGATTTTCAATCAGAGCCGAAGTTAGCAGCAACCATGGTTTTTAAAGGCACACAATTTACAGGTTAAAAAACACACAAAAAAAACCACCTGCAATCTCAAAAGCAAAAGCAAATTTTTTTTCTAATCAGAGCGACCATTATGAAGCCTGTCATTGAAGTCAGAGCGTGTTTTGTTCTTTTTAAAAATCAAACGTTAACACTGGTGTAAATAAATGGGTAATTTTTTTTCTGAACAGACAAACTGACCTCGTCGGGATTGTATTTGGACAGTTGTCCATTTCCATGAAATTCTTCCAGCACGTCTTTCACCTTTTTACTGGTATCTGTAAACACGCGCAAGCGCGCAGTACACACGCACACACACACGCGCGCGCGCACACACACAATATACAGCAGTTACATATACAGTTATACATTTTTTCGTACCTGCAAAATTTCAAACCACCAACCAAACCAACAACAACGCAATCTCCCAACCTCACCATCCCACCCTTCTTGGTGATTATTTCTCTACAGCCATGGCTTTAGCTAATGATAAAAAGTCATGCACGTTGAGGGTTGTGTTTTGGTTTTTTAACACAACAAAACCAC
>CM054162.1:18539634-18544634 GCA_028751875.1 Rapana venosa
AGAGAGAGAGAGAGAAGAGAGAGAGAGAGAGAGAGAGAGAGGAGAGAGAGAGAGAGAGAGAGAGAGAGAGAGGAGAGAAAGAGAAGAGAGAGAGAGGAGAGAGAGAGAGAGAGAGAGAGAGAGAGAGAGAGAGAGAGAGAGAGGAGGCAGGGCGAGTGTGAGATAGAGTGCCTGTGCAAACGTGTCTCCATCTCATAGGTCTTCAATATTACGTACAGTGATTTAAATATACCAAAACACACTCATAATATTAACTATTGAATGTAAAATCTTAAAAACCTCTTTTGGCCGATATTCTTGGCTGTTTATTTGAAAATTTTTTCAGTGTCTTTCCAAAAAGACTTTTTGTCAATGTTCAGAATTTGTGAATATTTGCTTCAAAGTCCAGTTCTCTATTATCTTGCTTTAGGTGGAAAAGAGTATTTTCTTGTTAAAAATTCACTTTGTTTTACCTCACCTGTAATGATTATTGCATGTCATCGCGCGCGCGCGCACGCACACGCACACACACACACACACAGACACATTCTGGTATTTGTTTAAGTCAAGTTTATCTCCTTTCCCTTTGTTTCATTTTACTAGTATAGTTCAATGAGTTTCTCATGGTTAGATTTGGTTTTCCTTTCATCCTCCATTCAACTCTACACACAAATACACAGAAATTCCCTTTTATCTCTTTCCTCTTCCCATTTTCTGTCTAAAATCACTTTTTAGTGGATAGATGTTAAAACGAAAACGCGCACGCGCGAGCACATACATACACACACACTTCACTGTGTATACATACACACAGAGACACAAAGACACAGACACACGATTGTGTATACATATACACAGAGACACAAAGACACACACACGATTGTGTATACATATAATAATAATAATAAAAATAATAATAAATGGAATTTATATAGCGCTATATCTTGTAAAAAACAACAAACCAAAGCGCTTGCATCCATTCCACTCCTACACATGCAACCAACAATGATTAATAGTTTAAAAAGTTCAAATACACACAAACACACGCGCGCACGCACACACACACACACACAAACACACGCACAGGTTATATGCTTCAGCAGGGTGATGAGAATTTAGGCCACTGAAGGCAAGGACAGATAATTATGAGATGAAACTGTAGGGGGAGGTCTTAGGTTTGAAATAGGTATGTCTTGAGGCTGGATTTAAAAGTGTTGTAAGTAGGCTTTTCGCGAAGGGAGAGAGGGAGGTCATTCCAGATCGCTGGACCAGAAACAGAGAAAGAGCGACGGCCAACGGTGGACTGGTTGAATCTAGGTATTTGTAAGCACAGGGTATCTGCAGCAGAGCGGAGGGAACGAGAAGGAGTGTACAGGTGAAGACATTCACAGAGGTAGGAAGGTGCTGTTTTATGGAGACATTTGTAACAGAGGGTACAGATCTTGTACTTGACTCTCTGTGGCACAGGCAACCAGTGGAGAGATCGCAAGAGAGGAGTAGTATGCTCAGATTTTTTCTTTTTGAGAACAAGTCGAGCAGCAGAGTTTTGAATTCGTTGAAGGGAGTAGATAGATGATGCTGGCAGACCAGCCAAAAGAGAATTGCAATAGTCCAGACGTGAAAGAATGAGAGATGTGACAAGTTTGGATGTTGCATCAGTGGGCAGGTACTTTCGAATTGCACTAACACGCCGTAATTGATAGTAGCATGACTGACAGGTCTGGGTGATGAATTTTTGCATAGAAAGCGTGTTGTCGATAACAACGCCAAGATACTTGACTGTGGTGGATAGAGGAACTGTTATATTGCCAAACTCTATTGAAGCTGTTGTCATGGACGAGAGTTTGTGTTTGGTTCCTACAATCATGGCTTCCGTTTTATCTGCGTTTAGCTGTAATTTGTTTTGTATCATCCAGTTTTGAATATCTTGGAGGCAGTGTGACATATTTGTCAAGAGAGAAGGCAGATTTTCCGGAGTATCACTGCTTTGAATCTGAGAGTCATCAGCGTAGAAATGATGGTTGATCTGGTGACGGTTTATTATATGTGACAGTGGAGCAGTGTAGAGAGTGAAAAGAACAGGGCCTAGAACGGATCCCTGCGGGACTCCGCATTCCAGTTTGGCAGGTATTGATTGAATCAATTGATAGACAGAGATACAAAGACACAGACAGACACACACACGAATGTGTATACATATACACAGAGACACAGACACACACGATTGTGTATACATATACACAGAGACACAAAGACACAGACAGACAGGCACGATTGTGTATACATATACACAGAGACACAAAGACACACATCCATCAACGATTGTGTATACATATACACAGAGACACAAAGACACACACACACGATTGTGTATACATATACACAGAGACACAAAGACACACACATACGATTGTGTATACATATACACAGAGACACAAAGACACACACATACGATTGTGTATACATATACACAGAGACACAAAGACACACACAACGATTGTGTATACATATACACAGAGACACAAAGAACAACCAGCACACATACGATTATGTATACATATACACAGAGACACAAGACACACACATACGATTGTGTATACATATACACAGAGACAACAAGACAACACACACGATTGTGTATACATATACACAGAGACACAAAGACACACACACGATTGTGTATACATATACACAGAGACACACGATTGTGTATACATATCACAGAACACACACATACATTGTGTATACATATACACAGAGACACAAAGACACACACGATTTGTTACACAGAGACACAAAGACACAGACAACACACACGATTGTGTATACATATACACAGAGACACAAGAAACACAGGACCACGATTGTGTATACATATCAAGAACACAAACACACATACGATTGTGTATACATAACACAGACACAAAGACACACGATTACAAGACACAACAGACACACCGATTGTGTATACATATACCACAGACACAAAGACACAACACAATATACACAGACACAAAACACACATCATACACAAAGACACAGACAGACACACACACGATTGTGTATACATATACACAGACACAAAGACACACACACATATATACACAGACACAAACACACATACACAGACACACAAACAGACACACACATTCACAATAACGATAACACCACTGGGTTACAGACGCGCACCAAACCTATTACAAGCAAAATAAACCAGTTGTTGGGTTGTTTGTTTTTTTCAATAGAGATTGTCAACACCATTCCTTTTAACGGTAAGCGGGTTGGCCAACCCAACAACAACAAAAATAAAAGTGCATTTTTGTCAACTACAAACTTTTTGCGTGGGTAGGTGGGTGGAGTTCTTCTCTCGACCAAATCTATTTTGCTTTCAACTCAATCCCTGTTCCTGACATTACACTAGGCATTTATACATTGTTGGCGGTGTTGTTTTCTTTGTGGTTTGTTGTTGTTCTTTGTTGGGTTGTTGTTTTTGGTTTTTATTTTGGAGGGGCGGGGTTGGGTGGGGGTGGAGGTGGGTTTTGGAGGGGCGGGGTTGGGTTGGGGTGGAGGTGGGGCTGAGAGTTTTGTGTACGTAACTATTTGCTTTCAAATGAAAGTTGTATCGGGCATAGCAGTGTGTAATTTAAACGTTTATGTTGGTTTTGTTTCGTTTTTGCTTGTTTGTTTGCTTGTTTTTAAAAAGTGTGTGTGTGTGGGAGGGGGGAGTGGGGGGAAGGGGGTGGAGTGGGTGGTAGGGTTCTACTTAATTATTTGCTTTCAAATAATATATAAAAATGTCCCGGACGTAACAGTAGAAGAAGAAGAATATGTGTTTATAAATAATGATGTTGGTATTAGCTTTAGCTTTAAGTGTGTGTGGGGTGTGTGTGTGGTGTGTGTGTGTGTGTGTGTGTGTGTGTGTGTGTGTGTGTGTGTGCGCGCGCGTGTGTATTGTCTATAAAACTACCTACTTTCAAATCAAATATCCTGGACATGAATGTACCTATCTATACGGGGTTGGGTTGGGTGTTTTTGTTGTTATTGTTGTTGGGGGGGTTTTTTTGGGGGGAGGGGGTTATTTATCGGATATGGGATTTTATATACTGGATTTTTTAAAAATCTACCTGTCTATCATTGGGCGTGAATAAATTTTTGTGTGCAATCCTACAATCATTCTAGGATTGTGCACAAAATATTATTCACACCCAATATAATGATAGCTAGAATTTTTTTTTTAATCCAGTATATAAAATACCGTATCCGTTATACAAAACTCAAAAGTGTGTAACCCCTCCAAAAAACCCAAACAAACAAAACAAACATATAAATAGGTGCAGTTATGTCCGGGAGCACCTATTTATTATATATTACGTTTTTTTCCCGTTTTCATTGTTTGGTTTCTTTCTTTTTATCTTGTCTACTTTTCTTTTTAAAAAAAACAACTGTCCCAGTTATAACAGTATGTGTGCATATATAGGTAACCCCATCCCCTTTTTAAAAAAAGATTGGAAAGGCGGGGATGGTGGTGGGGGGTGGGGTTCGATCTTGTCTAATAAACTATGTGCTCTCAAATCAAAACTGTCCCGGACTGTCCTGTCACGGATGACAAAATTTACAAAACTGCATACACATGGAGACTGGATGAAAAAAAAGCACACGAATGCTTATTCCATTATCCTCGAAATAAAAGAATAACACACACACACACACACACACACACACACACACACACACCACACACACACACACACACACTATGCGTGCGTCTTCAGTTTGACGTCTGTTCACTTAAAGTGATATTAATATTAATGTTTAATTATATGCTGGTTTTGTTATTTCTGGGGTGGTGGTGGCGGCAGTGGTGTATTGGTAGAGGTGTGTGTGTGTGTGTGCGTGCGTGCGCGCACGCGCGCGCGCGCGCGTGTGTGTGTGTGTGTGTGTTGTGTGTGTGTGTGTGTGTGTGTGTGTGTGTGTGTGTTGTGTGTGTGAGTGTGAGGGATCTCGTATACTTCACTATTTGC
>CM054162.1:18549634-18557134 GCA_028751875.1 Rapana venosa
TTTCTGATATACTGCAGTACACTATCACCACACCCTGCCTGAAATACTGCAACAATCACCCATGTGTACCTCATATATGGCAAAAATCACCATGGCCTGCCTGATATTTTGCAAAAGTTATCATGGCCTGGCTGATGTACTGCATTACACTATCACCATGGGTTTCCTGATGTACTCCAATTATTACCATGGGTTGCCTGAAATAATGCAATAATCACCATGGCCTACCTGGTATACTGCAATAATCTCTATGGCCAGCCTGATATACTGCAATAATCACCACGGGTTGCCTGAAATAATGCAATAATCACCATGGCCTACCTGGTATACTGCAATAATCTCTATGGCCTGCCTGATAGATTCCAATAATCACCATGGCCTACCTAACATACTCACCACGGCCTACCTGATATACTAAAAGGTAAAGGTAAAAGGTAAAGGTGTCCCATAATCTATGTGGTCATAGCGGAACGAGGCATCAGAGACCTCACTTCTCAAGGAACCAGCATATTGAGGGCGGCGCCCATCTCCTCTCCCTCGCTGCTTTACCTTCCCTGACCTTAAAGAGGGCAGGTACCCATGTACAGCTGGGTGAACTGGGGGACTGTAACGAAGCCAAGGCGCGCAAACGGGTCACCCATCCAACTGGTAACCACGCTCGATGCTGCTTAACATTGGCTGGGGGAGAGAGGGAGTGCTCTGAGCTATCCCCGTCCCATGCTATACTACAGGACACTATTACCATGGCCTGCCTGATACACGGCAATACACTACCACCACGGCCTGCCTACTAATGCTACACTCGCACTATCGTATCTCATCCCGCCTCACGTCAGCAGCGCTAAGGAAATAGGATTCTCTTGCATGAGCGAAGGATCAGTTGCAGAAAGCCTCCCACGTCATGCAAAAGGGCACGCCATTCGTCGAGAATATTGTCCGTTTCCTCCCACGGCGATTTTTTCCTCATCGATACAAAAACACAAAAAAAGAAGAAAAAAAGACTAATCTACTTATGTTTCAGAATCACAGGACTGATGCCTGCATGCAATGGTTAGGGAGGGTCTTTGGATTCCTGCCTGCATACATCTGGCGTAAGGTGATTCTGGTAGACATGTGTGTTTATCACCAACATGATCAGGAAGGCTAATGGGATCCCCAGAAAAAAGAACTGTGCGTTGTGGGGATGTAGGCATAAGAAGATCTATATGCATATAGGCCGCATGTGTTCATGCACGTGCGTGGACCCACGCGTACACGTGCGCATGCACCCGCACAGAGAGAGAGAGTAGTAGAAGAAGTAGTAGAAGAAGTAGTAGTAGTAGTACTAGTAGTAGTAGTAGTCAGTAGTATAGTAGTAGCGTAGTAGTAGTAGTAGTAGTAGTAGTAGTAGTAGAGTAGCAGTAAGTAGTAGTAGTAGTAGTAGTAGTAGTAGTAGCAGCAGCAGTAGTAGGAGTAGGAGTAGGAGGAGGAGGAGTATTTCATTTCGAGGAATAATGGAATAAGCACTCAAGTGGGTTTTTTTACATCCAGAGAGAGAGAGGGAGAGAGAGAGTAGTAGTAGTGTAGTATTTCATTTCGAGGATAATGGAATAAGCACTCAAGAGCTTTTTTTACATCCAGAGAGAGAGAGAGAGAGAGAGAGAGAGGAGAGAGAGGGAGAGAGAGAGAGAGAGAGGAGAGAGAGAGAGAGAGAGAGAGAGAGAGAGAGACAGAGAAAGACGAGGAGAAGAGAGAGAGAGAGAGAGAGAGAGAGAGAGAGAGAGAGAGAGAGAGAGAGAGAGAGAGAGAGAGATGAGAGGAAGGGCGGGGCAGTTCTTAGTTTCTGCATATATGGCAATACAAAAAAAACCCCAACAACATACAACTAAGAATGATGCTGACATAGACCAACGCACGAGACGAATGAGTACCCTTCATCTCTGACATGACAATCAGTGGAACTTTCGGGTGAAATATAATACATGCTGCCATCATGAATGCATTAATGAACAACAGAGCTGACCAGTGACTCATCAATATTTCAGCGAAAAAAGCGAAGCGTGTGACGCTCTTTTTTATTGGCTTGACTTAAGCCCTCCTCCATTTCAGTATGATTAGAATATAACCATCTTCAAGATCCTGGTTAAAAAAACAACTGAACTTAAAAAGATTGTATATCAGAATGCAGTGTACAGCTCATTTCACGCACGCTGAACACATGTGCACCTGCACGTGCATACCTTCCCCACAACACACATACAAAAACACACACATACACGCGCGCGTAAACAGACATGCGTGCGTCCGCGCGCACGCGCACACACGCACTCACACACATACACACGCACGCACGCACACACAAACACGCACGCACGCACGCATACACAGACATGCGTGCGTCCACGCAAACACACAAGAAGCATACATAGACATGCTTGCGTCCGCGCGCGCAACACGCACGCACGCACACACCACACACACACACGCACGCGCACACACACAACACACACGCACGCACACACACACACACACACACAACACACACACACGCATACACAGACATGCGTGCGTCCACACAAACACACACAGAAGCTATATTTAAAGATATGAAAGAAAGAATGGGATCCGGGACATCTCTCTCTCTCTGTCTCTCTGTGTGTATACCCGCATGTGCGAATATGTACGTGTGTGAGCGCGCACGCGCGCGCGATGCGCGTGAACAGGCACGAACATACGTGTGCGCGCGTACACGCCAGCGAGTGTCATGAATGCTACATGGGTGTGTCCACTGAAGCTAATGGTGTGAACTGGCCTACTGCACCAGTGCTAGCGCTTGTGCTGTCCTCGTTTTTTTTTCGCCCTTACACACACACACACACACATACACACACATACACACACATACATACACACACACACACATACACACACATACACACACACACACACACACATACACACACACACACACACACACACACACACACACACACATACATACATACATACATACATAAACACACACACACACACACATATATGATAAATCCATAACCCACCCAACACCAAGGGCATCACGAGGGTGGACCCGATATCCAAAGAAAGACAACATCAATCACATTGATTATAATGTTGGTTGTTCTTCCTCGGCTACAGCTCCCAGGTTCATCACCAATAGTGAGACTTTGCCGTTTGCGACCGCTTTCGCCCAGCATTAACTAACGTAGCCACGTTTCCTACTTGTGGGTGGAGGTGGGCAGATGATGTCTTTCGAAACACACCCTTGTGGGTGTGTAGGGAGAGGGGGAGAGGGAGTGGAGGGAAGGGGGCTTTATTTAACAAGACACCTCGCCAAACTTGTGCCCTCAGAATATCTGGGGCGGGGAAGGGGGACTTTATTTAACAAGACACCTCGCCAAACTTGTGGCCCTTAACGTATCTGTCAGATCTGTAGTGTAATGTTCTAGCTACTGAGCCGGAGCTACATGCCTAGCAGTTTTCAGAGCAAATGGCTCTACGGGATATTTAAGTGTACCCCTTGTGTGGGGTTACAAAAACCTAAGTCCCAACAACACACACACACACACACACACGTACCCACGCTCGCGCGCACACACACACACACACACACACACACACGTACCCACGCTCGCGCGCGCACACGTTTAAAAAGCCACGGAGAACATTAAACGGACACCTTACCTAATTTCCCTGGCTCACAAAATCTTAAAAGAAAAGTGTTGTTCTTCACCTTCTCAAAGGTGCAATATATAATATATATATATATATATATATATATATAATATAATATATATATTATATATATATTATAATATATATATGTACACTACAATGGATATAGACAATTAATTTATACATTCACGCTATGGATGTTAAGAAAGAGGGGTGGGTAAGTGGGAAGGGAGGGGGGGGGGGTGAACGGTGACAATGTATAACGGACGCTAATTTGTCCAAATGACTAATTTTACAGTAATTGTCCTACATCTCACTGACTAATGCTATATATCTGCAACAGATGCTACGACACACGGATGGGAATCATATCTATCTATCTATCTATCTATCTAGGGATGGGATAGCCTAGTGGTTAGAACACTGCGCTCGCAATCTGACGACCCGGGTTCGATTCCCGTTCAAGGGGATATTTTCCTCTGGAGTTAACATCAATGCAGACTCCACTCTCCCCAAAAGTCCTTCGGATGAGACTATTATAAACCGAGGCCCCGTGCGCGAACGCACGCAGAACATCTTGCGCACACGTTAAAATCCTGTTCCGCTTTTTGTAAGAGTAGGCCATTGTGAGCCGGTGGGAAGATGACAGAACTGACGAAACTGCATACACACGGGGACTGGATGTAAACAAAAGCACGTAAGTGCTTATTCTATTATCCTCGATATAAAAGAATAAAATAAAAATCAAATCAAATCAAATCTATCTATCTATGGAGAAGAGAGAGAGAGAGAGAGAGAGAGAGAGAGAGAGAGAGAGAGAGAGAGAGAGAGAGAGAGAGAGAGAGAGAGAGAGAGAGAGAGAGAGAAAATACTTTGACCGTTTCCGTTATGTCTCACAGAACGCCTGCTCCTTTTTTTTAAATATGAATTGCTGGGCATTGGGCAATCACTATTTTACAAAGGTGGACTCAATAAATAGCAGACCAAGTACACGTGAAATATTTTGCAATATTCAGTTTTCCGAACATTCAAGTATAATTTTTTTTTTAATTTTAAAAAGATTTCTATATTTTGTGGTTGCGAAATCTTCAGTGGTGCCCTCACGGTCTACGGGACAAGTGAAGGTGCTATTTTGTGGGTTACACAGAGTACTCAAATAAATTCTAAATAGAAATCGAGAACACACTTTGCAAGAACTGAAACTATTACTTATGATGACGATAAATTAAGCCCCGTACTATTCATGTTTCTTTCCCTTACACGTACATTCTGAAGCACACTGTTCTGCTAAGGAATCTCTGTCCAATCCAATCCAGTCTTGTTGTTTATAGCCCCGCCGACCACAGAGGCCATATCAGGACTGTCGCCTCTGTCGACTCCTTCCAGTAAAGATCGCGATGTGAGAGAACCCAGTGAATATATATATATATATATATATATATATATATATATATATATATATATATATATATATATATATATATATACACACACCAATAAATGTGTTTACTACATCAGATCCATAGCTTCGTATGCCATGTGTAAATGTAAGTTTGCAAAAATGGCTTCACACTCCATATGTAAATGTGGGTAAGTTTGCAAATGGCTTCACATGCCACGTGTAAATGTGGGTAAGTTTGCAAATGGCTTCACATGCCATGTGTAAATGTGGGTAAGTTTGCAAATGGCTTCACATGCCGTGTGTAAATGTGGGTAAGTTTGCAAATGACTTCACATGCCATGTGTAAATGTAAGTTTGCAAATGGCTTCACATGCCATGTGTCAATGCGGGTAAGTTTGCAATAATTGTTTCACATGCCATGTGTAAATGTGGGTAAGCTTGCAAATGGCTTCACATGCCATGTGTAAATGCGGGTAAGTTTGCAAATGGCTTCACATGCCATGTGTAAATGTGGGTAAGTTTGCAATAATGGCTTCACATGCCATGTGTAAATGTGGGTAAGTTTTCAAATGGCTTCACATGCCATGTGGTAACGCGGGTAAGTTTGCAAATGGCTTCACATGCCATGTGTAAACGCGGGGAAGTTTGCAATAATGGCTTCACATGCCATGTGTAAATGTGGGTAAGCTTGCAAATGGCTTCACATGCCATGTGTAAATGTGGGTAAGCTTGCAAATGGCTTCACATGCCATGTGTAAATGCGGGTAAGTTTGGAAATGGCTTCACATGCCATGTGGTAACGCGGGTAAGTTTGCAATAATGGCTTCACATCCATGTGTAAATGTGGGTAAGTTTTCAAATGGCTTCACATGCCATGTGTAAACGCGGGGAAGTTTGCAATAATGGCTTCACATGCCATGTGTAAATGTGGGTAAGCTTGCAAATGGCTTCACATGCCATGTGTAAATGTGGGTAAGTTTGCAATAATGGCTTCACATGCCATGTGTAAATGTGGATAAGCTTGCAAATGGCTTCACATGCCATGTGTAAACGCGGGGAAGTTTTCAAATGGCTTCACATGCCATGTGTAAATGTGGGTAAGTTTGCAATAATGGCTTCACACTCCATGTGTAAATGTGGGTAAGTTTTCAAATGGCTTCACATACCATGTGTGAATGTGTGTAAGTTTGCAAATGGCTTCACATGCCATGTGTAAATGTGGGTAAGTTTGCAAATGGCTTCACATGCCATGTGTAAATGGGTGCAAGTTTGCAAATGGCTTCACATGCCATGTGTAAATGTGGGTAGGTTTGCAATAATGGCTTCACATGCCATGTGTGAATGTGGGTAAGTTTGCAAATGGCTTCACATGCCAGTGTAAATGTGGGTAAGCTTGCAAATGGCTTCATATACCATGTGTAAATTTGCAAATGGCTTCACATGCCATGTGTAAATGTGTGAAAGTTATCAAATGGCTTCACATGCCATGTGTAAAATTGTATGCAAGTTTGCAAGCTTCGGTATCATGTCAGAGTCCACTGTGCATTCATAGAGCTTTACTTATTGTCGGATAACAATTCTATCTTCTCGGAGGAACGTTTGCATAATTTATTACTTATAACTGCTCAAAATCCCATCGACATAAAAACAAGGCCTTCTGCGTTTATGCGTTTCCCCCCAAAAATCTAATATCTTATTGAACAAATATCAAACAAAAAACACACACGTGCGTGACATGGACACACACACACACACGCACATACACATGTAAGCACACATACTCTCTCTCTCTCTCTCTCTCTCTCTCTCTCTCACACACACACACACACACAAAAGGGGGGGGGGGGAGAGACAGAGAGAGAATAAGAGACAGAGAGAGAGCGAGAGAGCGAGAGACAGAGACTGACAGAGACATAGAGGCAGAGAGCGAGACAGACAAAAAGATAAAGAGAGAGACCTGGAGAGAGAGAGACAGACAGACAGACAAAGAGACAGAGACAGTAACCGGAGAGAGAGAGAGAGAGAGAGAGAGAGAGAGAGAGAGAGAGAGAGAGAGAGAGACAGACAGACAGACAGACAGACAGACAGACAGACAGACAGACAAAGAGAATATTGCATACTCAATCATTCATATCCATCGCAACAGCAGAACTAAGCAAAACAAAGATTCCCCACTTCAGTACTCTGCAGCCTACAGATGAGATGACGCGATTTTATCACACCGTAATTGGTGAAAAGGGGGAAAAAAGAGATAAAACAAAAATAAAAATATGATCTTCAGAAAAAAGAATGTATACACGTATACAGTAATAAAAAGTTTGGGTTGTTTTTTTTTTTTGGAGACGCACGTTATTGTATTATATATCAAGAAATAGCTGCAATATTGACAAGGAATTAATGGTGCATGAAGCCGGGCATCTGACAAT
>CM054162.1:18559634-18562134 GCA_028751875.1 Rapana venosa
CACACACACACACACAACACACACACACACACACACACACACACACACACACACACCACACACACACACACCACCACACACCATCTTTTTACCATCATTTCAAGATAAGTCTCTGCAGGAAGTTTTAAACAATCCAGTGTTATTATGTGAGATAGCCTTGTCTCTGTTGCAATCCCCAGTATTCTCTTTTTTGTAAAGTATGGTCGTGGGAATCTACATTTTGCTTGTTTCACAGCTGCCGTTACAAGTAGTTCAAAATTGTTTGTTTTCAAACATTTAGAGTATTTTTCAATTGTTGTGGGTTTTTTGTTAATTTTTGTAGTTCTATGCCATGTTTTTTGCAACATACTATTTATATAGATTGGAATAATCTTTTAATGTGCATTCATACCAACACGTATCTATTCTACTTAAAGCCCTTATCTCATTATGTCCCCCCCCCCCCCCCCAATCCCCCCCTGCCTCCATCGTCTAATATCACTTTAAGTGAACAGACGTAAAATTGAAGACACACACACACACACACACACACACACACACACACACACACACCACACACACACACACACACACACACACACACACACACACTCTTCCCTCCCTTATTTGCCTTTCTCCTTATAATTCTTTTTCATATCGTCTAATATCACTTAAGTGGAAGGAAGTTAAAGCGAAGAATAACATCACCACACACACACACACACACACACACACACACACACACACACACACCACAACACACACCACACACACACACACACACACACACACACACACACACACACACACACAAGATTGATAAGCGATTTGATTTGTTGCTTTACGAGATTCAGCGCTATATAAATTCCATATATTGTTACTGTTATTGTTATAATAAGACATGGCTCTTTTCCACACTTTGAAACAGAAACCACAACATTTTTTTTTATTTATTTAAAAAAAGAAGAAGAATCAATACTTACCACAGAGAAGGTAGTAGTAGTATCATACTCCTGTTCCACACCCCAGCATGGCAAATCAGTCCAGCTACAAGAACTTCCTTTTCCCTCAGAAATCAGCACAGTCAGCACAGACACAAAAAAAATAAAACCAACTGCTCTCCAACAACCGAATCTTTCCTATAAAAAACAAAAAAACCCCAACCTTTCTTCTCACTGAAAGTTCACCGTGAAGAACCAAAAGAAAAAAAAAGAAAAACAAAAACCACAAAAAAAAACCACCACACACCCACCAACCACAAAATCCTTACTTATCCACGAAGAAGAAGAAGATGATGATGATGATGAAACAACAACGACGATGATGATAAGAATAAGAATAATAACGACGATGACAGGGCCTTTAGGCACAATCCTCAAGAACGGTTGACACTGACAACGTGGACACTAAGAGACTAAGGCGTAGGGAAGAAGACTGGCACCACCCAAGCCACCCTTCGAGATGGAGGGCATCCACTACAGCTGTTGTACTTCCATACACCATCACTCACTCTCTCTCTCGCTCTCTCACGCCTCTGCTACTGGTGGGTAGTAGTAGTGGTAATGACGGGGTCGTCAGGACGAAGAAACAGCAGCAGCAGCGGTAACAGCGGTAGTAGTGGTGGTGGTATGGGACAGAGAGGCACACAGCGGCGAGCGAATCCTCTCTCTCTTGTTCTCTGTGTCTGTCTGTCTTTTTCCCTGAAGTGCAGCAGCACAACAGCAAGCAGGCAGGACACACGGCACGAAGCAGCGAAGACAGGCGGGCGGCCTAGGCTCCGAGTGTGTGGGACAGGCAGCAGGTGAGGGGTAGAGAGAGGGAGAGAGAGGCGAGAGAGTCGATGATCGCCTTGCCACTCAACACTACTACTGTACGATCCACTGGGTGTGGTCCTAGTGGTGATCACCTCTGAAAATATAACAAAGGAGATGATGGATGGATGGATGGATGGATAGATGGAGAGAGAGAGAGGGGGGGGGGGGGAGGGAGAGAGAGGGGGAGAGAGAGGGAGGGGGGAGAGAGAGGAGAGGAGAGAGGGAGAGAGGAGGGAGAGAGAGAGGGGGAGAGGAGAGAGGAGGGAGAGAGAGAGAGAGGGAGAGAGGGGGACAGAAGAAAGAGAGAGGGAGAGTCAGAAATGTCATTTGCTTACTCAGGACTGGGAAAACTTCCTAAGCTAGAGAGGACAGGACGCATCGATGGGCATTAACAACAACAACAAAAAAGGGAAAGGATGAGAGTTCCGTTTTGCCGGACGGGAAAATGTTAATTGTTCTGGGAGATCATGAGGAAGGAAAAGGTGGTGGTCAATGAGAGGAGTAGTGTGTGTGTGTGTGTGTGTGGGTGTGGTGTGATGTTGTGTGTGTGAGTGTATGTGTAGTATGTGGGGGGTGGTGGGGTGAGTGAGTGGTGTGTTGCGTGTGTGTGTGTGTGTGTGAGTGTGGTGTGTGTGGTGTGGTGTTATGTGAGGGGTGACTATTACTGGGGTGGTTTTGTTTGAGGTAAATGTTATGGGATTGTCTGG
>CM054162.1:18567134-18574634 GCA_028751875.1 Rapana venosa
ACATGACGATGTTAATGAAAACGCAATATGACGATGACCGTTATTAGCCACCTGGAGGACTCTCCTCCAACTGACAGAATAGGCACGACGAGGAGGGAGGGAAGGAGGGAGGGGCAGCGATGTATACACGAGAGAGAAAGTGAACGACAGAGAGACGGTGAAAGAAAGAAGCAGACAAAGAGACAGAAAGGGGAATAACGAATACAGGAGAGAGAGAGAGAGAGATAGAGAGAGGAGAGAGAGAGAGGGAGGGAGAGAGAGAGAGAGAGAGAGAGAGAGAGAGAGAGAGGGAGAGGGGGGGGAGGGGGAGAGGGAGAGGGGAGAGAGAGAGAGAGAGGAGAGAGAGAGAGAGAGAGAGGGGAAGAGAGAGAGAGAAGAGAGAAAAGAGAGAGAGAAAGAGGAGAGAGAAGAGAGAGAGATGTGAGTGTGGTGTGGATGGATTTAGATTTTTACTGTACATGGCTTAGGCCACAATACAAAAGAAAATAATAATAAAGTACATGGAATTAACAGCGCTATATCTTGCAAAAACAAAGCAAGCGGATCAACGGTGTCGAACCTGTGAATGATAGTAAAACACGACATCGATATCTACATACGGATGAAATACAGTATGAAACCATATGAGGAAATGCATACGAGTTGTGTACGATGAACCCAATTCTGGCGCAAAGACTGTAGTCAAACGTCTATACTTGCAGACAAGTGAAGTACCCATGACTTTCAAGCAGATAAGAGAAGACGATATCGAACAGTATTCCTGAATGAAAAATGACAAGACGCCTACCACCTGCACAGTAAGTGTAAGTTACTGTATCCGATCGGACATCTAAACAATTAGGATGAAGACACTGATAAACAGGTCCGACGAACATGCAGAACACTTGACGAACACCTCAACCATGCCATTGAATGTAGTCCATTGTTCCGTGCGAACAGCTGTAAATTTCGTACCGCATAACACGGAGGCCGTGTTCGAACATAGAAATTGCCACAGTTCAATCTGTTCGCTTCGAAGTTACCATTTTCCGGATAAACAGAATATAAAAATATTAAAAACCGAATACAATATTGATGTAATAAAAAGACATAGTGCTTATTCCATATATCTTCTATATAAAATGATAAAAAAATACAAAACATAATAATCAATAATAAACAATGAATTATAATAATATAATATATATATATATATATATATATATATATATATATATATATACAATCAGTGAAAGGGAAAGCAGATGAACTACACCGCACCAGCCCTCACTGAACTTCGCAGCCATCTCTTGAAAGGAGGCATCAATGAATCTAACAGGGACACACACACATCTCTGTTTATATTCTGGCTAGTACCTTCCCGATAGGTAACGGCCGTAAAAAGTAGTCCCATAACCTATGCGGTCGTTGGGAGCGAGATGTCAAGAGACCTCAGCTTCTCTAGGAGCCAGCATATTGAGGGCGGCGCTCATCTCCTCTCCCTCGCTGCTTTACCTTCCCTGACCCTAAAGAGGGCAGGTTCCCATTTACAACTGGGTGAACTGTACTGAAGCCAACGCGCGGCAAACGGCCACCCATCCTACTGGTAACCACGCTCGATGCTGCTTAACCTTAGCTTGGAGAAAAGCGAGTGTCTCTGACCACCCTAACTCCCTGATAAAGAAGTCCAACAGACTCAACATGACCAACGAAAGTGGCGTAGCGGGTTAGAACGGATTGTCGACTTGGAGGAACGCGGGTTCCATTCTTGCTGGAGGTATAATTATATGATTGTAGGATTTTGTGACCCCCTAACAGCTTTTGTCCCCCCCCCCCCACCTCCCCCAAAACCACCACCAACCACCACTACCAATCAGTTGTCAAATGGTAACACACCCATCTATTAAACGACAAAACGTGGGTTCGATCCCTATTGAAACCCTCAAATCAACATACATCCTCTAGACCTTGAGTGGTGGTCTGAATGCTAGTCCTTCGGATGAGGCGATGATAAACCCGAGATCCTGTGTGTAACGCACATTTAGCGCCAGTGAAAAAGGAAAGGAACCCTCGGCAACAATCTGATAAGAAAGTTATCCCTGGCCAAATTCTGTAGAGGACAGCCAGCCACTCTCACAGAGAGAGAAACACACACACACACGGACACACACACACATACACACACACGATTTTTGTTTGTTTTGTTCATGGGTGGCGACGCACTCTCTCCAGGAGGAAGTGGGGGGGTGGGGGGGGGGGGGGGGGGGGGGGGGGGGGGAGGGGAAGGAGCCTAGCCCCAATTTCACGCGGAGAACTCTACCGTGACTGAAAGTGGCATACAATACAATACATACATACAATACAACACAATACACACAATCCAATCCAACCCATAATACCTAAGTAAACACTCATTCCGTTATCTGGCCGAACGAAGACCAAACTCGTTCGAGATACACAGGGTCCGAATCAATACTTTTTCCTCTGTGCGTTCGTTCTCTGTCTCCCCAATGTTAATGATGATGATATGAGCAAATCTGTGCCAATACTCTGTCTGTCTGTATGTCTGTCTGTCTGTCCGTCCGTCCGTCCGTCTGTCTGTCTCTGATATGATATGAGCAAATCTGTGCCAATACTCTGTCTGTCTATCTGTCTGTCTCTCTCTCTCTCTGATATGATATGAGCAAATCTGTGCCAATACTCTGTCTGTCTGTATATCTTTCTGTCTGTCTGTCTGTCCACCTCTCTCTCTCTCTCTCACTCTCTCTGTGAGATATGACCACATCTTGCGAATACACGCACACTATTTGTCTGTCTGCCTCTGTCTGCCTGTCTGTCTGTCTCTCTCGCTGTTGTTGGTGTTTGTTTGTGTGTGTGGTGTGTGTGTGTGTGTGTGTGTGTGTGTGTGTGTGTGTGTGTGTGTGTGTGTATGTATGATCAATACGTCCACTATTATCGACCTTCATTTCACCATGCAAACGTATTCCACCTGTTATAGTCTTAGCAACCTACTCTGTCCTTTCTCTGTATCTGTCTGTTTTATTTGTGTGTGTGTGTGTGTGTTGCGTGCGTGAGTGTGTGCGTGCGTGCGAGTGCGTGCATGAGTGTGTGTCTGTGTCCGTGTGTGTGTGTGTGTGTGTGTGTGTGTGTGTGTGTGTGTGTGTGTGTGTGTGTGTGTGTGTGTGTGTGTGTGTGAGTGAGAGAGAGAGA
The DNA here is from genome assembly GCA_028751875.1 of Rapana venosa. NCBI lineage: Eukaryota > Metazoa > Mollusca > Gastropoda > Neogastropoda > Muricidae > Rapana > Rapana venosa. The sequence goes on from CM054162.1 coordinate 18,570,324, forward strand.
AAGAGAGAGAGAGAGAGAGAGAGTGTGTGTGTGTGTGTGTGTGTGTGGTGTTTGTGTGTGTGAGCGCGCGTGTGTAAGAGAACCTCTCTCTCTCTCTGCTAAATTAAAACCAAAAACAACAACAACACCTAAACAAGACTCAGATATCAACTCTCTCTTTCATATCCAAAGCAGACCCATAACACACATATCCCAGTCAACACAACCTTCCCACATCTATCTTCAAACGTCGGAGTGTGGCTGCCTATAATGGCGAAGCGCTTGCACACACACACGCACAGCTACCTCATCCCCGCGAATACTGAATACGAGTCTCAAAGTGCTTCACAGATATGAGTTGTGGAACGGAGCGCACCAAGATATTAGGCAGGGGAACGTACAACGTGGATCGGTAGTCTAGAGGTAATGTAACGTTAACGCCTGCCTAAAAAAGCGAAAAGTCCGGGTTGGAAGTTTGCGGTGGTTCGATCCCCAGACTGGGCCTGAAGCTTTCCCCTTATCTATTAGACCATGAATGGTGGTCTGGGCGCTAGTCTTTCGGATGAGACGATAAACCGTGGTCCTATGCGCTACACAAAATAATTTACCGCACGTAAAAGAACCCACTGCAACAACAGAGATGTCACTGACAAAATTCTGTAAATAAAAAAAGCCACTCTGATAAAGAAAGAGATACAGCTGCAGACAGAGAAAAAACAACAATGGGTGGCGCTGCTCTTGTGGCGACGCGCTCTCCACGGGGACAGCAGCCCGAATTTCACGCAGAGAAATCTGCCGTGACTTAAAAGCGGTATAAAATGAGATGAAAACCTGCAACCAGGTGCCGGAATAATAAAGGCAACGACTTGTCTTCCTGAGGAAAAAAAAAGGGAAACCCCACAGGAACTCCACTTCTCAACACTAACTTTTGCTGGTAACACTTCTTACCCCTGGTCCTTCTTCTTATCACAATGAATCAATCAATATGCCTGCCTGCCTGCCTGCCTGCCTGCCTGCCTGCCTGCCTGCCTGCCTGCCTGCCTGCCTGCCCTCTGCTATCTTCCTGGGACCTGAGCAAACAAACTCAACACGTTCCACTCTTTTGGTCAACGGGGCCAATCTTGTCTCCCCCAATACAATGACAAAACAAACACATACACACACTCAAAGAGTAGCGTTAATGTAATGTAATGTGATGAGATGTAATGTAATTGGAAACTTGTACAGTTTGGGTTGGTTTTTGTTTTGTTTTTTACTTGGAGATAGCCCAAGCGTGAACTAACACACACACAGGCACGCATGCATACACGTGCGCGCACGCGCGCACACACACACACACACACACACACACACACACACACACACACAAACCCTGGCCAAACAAACTCAACACGTTTCAATCTTAGTCTACGGAGCAATCTTGTCTCCCCCAATACAATGACAAAACACACACACTCAAAGAGTAGCGTTAATGTAATGTAACGTAATGAGATGTAATGTAATTGGAAACTTGTAGAGTTTGGGTTGGGTTGGTTTTTGTTGTTGTTGTTGCTTTTACTTGGAGATAGCCCAAGCGTGAACTAACACACACACACACGTACGCATGTGCGCGCGCGCACGCACACACACACACACACACACACACACACACCACACACACACACACACACACACACACACACACACACACAAACCTTGGGCGAACAAACACAACACGTTCCACTCTTTCAGTCAACGGGGGCAATCTTGTCTCCCCAATACAATGACAAAACAAAACCACACACACTCAAAGCGTAGCGTTAATGTAATGTAACGTGATGAGATGTCTTCTTCTCTTCTTCAAGTGTCCGGTCTGGTCCTGCAGACATCGACGATCATGGCTCTCCATTCTTCCCTGTTCTCGGTCCCTCTCATGAGCTCATTGTTGGTGCCCTCTTTATTCGTTGCGAATTTGTTTAAGCTGTCAGTGAATTTTGTGCGTTGTCTTCCTCTGCTCTTGTTTCCACAGATTTTGCCACTCCATAACAGTTTCTCTAGTCCGTCAGCCCTGATTATATGGCCGAAAAATTTGAGCTGTCTTTCTCTGATGGTGTTGAGAAGGGATCTCTTGTACCCAGCCATTTCCATTACTTCTGCATTTGTTTTTCTTTTTGTCCATGAGACTTTCATGATTCTCCGGATGAACCACATTTCCACTGCTTCTAGTCGCTGCTCTGTGTCCTTGGCTAGGGTCCAGCACTCACATCCGTACAGAAGAATGGACCATACGTAGGCTCTCAAAACATGGATCTTTGTCTTGAGGCTTATCTTACTGTTGGTAAAAATGCATTTCATGTTGTTAAAAGTTGCCTTAGATTGACCGATTCTCTTCTTGATTTCTGTGTCACACTTGCCGTCCGGGGTGATAGTACAACCAAGGTATTTAAAGGTGTTTACTTGTCTGATTCTCTCTCCTTTACAGGCTATGTTGCATTGTGGTATAACAGCTTTTTTTGATGAGATGTAATGTAATTGAAAACTTGTAGAGTTTGGGTTTGCTTGTTTTTGTTGTTTTTACTAGGAGATAGCCCAAGCGTGAACTCACACACACATTAACACTAACACTAACACACAACACACACACACACACACACACACACACACACACCACACACACACACACACACACACACACACACACACCACTCTTTCTCTCTCTCTCTCTCAGTTATCAGGTCTATTAAACCTCCCTGAATGAGGTAACTCCTAGAATTTTTCTTCATTCCCCGCCTAGAACTCTAAGGTTCAACAATGGTCAGATTTTGTGTATGGGACCGAGTAATCCCCCCCCCTCCTCCCCAACATTAAGATAGCTGCATTCCAACTTCAAGGATGCTGTATAAACACGACACCAGTATACCTAAAGGCATGCGATGGCCTACTCTTCCGAAAGAATGGGTTTTAACGTATGCACAAGATATTCTGCATGTGTTCGCACAAGGGACCTCAACTAATAGCGTCATCTGAAAGACTTTTGGGGGGAGTGGAGTCGGTACTGATGTTAACTACAGAAGAAAAAAAAATCCCCCAAACGGGTGCCTCGGCGGTGGCTCAAACCCGGACCATCAGATCACGAGTGCAACGCTCCAACCACTTGGGTATCCCGTACCCCCATCCAATTATTTCAACATGCCCAGGTCTCAATCGTTGCTTTCTTTCTTCCCACTCTGCTGTACAAAGCTTTCTGAAAGCGAACCGAAGACATTCTTCAAGGACAGGTTAGTACGTACTTGCCAGCCAATATTGTCTTGGGTTATCTGCGGAAGCTCAAGAAATCAGAGTAGCCTACAAAAAACACCCCACGCCAAATCAATACCTTCTCTGCCATGCCCCTTGAATGGCAAACAAGGCGACGAGAAGAGTCAACGGGGGTCTCCATTTCATCTCCCTGACTGAGATAACCATGGAGATTCCGTTCCGTTCCGTGCCTACCTTACCACCTGTCGTGGCTGACACCTGTGTGTCACCTTACACAAGGAACTTAAATCAGCGTTTTATTTCAATCAGTCAATAAACCCTTGGCCACCTTCCCCCGAGCCAGAACCCAGGAAACAACGCCACGTGTGTATATATCATAATGTGTGTCTATATATGTCTGTATGTCTGTCTGTCTATATATCGTTCCACGGCTAGATATAACTCCAAGGTTCACCACCACTGGTGAGATTTTGCGAATGCGACGGCTTTTGCCCTCCATAAAGGCAGCCGTATTTCGACTTCAGAGATGATGTCTGGACACGACACCAGTGTGCATGCAGTGGTTTTTTTTCCTTTTAAGTTTTGTCAACCGCTTCTACCGACACGCAATGGCTTACTCTTTCAAAAGGCAGAACGGGTGTTCACGTTAAGATGTTCTGCAAGCGTTCGCGCAAGGGACCTCGGTTTAACAAAGTCTCATCCGAAGGACTTTTGGGCGAGTGGAGTCAGCACTGATGATAACCCCATGGGAGAAGTCTCCTTGAACGGGGTCTCGGTGGAGGCTCGAACCCGGGCCGTCAGATCACAAGCGCAACGCTCTAACCACTAGGCTATCCTGCTCCCCAGCACGTGTCTATATAATATAAGCCTCGGTCAATATTTTCTCTCACTCTCTCGCTCTCATCCTGCTTGTAAAAAGGCCAAGGCCTATACATTAAATCATTGCGAGTCCGACTCCCTTTCTCTTTCCCTCTCTCTCTCCCCCCCCCCCCCCCCCCCCCCCTCCTTCCTCTCTCTCTCTCTCTCTCTCTCTCTCTCTCCTCTCTCTCTCTCTCTCTCACCTTTTTCCTTTTTGAGGGCTGGATGAAAAAAAGT
>CM054162.1:18579634-18587134 GCA_028751875.1 Rapana venosa
TGTTTTTCAAATAGCTGTATTTCCCTGTAAACCAGAACATAAAGTAACACGTTTCTCAAAAAAGCTTTTTCCTAAAATCCAGAAGCTAAAGTGACATGCTTCTCAAATAGCTGTATTTCCCTGTAAACCTGAACCTAAAGTGGCATGTTTCTCAAATAGCTTTTTTCCCCTAAAATCCAGAAGCTAAAGTGACACGTTTCTCAAATAGCTGTATTTCCCTGTAAACCAGAAACTAAAGCAACACGTTTCTAAAAAAAGCTTTATTTCCTACAAACCAGAACCTAAAGTGACATGCTTCTCAATTACCTGTATTTCCCTGTAAACCTGAACCTAAAGTGGCATGTTTCCCAAAAAGCTTTTCCCCCTAAAATCCAGAAGCTAAAGTGACACGTTTCTCAAATAGCTGTATTTCCCTGTAAACCAGAAACTAAAGCAACACATTTCTCATAAAGCTTTATTTCCTAAAATTCAAAAGCTAAAGTGACACGTTTCTCAAATACCTGTATTTCCCTGTAACCCAAAACCACAACGAAAACATTTCCCAAATAGCCTTTAAAAAAACACACTCCAGAAACTAAAGTAACACGTTTCTCAAGTAGCTTTATTTTCCGAAAAACCAAAAGCTAAACGAACATGTTTCTCAAATCATGGTCAATTACCTCTACGTCTCTTCTCGAGTGAGAAACCACGCCAACAATCGACTCCGGTCAACTCCTACACAGAGTGGGAAGACTGGAACCACAAAGTCGAGCTTCATCCACTTAACGGATGCGATTCTGAGAGTGTCGCTCAAAATTACCTGACCAACACCGCAGGTGTCTGTATCTCTTAGACCCGGTGGACGCCGAGATACATTATGACAGAAAGTGTATGAGTACAGCCCTGTCACGCAGTCTCAAAGCACATGCACTTCTACAGCGGCATCATTACATCATTAACACCATCAGCTGATCATCAGAAAACTGTGATTCAGCGGCTACGGGTGCCGTGGTCTCGTGATGACCTCAGATTCAGTTTCCTATACACTTTTTAGTGCCTGTGGTGAGCTTGTGTCAAAGCCTTCGGGGTCAGAGATTCATAGGAGAAGATCACTGGAAGGGTAGTGTGGTGGCCACCTCCTCACGTGGGCGTTTTTTCCACTCAGTCTGGCTCCGTGACTAAGCTATTACTGTCGTCAGTAGGGAGCTTAGCAGGTGGTGTCCTGCGTTATGTTAACTCAGAACAGGCACCACAGTGCAAAATCTGAATGATATGTTGAATTGATGTTTTGTGGACGCAACAGTGCAGGGCCCCTCTGGCTGGTGGTGGCCCTACGGCGGCCTGACATTGAGGGACTCCATGTGGAGTTATGACTCTTAGATGCGATATAACGAAACTAGGTGTGGCTGGAGGGGGGGGGGGAGAGGGAGAGAGAGAGAGAGAGAGGAGGAGAGAGAGAGAGAGAGAGAGGAGAGAGAGAGAGAGAGAGAGAGAGAGAGAGAGAGAGAGAGAGAGAGAACAACTAAGCGGCGAGGGAATAGCTGGACAGGAACACCACAGAAGGTGAGGCAGCAAACAAACAAACACAAAATGCCCAACAAACTGCAAAGGTACACCACACTCTAGTTGACATACTGTATCTGTCTGTCTGTCCTCCTGTCTGTCTGTCTGTCTGTCTGTCTGTCTGTCTGTCTATCTGTCTCTCTCTCTCTCTCTCTCTCTCTCTCTCTCTCTCTCTCTCTCTCTCTCTCTCTCTCTCTCTCTCTCTGTGATACCGTCAACGTTTCTGCGCCCAAGTATTGGGTGACCTATGAGAAGAATGCATCTCCTTCTTTGACTTTTTCCCGTCTTTACTAACTTAACTTGATGATGCGAGTTGTACCTCCCCCCCTCTCTCTCTCTCTCTCTCTCTCTCTCTCTCTCTCTCTCTCTCTCTCTCTCTCTCTCTCCTCTCTCTCTCTCTTTCTTTCTCTCTCGCTCTCTCTCTCTCTCTCTCTCTCTCTCTCTCTCTCTCTCTCTCTCTCTCTCTCTCTCTCTCTCTCTCTCATTTCAACATGTACAGGTCTTTAATCTATCTTTGTACACGAGGTATCTATCTCCCGTATCTCGACAGTACCAATTCTGAATCATCACTCTGTTCAATTTCTTGAACAAGAACAAAGAGAATTCAGCTTGAACAGGGATTACAGTCATTTTTCAAACATTTTATTTTCTTTATTATTTTATAAGGAGGATAATGGAATAAGCACTTATGTGCTTTTTTTTACGTCCAGTCCCCTTCTGTATGCGGTTTTGTAAATTCTGTCATCTGTTCCCACCGGCACACAATGGCCTACTCTTACGAAAAGCGGAACAGGATTTAACGTGTACGCAAGATATTCTGCGTGCGTTCGCACACGGGGCCTCGGTTTATATAGTCTCATCCGAAGGACTTTTGGGGAGAGTGGAGTCTGCACTGATGTTAACTCCAGGGGAAAATATCCCCTGGAACGGGAATCGAACCCGGGTCGTCAGATTGCGAGCGCAATGTTCTAACCACTAGGTTATCCCGTCCCCATTTCCCCGAACAAGGCATTTTCCCACGTAAAATTCACAATCCCCCCACTCTCTATTCTACACATCTCTTTGTTTCGGGTTTCTAGGCCAGAGCTCCCGGGTTCATCAACGGTGAGATTTTCGAGTATGCCACCATAAAGGTAGCTGTATTCCGACTTCGGGGAAAGGCAGAACGGATTTTAATGTGTGTGTAAGTCAAGTCAAAATTTTATTTCCAGATGGTACATTGAATAAGCATGCATTAGCTTTTTTTCATCAAGCCATCTATCTAAGAACAAATTTCTTAATGATTATACTGAAATACTACATTATTACATCCTTTACCATTAAATTAAACCAGTAAAAAGAGGAAAATCGATAAGATAATACATTGAAAAATACAAATTACCACATATACATATACACGCACACACATACTCATACACACCTGCGAGCGTGCGCGCTCACGTCCACACACACCTTTAAATAAAGAATGTTTTAAGAAATTTTTTTAAAAATCACAAAAACGTCAGGACAAACAAATTACTTCACCTACTGTTTCATCCATTCTTTCACGTTTATACTTTAGATAATAAAAAGGTACAGGAACAAAACGTTAGAAAATATTAGGCATTCGTTGCGTCATTACTGACAATATTGCCTTCAATGACCTCCCTCCTCTGCGTTTTCACACAGGACCTCAGTTTATAGTCTCATCCGAGGGACTTTCAGGGGAGTGGAGTCAGTACTGATGTTAGCTCCGGGGGGAAAATCCCCTCAAACGGGCGACTCAGTGATGGCTCAAACCTGGGCTGTCAGATCACAAGCTCAACACTTAACCACGAGCCAATCCCTTACCCCTCCTCCCACCCTGCCCATCTTCCTAAATTAATGAAAAGTAATAATAATAATAATAAATGGAATTTACATAGCGCTATATCTTGCAGAGACAAATCAAAGCGCTTGCACTCAACTCATTCTTACAGTCATACAGTAATGATATCATCATGGTGAAATTTTTCTTTCCCTGGTTCCTTTTCCAAATGAATTCAATATGTAACCTGTACTCTTCATTCTCTCTGGTAGTTAGGCCCATCTCTCAGCACAACAACCTGAACAAACATTTTGTTCCAATCACAGTCACTAACCTCTCTGCTCTCTCCCTCGATGAGAAATAAACCACTCCATGCCCTGCCAACCAACTCCACATGTACACCAGACTTCAGTCAATATGCATGCTCTCTCTCTCTCTCTCTCTCTCTCTCTCTCTCTCTCTCTCTCTCTCTCTCTCTCTCTCTCTCTCTCTCTCTCTCTGTGTCTCTCTCTCTCTCTCTCTGTGTCTCTCTCCCTCTCTCTCTCTGTCTGTCTCTCTCTCATCTCTTTGTCTCTGATGTTGTCAACAGTCTCTGTCTGTGCCCAAATATCGGGTGACCTATGGAAAGAGTACATCTTCTTTGACTTTTTCCTGTCTTCACTCACGTGAAATCTGATGGGTGGTTCATTTTCTGTGTCTGTCCGTGTGTCTGTCTGCCTGTCTGCCTGTCTTTCTGTCTCTCTCATATTACGATGTTATAAGAGTTTTTCCCCCACTGTGGATTTGTTGGCGTTTGTTTGTCACAGCTGTACTTTACCGAGTATTTTGATCATTAATTTGATCAGCAATCCCCTTCAAGTGTGGGCCAATGGCCTCTTTACGAGTAACTATTTTTCACAGTTCTCTCTCTCTCTCCTATTTCAACACACTCAAGTCTTTATAGCACATCTTCCTCAATGAGGCACCTCTTTCCCCACACCTCAACAAGTCATGTTCAGTTCCGAATCATCCATCTCTGACCACCAGGATGTCAAGCTGGGAAACGCCCAACACCAATCGTCAATGAATCGTCCGTCACTCTATCACGCCTTCTTTACTGAGAACCGCAAGACTTCAACACCAGTGGGCCATTGTCAATAAACTCATCTCAAGAATCTTCTTCCTGGCCAACCAAAGAAAGAAAGAGGTCAAAATCCCAATCAATCAATATGCTACCTGCTTTCTCCTTAAATGGGAAAACCATACAAGCGAACCCAACACGGTCAGGGTTTCCCTTTCTTTCACTTCCCTGATTCAGATAACAAATGAGGGACAGGATCGCCCGATGGTTAGAGCGTTGCACTCATGATCTGATGTAGCCCTGGGATCGATCCTAGGTTTGAACTACCACAAAGATGATCGTTCAAGGGAATGTTTTGTTTTGGAGTTATGATCAGTACTGTCTCCACCCCCCTACCCCCGAAAGTCCTTCAGAGGAGGAGGCTACAAATCAATGTTCCTTGTGCGAACGCCTGCAGATCTTAATAATAATAATAATAAATGGAACTTATATAGCGCTATATCTTGCAAAGTCAAATCAAAGCGCATGCATTCAACCTAATCTTACACAGTCATGCAATCAGTGATAAACAATCAATATCAATCTTGCATACATGTTAAAGCCCATTCTGCCTTTTGGAAGAGTAGGCCTCTGTGTGCTGGTGGGAACAGATGACAACATTAAAAAAAAACCCAAACTCATACATAGTGGTGTAGAGTGTAGACATCATCCCTGAAGTCGGAATGCAGTTACCTTGATGGTAGGAAAAACGGTCGCGCACTTCAAAATCTCACCATTGGTGAACCTGAAAGGAGTCCTACAAGAAAAAAAACAACCCCACAAACAAATGAATTCAACATGTAACCTGTCCTGCCAACATTCATTCTCTCTGGTAGCTAGGCCCATCTCCCAGCACAACAACATGAACAAACCAATCACAGTCACTAACCTCTCTGCTCTCTCCCTCGATGAGAAGTAAACCATGCCCTGCCAACCATCTCCACATGTACACCAGACTTCAGTCGATATGCATGCGCTCTCTCTCTCTCTCTCCTCTCTCTCTCTCTCTCTCTCTCTCTCTCTCTCTCTCTCTCTCTCTCTCTCTCTCTCTCTCTCTCTCTCCCCCCCCCCCCTCTCTCCCTCTGTCTCTCATCTCTTTGTCTCTGATGTCGCCAACGTCTCTGTCTGTGCCCAAATATCGGGTGACCTATGGGAAGAGTGCATTCGTTTTTCTTGTCTTCGCTTACTTGTCGTCTTGACGATGTGTGCTGTACTTTTTGGGTGTATTCTACTTGTCTGTCTGCTTGTCTATCTGTCTGTCTATACGCATATCTGTCTGTCTGTCTGTATGTCTGTCTATCTGTCTTTTCTCTCTCTCTCTCTCTCTCTCTCTCTCTCTCTCTCTCTCTCTCTCTCTCTCTCTCTCTCTCTCTCTCTCTCTCTCTCTTCCCCTCCCTCCATCCCCACTTTTTCCAGCACGTTCAGGTCTTTATACTTTGTCTTGCTGCCTGAGGTACCTCCTTCCCCATAACTATTTCACCACGTTCAGTTCTGAATCGTCAATCTGTGACCCCTGAGTTCTGAATCGTCAATCTGTGACCCCTGAGTTCTGAATCGTCAATCTGTGTGATCCCTAAGGTGTTAAGCCATGGAGCGCCCAAACGGCGATCGCCAACTATTGGTCGTCACTCTACCACCACCTCTCCTTGAACCAGAACCGAAAGTCTTCAGCATCACCGTGAATTTGTCCACGTTCTATCAGAAATCATCCTGAGCGGGGGGAAAAAAACCCTGGAGAGATGGCAGTAAAAATCGATATCAATATACTGCCTGTCATCACCCTGAAAGGAGAAATCATAAGAGATGAACTCAGCATGTCAGGGTGTTTTGTTTTTCTCTGGTTTTACTTCCCTGTTTCAGATACCAGATGAACTCTCTTCTGCCTCCCTTCTTCCTTCTTCACTCCCTGAAGGGACACACTCCACTGTTCAGGCTTTGTCCCCAGGACACATTGTGCCTGCAGGAGGAGCCCATCTCTCTCCAACAGGTACAGGGCGCATGCTGGGTATATTCATGTTTTCATATCTCATCGAACGTTGACAAGAACTACAGGATTTGTAACGCACAACTTCGATCTTCTGCGTGCTTACATAGATGAAAGGAATTAAGGCACTGGTAGGGCTGTGATTTTAAGTTGACATGGGAGATGGTAAAAATCCCCATCCTTAATAATTCACCAGACTCTGCAGCCTTGAAAAACTGATAAATGCTACGATAAATAACATATGAAATATGCTCAAGAACTGTATATGGGGGACGGGGTAGCTTAGTGGTCAGAACATTGCGCTCAAAATCTGACGACCCGGGTTCGATTCCCGTTCAAGGGGATATTTTCCTCTGGAGTTAACATCAGTGCAGACTCCACTCTCCCCTAAAGTCCTTCGGGTGAGACTATAAACCGAGGTCCCGTGTGCGAACGCACGCAGAACATCTTGCGCACACGTTAAATCCTGTTCCGCTTTTCGTAAGAGTAGGCCATTGTGTGCCGGTGGGAATAGATGACAGAATTGACAAAACCGCATACATACGGGGACTGGATGTAAAAAAGCACATGAACGCTTATTCCATTATCCTCGATATAAAAGAATAAATAAATAAATATATTAAATAAACGGAAGATGAATCACCTTTTTTTTGTCCTATAGCATTCTGTTGAAGAAAAATGCTGTGACCAAATCTCGCATGTCCGCTAAAGTTCTTCAGCTATGATTTTACTTCTAAAAGCAGACAAGTAAAAACACAACACCCAAGTGTTCGCCAGAGCAAATTTTCGGTGTATTTAAAACCTTCTTCAGGCTAAAAGATTGGCCAACTGACAAGTCTATGATTTTACTTCATGACATTTTGAATAATCCTCTGCATCCCCGGGAGGAGCGCGTCGCCACAAGAGCAGCGCCACCCATTAAATTTTTTTTTAATTTTCCTGTCTGCAACTGTATTTGTTTCCCTATCAGAGTGGCTTTTTCTACAGAATTTTGCCAAGGACAACTCTCTTGTTGCCGTGGGTTCTTTCGCGTGCGCTACATAATTGTAACACACGGGGCCTCGGGCCATCGTTTCATCCAAAAGACTA
>CM054162.1:18594634-18607134 GCA_028751875.1 Rapana venosa
GAGACAGACAGAGAGAGAGAGAGAGAAAGAGCGAGAGAGAGAGAGAGAGAGGGAGAGAGAGAGAGAGAGAACGCTGGTTCCTCCGAGAGAAGACCGTGTGGTCAGCACCTTGCTATAAATCACCGCAGTGATAGCTTTCGGGGGTCCTTAGCGGTAACTCTGTCCTTTTCTCCGCTATGGCGCAAAGCAGAGAGAATAAATTATTGTTGTTGTTATTATTATTATATTATTATTATTAGAAGTAGACCGGGAGAAAAAGATTGTCGTCGTTGTTGTTGTTGGGTGTTCTTTCACAGCCTGACATTCTCGGGGGGTGTCACTCAGAACATACACGCACGCACACAGAGACTATAAACCGAGGCCCCCGTGTGCGAACGCATGCAGAACATCTTGCGCACACGTTAAATCCTGTTCCGCTTTTCGAAAGAGTAGGCCATTGTGTACCGATGGGAACATTTGACAAAATTTACAAAACCGCATACACACGGGGACTGGATGTAAAAAAAAAAGCACATGAGTGCTTATTCCATTATCCTCGATATAAAAGAATAAATAAATAAATAAAAACACAAACACATCGACTCATTCATCGCATGTAGAAATCCCTGTGAGGCTGTAAATGTAAGTGAGATTCTTCTTAGTAGTCGAAAGCTCAGACAGTAACTATTGTTTCTCTTATAAAAGCGAAAATGCGTCACGCTGCCGTTAAGCGCCTGGCAAATCAGGCCCAGCGCATCCGACTTCGGCATAAGAGAGAAGTTATCTTGTACGTCTTTGAGGGGAGGAAAAAAAAAGGCAGGAGAACGGAACCATGAAGGCAGAAAACAGACAAGGAGGAGGTGACAGAGAGAAAAGGAACAAGGCAGAAACAAAGAGAGTGATAGAAAAGAGGAATGTTTCTAGCACAGAACTTCCAGAATGTGGGGGTGCTGTTTTATACTGACAGGCCCCCGGCATCGCCACGGGGCAGTATGCTGGATGGGAAATAGTATGGTTGTTTTGAAGTGCCTCGCAGTATATATATATATATATAATATATATATATACATATATATATATATATATATATAATATATATATATATATATATATATATATATATATATATATATATAATATATATCCATCACACTGTCATTTCCCAGGTCTGTTTCTCTTGTCAATGGAGAACACAGAGGTTGCTGAGCCAGAAGTTTTTGCATGGGTGAAAAACAAAGTCAACGCAACATTTCCGAGCATGACAACATCATTTTAATGGAGCCCTCGGCATCTTTGCTGGCATTATTCAATAACTGACACAGCTTTGTTTATGCCTGGCTCAGAGAATGCCATGGAAGGAGGAGGAGAAGGAGGAGGAGGAGGAGGAGGACACCATCTCAGACTGGACAGGACCTGACTGAGGCTGAGTGAAGGAAGGAAGCACTGCGAGAGAGAGAGAGAGAGAGAGAGAGGAGAGAGAGAGAGAGAGAGAGAGAGAGAGAGAGAGAGAGAGAGAGAGGAAGAAGAGAGAGAGGCGGAAGGAAGGAAGGAAAGACAAGAGAAAGATGGAGAGGGGAGCTGGTTGTCAAGTCATCCATCCATGGCGCCCCTACGGGCGAGAAGAAGACGACGGAATAAAAAATTTACGTAATGTAAAAAGTTTTAACCAAGGGGGGGGGGGGGCGTCTTCTGTGATCAATTGGGAGGAGAGGGGAGAGAAGAAGAGAATTTATGCTTCATTGATTGATTGAACTTTTTCTCTCCTGTAGGTGTGATCAACAGATTTTCTAAAAGACCACGAAAACAGATGTACTCGCATTCTCGCTTAAACAGAAATAGAAGAACGCAGGCCACATTGTAAGACGAATGACAATGACAATTGACAACGACAATGACAAATTCTTTTATTTCGAGGATAATGAAAAAGTACCCATGTGCTTTTTTACATCCAGTCCCCGCCCTTAGGGATATATATATAAAGAGAGAGAGAGAGAGAGAGAGAGAGAGTGTGTGTGTGTGTGTGTGTGTGTGTGTGCGTGCGTGGTGCGTGCGTGCGTGCGTGCGTGCGTGCGTGCGTGCGTGCGTGTGTGTGTGTGTGTGGGGTGGAATTGAACCTAAGACTGTTCGAGTTGTTTGTCCACCAGCTGGACGAAAAGGACAGTAGATGGACGAAAAGGTGAAGCACAGAATATAGCAGCCAAGATAGGGCGGCCACAGAACAGACACCCCTGGCAGACCGGGGCATACAACCAGACGGCCTGATGACATGAAGAAAGACATTGGCACGACATGGCACACAGAGAGGCACAAGACAGAGACCGAGGGAGGGAGGGAAGGAGAGAGGGAGGGCTGCTACGGAGTAGGGCTACTTCCCGAAGTGGATGGACATAGGTACTAAGTTTGTTGTATGGTCAGTGAGTGAGTTCAACCGTGAATTAGTTCCGAGCAGACGTCATTGTGTTGCATTGCACTGCATTGTATTGTATTGTGTTGTGTTGTATTGTGCTGTGTTGCGTTGTGTTGTAGTGTGGTGTTTTGTGGTGTGGTGTGGTGTGGTGTTGTGTAGGGTAGTGTAGTGTATTATATTGTGTTGTGTTGTATTGTGCTGTGTCGTGTTGTAGTGTGGTGTGGTGTGGTGTGGTGTGTGTGGTGTGGTGTAGTGTAGTGTAGGGTAGGGTAGGGTAGTATAGTATATTATATTTCATCGTAGTGCACTGCACTGCGCTGCACTGCCCTGCATTGGATTGAATTGTATTGTTATTGTATTGCATTGCATTGCATTGCATTGCATAGTATTGTAATGTATTGTATTGTATTGTATTGTATACCAGTTTCAGCCAGGCAGATTTCTCCGCGTGAAATTGGGCTGCTCTCCCTGGGGGCGAGTACGTAGCCCCAAGATACTTTTTTTCTCTCCAAAACTGTTCCTGTCCGCATGTATAAATCTGTCTCACTCTGAAAGACGCTTTTTTCCCCCTACATAATTTTTTTTCCCCAAGATAAGAACAACTCTTTTGTTATTGTGGGTTCTTTTACTTAACCTAAATGCATGTTGCATACGGGACCTCAGTTTGCAACCTCACTCAAAAGACTTCGCTCAAAAGAATAACAACACCTAAACTTCGACTCAAATCTTAAGTGGATCACGATCAAGTTAAGGTCGAAACAGGGATCGAACCAGCGCCTCCTCGCTTTCTAGACAGGTCTAGTACCTCTAGACCACTGGTCCACCTATATCTAGCGGACAACATCATAACTTCAGTGCCAGAATGGCTGGCGGACATCACACACTGTGCCCGACCCTCCCATTCCTACACGACCCTGCATAAATATCTGGTTCAATGCATGGACACAAGGCTGGGCCGCTGTGGTATGAGAGTTATGAATACCAGTGAGCGGCATAATCTGTAGTAGTTATGGATATCGTTGCGTGACATAAGGAAGGTGTGGTAGTTATGAATATCGTTGTGTGGCATAAGATGTGGTAGTTATGGATATCAATGTGTGGCATGTGTGGTAGTTATGAATATCAATGTGTGGTAGTTATGGATATCATTGTGTGGCATAAGGTGTGGTAGTTATGGATATCGTTGTGTGGCATAAGGTGTGGTAGTTATGGATATCAATGTGTGGCATAAGGTGTGGTAGTTATGAATATCAATGTGTGGTAGTTATGGATATCATTGTGTGGCATAAGGTGTGGTAGTTATGGATATCAATGTGTGGCATGTGTGGTAGTTATGAATATCAATGTGTGGTAGTTATGGATATCGTTGTGTGGCATAAGGTGTGGTAGTTATGGATATCATTGTGTCATGTGTAGTAGTTATGTATATCAATGTGTGGAATTATCTGTGGTAGTTATGAATATCAGTGTATGGCATAATGTGTGGTATTTATGGATATGATTGTATGGCAAAAGGTGTGGTAGTTATGGATATCATTGTGACATCATCTGTGGTAGTTCTGGATATGATTATGTTATGTGTGGTAGTTATGAATATCATCGTATGGCATAAGGTGTGGTAGTTATGGATATCAATGTGTGGCATAAGGTGTGGTAGTTATGGATATCATTGTGTGGTATTATCTGTGGTAGTTATGGATATCATTGTGTGGCATAAGGTGTGGTAGTTATGGATATCATTGTGTGGGATAAGGTGTGGTAGTTATGGATATCATCATTGTGTGGCATAAGGTGTGGTAGTTATGGATATCATCGTATGGCATAAGGTGTGGTAGTTATGGATATCACTGTGTGGAATTATCTTTGGTAGTTATGAATATCGTTGTGTGGCATAAGGTGTGGTAGTTATGGATATCATTGTGTGGCATAAGGTGTGGTAGTTATGGATATCATCGTATGGCATAAGGTGTGGTAGTTATGGATATCACTGTGTGGAATTATCTTTGGTAGTTATGGATATCATTGTGTGGCATAAGGTGTGGTAGTTATGGATATCATTGTGTGGCATAAGGTGTGGTAGTTATGGATAACATCATTGTGTGGCATAAGGTGTGGTAGTTATGGATATCATTGTGTGGTATACTCTGTGGTAGTTATGAATATCAGTGTGTGCATGAATTTTTTTTTAAATTTTAAAATAAAAAACAAATCAGTGTGTGCATGTGTGGTAGTCATGGATATCATAGTGTGTGACATCATCTGTGGTAATTATGGATATCATTGTATGTGACATCATCTGTGATAGTTAATGATACCACTGTGAGACATCATCCGTGGTAGTTATGGATATCATTGTGTGACATCATATGTGTTAGTTATGAATATCAATGTGTGGCATCATCTGCAGTAGTTATAGATATAAAAGTGGCATCATGTGTGGTAGCTATTGATATCATTGTGTAACATGATCTGTGGTAATTATGGATATCATTGTGTGACATCATCTGCGGTAGTTATGGATATCAGTGTGTAGCATAACCTGTGGTACTTATGGATATAACCATATGACATAATCTGTAGTAGTCACGGATATCATAGTGCGGCATAACCTGCGATAGTTATGGATATAATTGCGAAACACAACCAGTCGTAATTATGGATATTCCGAAACCTAGACTGCCATACTTCCAGATGATATATCATTGCGAAGCATAAAGTAATGCCATAGTCGTAGATATCGTAGTGAAACAAATCATGATCTGTGGCGTGGACAGCACAGTGTGGCATAACCTGTTTCCACAACCATCGACAGGTAAACAGATTCGGCACGAACCTTCATGGTAATGTCCAGTACTGTTCAATTACATGTTGAGTAACTGGCGGTGGATGGATGGGGGTTGGGGGAAGGGGGGGGGGGGGGGCGAAGTCAGTCTGGTTGTTCTCCTTGAATGAGATCATAGAAAGCAAATACAGTATAGTAGTAGTAGTAGTAGTAGAGTAGTAGTAGTAGTAGTAGTAGTAGTAGTAGTAGTAGAAGAAGTAGTAGTGGTGGTAGTAGTTAGTAGTAGTAGTATAGTAGTAGTTAGTAGAGTAGTAGTGGTGGTTGTAGTAGGGGTAGTGGTAGTAGTAGTAGAAGTAGTAGTGGTGGTAGTAGTAGTAGTAGTAGTAGTAGTAGTAGTAGTAGTAGTATAGTAGTAGTAGTAGTAGAAGTAGTAGTAGAAGTAGTAGTAGTAGTAGTAGTAGTAGTAGAAGTAGTAGTAGTAGAAGAAGTAGTTATTTAATTATTTATTCTTTTTTATCGAGGATAATGGAATAAGCACTCATGTGCTTTTTTACATCCAGTCCCCGTGTGGATGCGGTTTTGTAAATTTTGTCATCTGTTCCTACCGGCACACAATGGCCTACTCTTTCGAACAGCGGAACAGGATTTAACGTGTGCGCAAGATGTTCTGCATGCGTTCGCACGCGGGGCCTCAGTTTATAGTCTCATCCGAAGGACTTTGAGATTCAGTTCGATATTTTTGTCAAAATCGGAAGAAAGGGCGAGGCTGGGAATCGAACCCAGAACCTCACGATTTACTTGTTGGCAGGCGAACGGCTTAACCATCCTGCCACCCTCCTTCCACCCTTGTAGAAGTAGCAGTAGAAGAAGTAGTAGAAGTAGTAGTAGTAGTAGTAGTAGTAGTAGTAGTAGTAGTAGTAGTAGTAGTAGTAGTAGTAGTAGTAACAGTAACTGGGGAAAGAGGGAATGGAGAAGGGAGTCAGTCTGGGTTTATTTCTTGCAAGAGTTACAGTAAGTGCATACATTAGTAGTACTTTTTGTTGTTGTTGTAGTAGTAGCAGCAGTAAGAGGTAAAGGTGTTCCCATAACCTATAAGGTCGTAGGGGAGCGAGGCGTCAGAGACCTCAGCCTCTCTAGGGGCCAGCATATTGAGCGTGGCGCCCATCTCCTCTCCCTCGCTGCTTTACCTTCCCTGACCCTAAAGAGGGCAGGTACCCATTTACAGCTGGGTGAACTGGGGGACTATACAGAAGCCAAGGCGCGCAAACGGTCAGCCACCCATCCACTTGGTTAAATACGGTCGACGCTGCTTAACCTTGGCTTAGTTCCCAGATAGTGTCTGACTTCATTTAGATTCGCTGCCAATGACCCTTACACGAACCTTAATGATATGATGATGATGATGATGATGATGACGATGATGGTGTTGTTGTTGTTGTTGATGATGGTGATGATGACGACGACGACGACGACGATGATGATGATGATGATGATGATGATCGGTGGTCTAGAGATCATACATCCATCCTAGAAACAGAGAAATCGCAGGTTCGATCCTCGTTTGAACCAAAACTACACCACCCCCCCCCCCCCCCCCAAAAAAAAAAAAAAAAATCCATTAGACCTTCAAAGTAGTTTGACATGGTGCTACATTTTTGCTGATGAAACGCGGTAAACTGAGGTCCTGAGTGCAGAAACGCACATTCAACGCGCGTAAAAGAACCCACGGCAACACGAAAATTGTCTCTAAGAGACCCCAAAAAATTCTATATGAAAAAGCCACTCTCTTAAGAAAAGATTAAATACACAACCAAGACAGGACATTTTTTACTTTCCTTTTTTTCCCTTCTTTTTTCTTTTCTTAATGGGTGGTAGTGCTCTTGTGATTGCAGCCACACACTTTCACCCCTGACACAGTGTTCAAATCCAGCAGAACTCAGTCAGTCAAGGGTCCAGGGCCCAGTGCTAAGAGTAGCGTACCCCTTCCTTTTACCCAGTCCAAGTGTGGTCAGTTTCTGCTATAATCAGCACCAGGCTGGGATGGAATGGACAGCGGCTGAGAGGAGCTGAAAGTTGGGGGAACTGACAGCTATGCTGGAGAAGAGCTGCCCGAATTTCACGTACAGATATCTTGCCATGACTGAAAGCGGCATAAAACACAACTCAACGTGACACCACACGACTCAACACAACACCACACAACTCAACATAACACAACGCAACTCAACACCATACAACTCAACGTAACACAACACCACACAACTCACCATAACACGACACAACTCAACGTAACACCACACAACTCAACATAATACCACACAACTCAACATAACACCACAAAACTCAACGTAACACCACACAACTCAACATAACACCACACAACTCAACATAACACAAGTGGAAAACATTATTGAAAGTGGCATAATAATAATAATAATAATAATGTATGGAATTTATACAGCGCTGAATCTTGTAAAGCTACAAATCAAAGCGCTCAACAGCATACAACACAACACAATACAACACAACATAACACCACAAAACTCAACTCAACATAACACAAGTGGTAAACATTATTGAAAGTGGCATACAACACAACACAATACAACACAACTCAACATTACACCACACAACTCAACACCACACAAATGGTAAACAATATTGAAAGTAGCATACAACACAACACAAGTGATATCCATTATAAAAAAAACGGTATACAATAAACAACGACGACAACCAATATAACATAATGATGATACCGAAACATGACGAACACAGCGATGATGATCCTAACGAAGCTGACAAAAACCCACTTAAGGCCAGAGCTAGGTACTAAGGACACGGAGGAAGCACGTGCAGCTCTTGAAGGCAGAAAATGGACGGCGGTGCCAGCAATACCCAGCACTGCATGCTGCAGCTGAAGGGCAGTCAACCGTGAACTCTGCATATGTGGGTGACTACGAAGAGAGGGGTGGGTGGGGTGGGGAAGGGGTACGTACGATGGGTGGCTGGTTGGTAGAGGGATAAGGGGAGGGGGGGGGGGGGGGGGGGGGGTAGAGGGGGGGGAGTGACATGAGAAGGTAGAGAGAGGGATATAGGGGTGATGAAAGCTGAGAGAGCAGAGAGGGGGATGAGGCGAGAGAGACAGAGAGGGGGATGAGGCGAGAGAGACAGAGAGGGGGATGAGGCGAGAGAGACAGAGAGGGGGATGAGGCGAGAGAGAGAGAGGAGAGAGAGAGCAGAGACAGAGACAGAGAGAGAGAGATGGTGGGGAGGGGGCTAGAGAGAGAGAGAGAACTGAGAGAGAGACAGACAGACAGAAAGAGACAGAGAGAGAGAGGGGAGGGGGGGTGGGGTGGTGGGGTGGGAGGAGATACAGAGACAAAGGAGGTAGCAGACAAAAAGTTCTGTGTGTGCGTGTGTGTGTCAGTGGTTGTGTGTGTGTGTGTGTGTGTCAGTGTGTGTGTGTGTGTGTGTGCGTGTGTGTGTCATGTGTGTGTGTGTGTGGGCTAGTGTGTGTGTGTGTGTCAGTGTGTGTATGTGTGTGTGTGTGTGTGTGTGTGTGTGTGTGTGTGTGTGTGTGTGTGTGTCAGTGTGTGTGTGTGTGTGTGTGTATGTGTGTGTGTATGTGTGTGTGAGTATGTGTGAGTGTGTGCAGTGGTAAACAGTGATGGACACAAACAAGGGTTGCTGCTTATTCTGGCAAGGCTGTTAGCGTGAGAGAGACCTCTGATGATGCCAGGCGGCCCAGCAGCTAGAGTTTTTGTACTCTCTTCTCTCTCTCTCTCTCTCTCTCTCTCCTCTCTCTCTCTCTCTCTCTCTCACACACACACACCACACACCACCACACACACACACCACACAACAAACCCCACACACACAGAGTAACCTAACCACAGTCAACTCTCTCTCAAACAAACACACACACAAACACAAACATCACACACACACACACAAACACACACAAGAGTAACCTAACCACAGAGAAACTCTCTCTCAAACACACACACACACACAAACACCCCACACACAGAAACCTAACCACAAAAAACTCCCTCAAACAACAAAACACAAACAAACAACACCACAAAACACACACACACACCACACACACACACACACACACACAACACACCAGAAAACCCCTAACCACAGAGAAAAACTCTCTCTCAAACACACACACACACCCACACACACACACAAACCACAGGGGAAAACCTCTCCAAACACAAAACACACACACAGCACACCCCAAAACACAAAAACACACACAACAAAACAAAAACCACACAAACACCAAAACCAGAGAAACCTAACCACAGAGTAACTCTCCCCTCAAACCCCACACACAACAAAACACACAAAACACAAAAAACACACACATCCACCACTTACACACACACACACACACACCACACCCAAAAAAAAAAAAAAACACACACACACAAAAAACAACACAAAAAGATAACCTAACCACAGAGTAACTCCCTCTCAAACACACAAAACGAACAACACACACACACAAACCACGAGAAACCTTTTCTCAAAACACACACAACACACACAAAACCCACCACACACACACAACACACACCCACCCCCACACACACACACACACTCACACACACACAGAGTCTCCCACACACACCCACTCAAAACACACACACCTCAAACACACACACACACACCCCACACACACACAAAACACACCCCACACAAAAACCCCCAACACACACACAAAAGAGAACCTAACCACAGAGTAACTCCCCCCTCAAACACACACACGAACATAAAACACCCCAACACACAAACAATTTCTCACACACACACACCACAAACACACCCACCACTCACTCACACACACAAAACACCAAAAAGTCTAAAACCCCCACACAAACAAGTCCCCAAAACACAAAACACACACACACACCCCCAAACCCCACCACACACACACGTGGGGATGCTCTACACTGGAACGCGAGGGGTTTTGCATGCAACTCATTTGCTGATTAAATGAGCTTTGGATAAATTGCGACTTTTGTTTTCATGACCCATCAATGTGTCTTGTTTTAAAAAAAGGGGGGCTGTGCCTAAATCTGAATCTCCCCCCCCCCCCCCCCTCCCTCCCCCTCTCTCTCCCTCTCCCCCTCTCTCTTCTCCTCCTCGTATTTTTGGATAAATAACCCTCTCTCTACTCGTTTTTTGGGGATAAATAACCTCTCTCTCTCCCCTCTCTCCTCTCTCTCTCTCCTCCCCCTTTTCCCCATCTCTCTCCCCTCTCTCTCTCCCTCCTCTCTCTCTCCCCGGTAGTTTGGATAAATAACCTCTCTCTCTCCCCTCTCATCTCTCTCTTTTCCCTTTCTCTCTTTTCTCTTCTCTCCTCCCCTTCTCACCTCTCTCTCTCTCTCTTTTTCTCGTAGTTTGGATAAATAACCTTAAATTTTCATGTATTTGTTTTCACTAACTGTTATTTTGTAATTTTACTGCTTTTTTTAAACACTCCAGATATGGACCATACCTAATCAAAAAATTTGGTTTCATTTCCTCGCTCTCTCGACGGTACGCAAACCGACAGACAGACGACAAGGGAAAACAGAAAAAGAAGAGACACACACACACACACACAAAACACACCACACACACTACCACATACAAAAACGCACCACACACAACACACCCACCAAAACCCCATCCCCCACACACACACACAGGTCCCAAACCTTCAGACACCACAGTGGGGCCAAAACACACACACATTTTCCACACACACACCCCCAACCCCCAAACCACACTAAAACCCAAAACAACAACACACATACAATACACACCAAAACACACACACACAAACACACAAAAACACAACACCAACAACACACACACACACACACACAACAACACAACACACACACACACACACAAACAACACACAAAACTCACAAAAACACCACACTCAAAACAACACAAAAAAAAAAACCACACACCATACAACACACACCCCAACACACACACACACACACAAAACACACACAACAAAACACACCACAAACACACACACACACACAAAAAAAAAACACCCCAAGGTCCCAACCCCTTCAGAACACCACCAAAGGAAAAAACAAACAGGAAACCCATCCCCCTTCTCTGTTTCCACACCTGAAATGCAACACCCCAAAAGAAAAATTTTTAAAAAAAAAAAAAAAAATTTCCCCAGCCTTTTTTCCTTTCTCAAATTTTCTCTCAGGTGGGGATTTTTGTTCTTACTTATCTCCCCCCCCCCTCCCCCCCCCCCCTCCCCCCCCCCCCCCCCCCCCCACTTTTTCTCTTTCCCCCCCTTTCCCTCCAAACCCCCACCCCCTTCCCCCCCCCCCTCTCTCTCTCTCCCCCCCCCGTCCCTTTTTGTCCCTCTCCCCCCCCCCCTTTTCCCTCCCTCCCCCCCCTCTCTCTCCTCTCTCTTCCTCTCTCCCTTTCTCCCCCCCCCCCCTCTCTCTCTCTCTCTCACCCCTTTTCTAAAACAAAAAAATTGATGGGGCCCCCTTTGTAATACAATTGAAAAAGGGAAAAGAATTTTTTTGGTTTTTTTTTGTGCTCTCGTTTCCTCTCCCTCTCTCTCCTCTCTCTCCTTCCCCTCATCTCCCCTTTTTCTCTCTCTCCTCACCCTCTCTCTTTTCTCTTTTAAAAAGCAAAAATAAAATTTTTGGGGCCCTTTTTTGTAAATAAAAATGTGGAAAAATGGAAAGAAAAATTTTTTTTGCTGTTTTCTTCTCTCTCTCTCCCCCTCGCCCCCTTCTCCCCCTCCTCTCCCCCCAAACTCCTCTCTCACCCTCTCTCTCTCTCTCTCCCCTCCCTCTCTCCCCCCCCTCTCTCCCCCTCCCCTCTTTCCTCCTCAATTTTAAACAGAACAAAAATGAATTTTTGTGGCCCCTTTTGGGAAATTTAGATTTTTAAAAACGATAAAACGTTTTCGTTGTTTTTGTTTTCCCTTTACATTTGATGATCCAAGACATATTTTATTCGTCTAAAGAAAACCCCCCAAAAAAAACCCCCCTGAAATTTTTAAAGAAGAAGTTGTTAATCGTTTAAAGAAATAGGGGAAACCCACCACCCTAAACCCCTAAAAAACAAAAAAAACAAAAAACCCAATGCTAGCTATTATAAACTTTTCGTCGCCCGGTCTTTTGAAAGCCAGACGGGAATCATTGCCCGTTAAAATTAACGAAAACGCTTTTTGGCGCTGCCGTTAACCCCTAAAAAAAATCGGGCCCCACCATGCACTTCGGCGGGGGGGAGAAAATTTGTTATCTTTTGAAGTCTTCTGAGGAAAAAAGGGCCCCG
>CM054162.1:18619634-18627134 GCA_028751875.1 Rapana venosa
CACAATTTTACCACACACTGCATTATAACTGTAATCTGTTTGGTAAAACATGTCCACAGAGAGAGAGAGAGAGAGAGAGAGAGAGAGGAGAGAGAGAGAGAGAGAGACAGACAGACAGACAGACAGACAGACAGACAGACAGACTGTCAGACAGAGACAGAAGACAGACAGAAATAGAGTCTGCCGGTGCTGTATATCAGCGGTTGTAGCGCTCACACAATTTTACCACACATTGCATTATAACTGTAATCTGTTTGGTAAAACATGTCCACAGAGAGAGAGAGAGAAAGAGAAAGAGGGAGGAGAGAGAGAGAGAGGGAGGGAGAGAGAGAGAGAGAGAGAGAGAGAGAGAGGGGGGGGGGGGAGGAGACAGAGAAAGGGAGAGAGACAGATAGACAGACAGACAGACAGACAGAAGACAGACAGACATAGAGTCTGCCGGTGCTGTTTATCAGTGGTTGTAGTACACAATTTTACCACACATTGCATTATAACCATAATCTGTTTGGTAAAACATGCCCACAGAGAGAGAGAGAGGAGAGAGGAGGAGAGAGAGAGAGAGAGAGAGAGAGAGAGAGGAGAGAGAGAGAGAGAGAGAGAGAGAGAGAGGGTAGGAAAAGAGAGAGAAAGAGGGAGATACAGACAGACAGAGAGAGAGAGAGAGAGGGGGTAGGAAAAAGAGAGAGAAAGAGGGAGAGACAGACAGACACAGAGAGAGAGAGGGGGGGGGGGGGGGGAGAGAGGGAGAGAGAGAGCGAGCGAGAGAGAGAGAGAGACAGACAGACAGACAGACAGAAGACAGACAGACATAGAGTCTACCGGTGCTGTTTATCAGTGGTTGTAGTACACAATTTTACCACACACTGCATTATAACCATAATCTGTTTGGTAAAACATGCCCACAGAGAGAGAGAGAGAGAGAGAGAGGAGAGAGAGAGAGAGAGAGAGAGGGTAGGAAAAAGAGAGAGAAAGAGGGAGAGACAGACAGACAGAGAGAGAGAGAGAGAGGGTAGGAAAAAGAGAGAGAAAGGGGGAGAGACAGACAGACAGAGAGAGAGAGAGAGGGGGGGAGAGGGGAGAGAGAGAGCGAGCGAGAGAGAGAGACAGACAGACAGACAGACAGACAGACTGTCTGACAGAGACAGAGGACAGACAGACATAGAGTCTACCGGTGCTGTTTATCAGTGGTTGTAGTGCTCACACAATTTTACCACACACTGCATTATAACCCTAATCTGTTTGGCAAAACATGTCCAGAGCGAGAGAGAGAGAGAGAGAGAGAGAAGAGAGAGAGACAGACGGACAGACAGACAGACAGACAGACAGAGACAGAAGACAGACATAGAGTCTACGGGTGCTTTTTATCAGTGGTTGTAGCGCTCACACAATTTTACCACACACTGCATTATAACCCTAATCTGTTTGGCAAAACATGTCCACTGGTAGAGCTCGCCCCCCTGCCATAGGCCTATCGACCCTTTGCCTTCTTCCTACTTCCTGCTTCGAAAAAAACTTCATAGAGAGAGAGAGAGGGTAGAGAGGGGGGAGAGAGAGAGAGAGAGAGGGAGGAAAAGGGGAGGGGAAGAGAGAGAGGGAGTGAGTGATGGGGAGAGACAAACACAGAGATAGAGACAGACAGACAGAATAACAATGACAATAACGACAACAGTTTATTTGATAAGCGAGAGGGGGGAGAGAGGGGGGGAAGAGAAAGACAGACAGACAGATGAGGAGGGGGGGGGGGGGGGGGGGAGGAGGAGAGAGAGAGAGAGAGAGAGAGAGGAGAGAGAAGAGAGAGAGAGAGAGAGAGAGAGAGAGAGAGAGAGAGAGAGAGAGAGAGAGAGAGAATGACAGTGACAATGACCATGACAAAAGTTGATAGTGATAAGGAAGAGGCCCAGTCACAAAGGGACAATGTGTGTGTGTGTGGGGTGTGTGTGTGTGTGTGTGTGTGTGTGTGTGTGTGTGTGTGTGTGTGTGTGTGTGTGTGTGAGTAGGGGTGGGGAGGGGGGGGGGGCTGGCACAAAACAGATAATATTATAGTTACTGAGAACTTGATTAATAACAGCCCAAATAGTCATCATGGTATGGGTGAGAGATAAAAAAGAAAGACAGACAGAGAAAAAGAGAGAAAGAAAGAGAAAGACAGTGAGAGAGTTAGAGGGAGAGGGAGAGAGAATGGGGGGGGGGGGGGGGGGGGGGGGTAAAGACAGACATCGACAGAGAGTGGGACAGACAGAGATAGGACAGATAGACAGAGTTTTGTATGTATGTGTGATGTGTAGTGTTGTGTAGAATGATGCAGTGTTGTGTGTGTGTGTGTGTGTGTGTGTGTGTGTGTGTGTGTTGTGTGTGTGTGTTGTGTGTGTGTGCGTGCGTGCGTGCTGTTGCGTGTGTATGTGCGTGCGTACGTGTGTGCGTTTACGTGCGTGCGTTCTCAGTTTTGACTAAAAAACTGTTTCGGAACATTTTTCAAAGAAATAGGACCAATAAAACCCTTTTGGTATTTTTTTAAAATTTTGTTGGTCTTGTATAACCCTTACCATACTTTACCACACGTATTTTACCGACGTTGTACTTGAAAGGGCCCTGTAAGGGCCCACTGAAAGTAATTTTGACAGAAAAGCGCGTGTAAAATTTCAATGTTCTATGTTTCGAATAGTAGTGTGGCTGTACTTAGGTGTGTGTGTGTTGTGTGTGTTTTGTGTGTGTGGTGTGTGTTGTGTGTGTGTGTTTTGGTGTGACCGGTGTGTGATGGTGATATATATTATATTGTGTGTGGCGTTTTTATGGTACGTGGTAGGTGCGTGCGGGGGGCCTCATACGTGCATGGCGCGTGTGTGCGGCAGGCAGGTGATAGTGTGTGTGGTTTTTGGGTGTGTGTTTTGGGTGTTTGTGTTGTTGTGGTGTTGGTGTTGTGTGGTGATTTTTTAAATCTTAATTTATTTTGAATGTTTAAACCAATATGAAACGTAGCTTTCTTGTATCTTTTCGAGATTACGATACCTATCAAAGTGCCTGTCAGTATTGTAATAGTTCTTCATGGGATGAAAAGAAAATGTTTTTGATTTGACTTGAATTGACTTGACTTTGTTTCGTCCATGACAATTTCCCATCATTTCTTTCTTTTTTTTTTTTTCCAAACCTTGAGACACAAAATCAAATTCCCATGAATCTGAATAGGCTACTTCTCAAGACCTGTCTTTCCAACGTCACCTAAAAAAAACAGCACGTCTCCCCCGGGTTCTCACGTCCCACGGGAAATCCCAGTTGAAGTAGACAAAATGCAATGTACGTGACATAGTGGAGAGAGAGGGAAGGAGAAAGAGAGAGAGAGGGGGGAGAGGGGAGAGAGAGAGGGGGGAGAGAAGGGAAGAAGAAGAGGAGAGGAGAAGGAAAAAGAGAAGAGAGAGAGAGAGAGAGAGAGAACGTGTGTGTGAAGCAGGGTGTACACTCAACAACAACAACAAACCCAACAAAAACAACATTACAGTCCGTCAACAAAAATATAAGTGTTTTGGTTTTTTTTTTGATATGGGTAAGAAGGTAATGCCTTTTGTTGGGGGAAGAAAAGGTTAAGTTTTGATGGAAAATGTTGTTGTGGGAAAAAAGGAAAAGAAAAAAAGAAAAGACGATTGTTGTTTTATGGGATAAGGAATTGAATATTTTTTGGGGATAAAAAAGGGTGAATTTTTTTTGATGGGATAAGGAAGGGTGAAGTTTGTTGTGGGATAAACAAAAAGTGAATGCGTTAAAAGGAATAAAAATGACGATTGTTTTTGGGTAAGAAAAAATTAATGTTGTTGGGATAAGAAAAGGGGGAAGTTGTGATGGAAAAAGAAGGGTAATTTTTGGTTGAGGAAAAAGAAGGGTAAAATTTGGGAAAGGGATCAGGAAAAAAAATGTTGTTCTGTAAAAAAAATAATATTTTTGGGGGAAAAGAAGGGAGAAAATTTTTGGGCTTTACAAGGGGTGAATGTTTCTAATTTATAAAAGGGAAAATTTCTATAATAAAATATGGGGGGGATAAAAGAAGGGTAATTTTTGTTGGGAAGAAAAAAAATGTTGTTGATGGGAAGGAATGAATTTTGTTATAAAAAAAAGGGCAATTTGTTATGGGAAAAGGGAAGGGTGAAAGTGTTGAAAAAGAAGGGGGAAATTTTGTTTTTTGTGGGGATAAGGAAGGGTGAATTTTTGTTGAATGGGAAATGAAGGGTAATGCTGTTGATGGATAAAGAAGGGGGAATTTTGAGGGAAAGAAAGGGGAATGTTTTTTGGGGGAAAGGAAGGGTGAATTTTTATGGGATAAGGAATAATTTTGGTTAAGGGAAAAATTTAATTTTTGGGGGAAATAAAGAATAAAAGGTTAAGGTAAAGAAAAAAATTTTTAAGGATAAGGTATAGAAAGGGATAAAAGGGAAAAGGGATGTGTTGTAATAAAGAATTTATTTTTAAAAAAAGAAGGGAAATTTTTTATATAAGAAGGGTTATTTTAGGAAAAAAGGGGGAAAGTTTTTTTTAAAAGGGAAGGGGGAAAATTCATTGGGAAAAAAAGGTATTTTTGATTATAAAAAAGGGTTAATTTTTATGGTAAAATAATGGTTGATTTAAAAATAAAGTTTTGATGAATAAAGGGTTAAATTTGCTTTTATAAAAAAGGGTGAAGTTTTTTGAGGGATAAAAGGGGAAATTTTTAATGTGTTTTTGATGGGGATAGGAAAGTAAATGTTTATTTTTAACAAAAATAAGTTGTAAAAGGGTACCAAAAAGGGGGAAGTTTTGATGGGAAATAAAAAAAATGCAGTTGTTGGGGATGGAAAGGGGGGTTGATGTTGTCGATGGGAATAAAGGGGTGAAGTTGTTTATAAAAAGGGAATTTCTGAATGTGTAAGAAGGGGTCATTTTAATAAAAAAATTTTAGTTATATAAAAATTTCCATTTTAAAAATTAAAATTTAAAATTTTTAAATAATTTTTTTTAAAAAAAAAAATTTTTAAAGATTTTTTTATTTTAAAAGTGAATTTTTTTTATAAAAAAATCTTTTTAAAAGAAAAAAATCATTTTTTTTATAAAATAATTTTTATGAAAATAATTTTTATAAAAACATTTTATTTTTATAAAATATATTTTTTTAAAATTAACTTTTTAAAATTTTTTGACCTTTCCTTCCAACCATAACCTTTGGGGGTCCCCCCCCCCCCTTTTCCCTTCCCCCCTTTAAAAACCCAAACTAAGTAAAATCCAAAACAAACCGGGCCCCTGGTCAAAACGCTTGCGGACACTTGCGAAACCCGAAATCCGAAGGTGGGCCATTGTTCCGGGGGGAAAACAGTAAAAAAAATAAAAAAACCCTCACACAAACAAAGCAACAAAAAAAAAAAAAAAGCAATGATGTTTATTCCTTCCCGAATATAAAAAAAAAATCATCGAGCGTTTTTTGTTGCTTTAAACAAGTTTCACGCAATAAATTCCTCATATTGTTACTTTATTAAAATTTTTAAAATTAATAATTAAAAAAAAGGGTCAATTTTTTTTGGGGGACAAAAAAAAGGGTCAATGTTGTTGATGGGATAAAAAAAAAAAGGGTCAATGTTGTTGATGGGATAAAGAGGGGTGAATGTTGTTGATGGGATAAGAAAAAGATAGTTATTGTTGATGGGATAAATGTTATTGATGATATAAGAAAAAGATAAATGCTGTTGATGGGGAAAAAATGAATGCTGTTGATGGGATAAGAACAAGATAATTGTTGTTGATGGGATAAATGTTGTTGATGACATAAGAAAAGATGACTTTCGTTGATGGGATAAATGTTAATGGGATAAGAAAAAGATGAATGTTGTCTGGTGACTACATGAGTGAAAAGCTGAAAAAACATTACAACAACAAAAACTCAACAACAATCCATGAAAACAAAATCTGCGATAGGAAACGATGATGGAGACAAAAGAGCAAAATTTAAAGATTCCAATGGCTACAGGAGTACAAAGCTGACAAACCCTAAAAGAAAATGCACCACCACCCCTCACCACCACCACCACCACTCGACCTCACCAAAAGACACAAATCGCAACAACCCGCACTATATCTGGGATATAAAAAAAATGACCCATAAGACAAAAGAGTACACTACAACCTCTCACTCGGATTGCAATGCTGAAAACCCCAACAACAAAAACAACAAAACAATACACAACCACCACAAAAACAACAACAACGAACGAACGACGTAAACAACAGACGATGACAAACGCAAAAAAAACAAACATAAAATACATACAACTGGGATGAGAAAATGATCAGTGAAACAGAGACCCTGGTAATCGTCCCCACCCAACCCAAGTGACCCCGCAGAAGCACAACCCAGCAAGTCCCACCCTCTCATCATTATGATGATAACCCCAAACCCACAGACCCCTGCTGACCCCCACCCCTCCCCCCCCCCCCCCCCCCCCCCCCCCCCCACCCCCCCCCCCCCCCCCCCCCCCCCCCCCACCCCCACCACCCCCCCCCCCCCCCCCTCCCCTCACCCACCCCCCCCCCCCACCCCCCCCCCCCCCCCCCCCCCCCCCCCACCCCCCCCTCCCACCAAACTCCTCCCTTCTCCCTTTCAGGAAGCAATGCTGGAAACAACGACCACCACAAACAGCAACAATATATATATATATATAACATACACACACACACACACACACACACATATATATATATATATATATATATATATATATATATATATATATATATATATATATACATATATATATATATATATATATCAACAACACATTCGACACTAAAAGTAACTAAATTTTTTTTAAAAGAAAGGGGAAAATCCCAATGGGTTTTCCCACAGTGTTAAGTATTTATTTCTGTGTGCGCGCACACAAACACACACACATACAACCCATACACACACGCGAGCACGCACGCACGCACACATACACGTTAACTCATCAATAACACACACAAACAATCACACACACACACACACCACAACACCATTCCATTATCCTCCATATAAAAGAATAAAATAAAATAAATAAATAAACATCCCCAAAAACACACACCATCCCCCCCCCCCAACCTCCTCCCCCCACCCCCCCCCCCCACCCCCCCCCCCCCCCCCCCCCCCCCCCCCCCCCCCCCCCCACCACACACACACACACGCTCCTTACCTCCTCACACTCTCATCAGCACAGTCCAGTCAGAAACAGTGCCCAAGAAAAGCGCGGAGCTCCCACAACACAACACAGACAAACACACGCTACACAAACACACACACAGCTTCTCATCATCATCGCCACAATCATCACCACTATCTCCTCACACCTCACAGGAGTAGGAGTAGTAGTAGTAGTGGTAGTAGTAGTAGTAGTAGTAGTAGTAGTAGTAGCCGTAAGTAGTAGTAGTTAGTAGTAGCAGCCGCCTAGTAGTAGTAGTAAGTAGTAGTAGTAGCCGTAAGTAGTAGTAGTAGTAGTAGCAGTAGCAGTAGTAGTA
>CM054162.1:18639634-18644278 GCA_028751875.1 Rapana venosa
CTTTTCGAAAAGACCTTTGTTGTGCTTGAAGAGAAAGGTTAATTGTACGCAAGAACGCACGCACGCGCGCGCACACACACACACACCGAGAGAAAAAGACAGAGACAGAGAGACAGACACACAAAGAAGACACAAAGAGACACAGTCAGAGGGGGGAAAAGAGAGACAGACAGACAGACAAGACCGACAGAGACAGAGGGGAAAGAGCGACAGAGAGAGAGAGAGAGAGATAGAAACAAAGAGAGACAGACAGAAACAGACAGACAGAAACAGAGACAGACAGAAACAGAGAGAGACAGAAAGAAAACAGAAACAGAGAAGACAGACAGAAATAGAGTTTACACTCTATTAACCGAAAAATATAGGTTCACTTTAACCAGAACATAAAATTGTCAACGCAAGTATTCACAAAAAAACAACACACACGCACACACACGCACACACGCACACACACACACACAACACACACACACTAAACTATGTAAGCAATTACATATACCGACGTTAACACGAAACACACACATACACACACGCGCCCAAACTCCCCCCCACTTACCCATCCTTGCACGCACGCCCACACATACACACACTGCCCTATTCCATCGGTTTTCATTGTTTTACACACACACACACACACAAAACACACACAACACACAACTCACACACACACACACTACACACACACAACACAACACAAAAAGTTAATATTGATCAAGTTGGTTTTTTTGTTACTAGATAGATAGATGGCTAGATGAGGGGGGAAAAAGCAAAAACATTGCTTATTCAATGTGCCATCTGGAAATAAAAATCTGACTTGACTTGACTTGAGTTGACTTCACACACACACACACACACACACACACACACACACACACACACACACACACACACACACACACACACACCAGAGTTTCACGAGAGATTTAAAAACCATGAGGTTTACTTCCTTAAATCACATCTCTACTAGTGACTGACTGGCTTCCTGGCATAAACCATGATCCACACTGTTCTTTCTGTTTGGTTTTTTCGTTTGTTTATTTTTCTTTTCTCACAAATTTGCTGATTAAAAAGCTATGGGTTGTATTTTCAACACGATGTGTAGGAGGCACGAATGCTCACGCTCACATATTCACACACAGTCACACACACTCCTCATGCCCTTTCTCTTATCCAATTCAATAGATTTTATCGTGGATGTTCTTTTTATTGCAGTTAGAGATGAGATTATTAGTACTATTATAAGCGATACTGTTTTAGTTTGATATTGTTTTAGTTTGATAGTCCAGTTGATTATGGGCTTTTGAATTTTGTATCGTATAACGGTTTTACTTGTTTGAATAATTGTTTTTTTTATTATCATTTTTCTATTTGATTGAAAGTGGTTTTCCCCTTCCCCCTTGATACTCCTCCCCCACCCCCCATCCTTTCCAATGCTTTTCTGTTATCATCGTTATGTTGCTGTCTCATAGTGATGGGGATTATTTGTTATATTGTTGTCTCATGGTGATGGGTGATTATTGCTATTATTGTATCTCTATTATAATAATCATTATTATTGTCTTATTTGACTATCTTGCTTGTTTGATAGTTATTGTGTGAATATACTATTTTTAAAGCGCTATTTGAAGAGTATGAGCGCATAAAATGCACACGTTTGCTGGGTGGAGGAGGAGAGGAGGGAGGTCATTGAAGGCAATATTGTCAGTAATGACGCAACGAATGCCTAGTATTTTCTAACGTTTTGTTCCTGTACCTTTTTATTATCTAAAGTATAAACGTGAAAGAATGGATGAAACAGTAGGTGTAGTAATTTGTTTGTCCTGACGTTTTATGATTTTCTTTTTTTTAATTCTTAAAACATTCTTTATTTAAATGTGTGTGTGGACGTGAGCGCGCACGCGCGCAGGTGTGTATGAGCATGTGTGTGCGTGTATATGTATATGTGGTAATTTGTATTTTCAATGTATTCCCTTATCGATTTTCCTTTCTTTACTGGTTTAAATCAATGGTAAAGGATGCAATAATGTAGTATTTCAGTATAATCATTAAGAAATTTGTTCTTAGATAGATGGCTTGATGAAAAAGCAAATGCATTGCTTATTCAATGTACCATCTGGAAATAAAAATTTGACTTGGCTTGACTTGAATTGACACACAGTCACACACACACAGTCAACCACACACAGTCACACACACACACAGTCACACACAACAAAGTCACACACACACACACACACACACAGTCACACACACACACACACACACACACACGTCACACACACAACTTAAATGGCAATAAAATATTCTGAATCTGAATCACACAGTCACAAACAGAGTCACACACACAGAGTCACACACACAGAGTCACACACACACAGTCAGACACACATACACAAACACAGTCACACACACAGAGTCCACACACACAGTCACACTCACTCACACACACACACATCTCTCTCTCTCACACACACACACACAAATACAGAGTCACACACTCAGTCACACACACACACACTCACCACATACACACACTCACACATACTCACACACACACAAACACACACAGTCACACATTCAGTCACAACACTCTCTCACACACACACAGTCACACACAGTCACACACAGTCACACACACTCTCTCACACACACACAGTCACACATCACAGTCACCACACAGTCTCACACACAGTCACACACACAGTCACACACACTCTCAACACACACAGAGTCACACACACAGTCACACACACTCTCACACACACAGAGTCACACACTCAGTCACACACACACACTCACACACATACACATATACACACTCACACGCAGACTCACACACAGTCACACACACATACACTCACACACACAGAATCACACACACACTCACTCACACACAACACACTCTCTCACACACACAAATACACACACAGAGTCACACCACTCAGTCACACACACTCACACACACACTCTCTCTCTCACACACACACAAACACAGAGTCACACCACTCAGTCACAACACACACACTCTCACACACACACACACACACTCTCTCTCTCACACACACACACAAACACAAACACAGAGTCACACACACACCACACTCACACACACAACACACTCTCTCTCTCTCTCACACACACACACACAGATACAAACACAGTCACACACTCAGTCACACACACATACACACACACACTTTCTCTCTCACACACACACACACAGTCACACACTCAGTCACCACACATACACACACACACTCTCTCTCTCTCACACACACACAAGAGTCACACACTCAGTCTCACACACATACACACACACACTCTCTCTCTCACACACACACAAACACAAAACACAGAGTCACACACTCAGTCACACACACACACACTCACACACACACACACACACACACTCACTCACACACTCTCTCACACACAGTCACCACACACACACAACACACCACACACCACACACACACACACACACACACACACACACACACACACACACACTCAACTGTAACGTTTATAATTAAAAGTTGAATTATTTTTTTAAACCACATACCACACTACGTGTGATAGGAACAGACACGTAACCCACCTTTTTTCAATGACCGAAACTTTTCTTGGGCTATTTTTTTGCTAAATTTTTAAACCAAGCGTCTTTTTTGTCAGAAGAGAAGGAATTACACAAGGGAAAAAACACATAGACCCTTGGGCCCAAACCCACACACACAAACACGTAACACACACACAAAACACCACAAAACACACTAAAACCACAAAAAACCCCACCACACTACCCCCACAACACATACACATTTCTACCAAACACACACAACACACACACACACCACACACAAACACACACCACACACACAAAAAAACCAAACACAACACCCTCCCCACCCCACCAACCCCTTTTTCCCCCACCACTCTTACCTTCTTTTCCAGAAAAAAAAACCCAGAAAAACCCAATCACTAAAAACCCTTTCCCGAACCACAACTTAAAAAATTCCAAAAACACCCTTTGCCTGGTCCAACACACACACAAAAAGGACACACACAGAAACCAAACTCACACAACACAAACACCAACACAAAAACCCCAAAACACACAAAACACAAAGCTCACCACACACAACACAAACAAAACCCCCCACCACAACACAAAACAAACCCCAACACAACCCCAACCACAACACAAACACCACAACCCACACACCCCAACCCCAACCCCACATTTTTTAAAAAAAACTTTCTTATTCATTCCCAAAAAAAATTTTTAAAACCCCAATTATTTAAAAAACACCAACCCACCCCAACAAAAATCCAAAACCCTCCTTTCCAAAACACCACACAAAACCAAAAACACACACAAAAACACCCCACACCACACAACACACACATACAGTAAAAAACACACACAAAAAAAAACACAACAACAACACAACCCCCAAAACACACACACACACTCCCCCAACCCCAAACCCACACCCACAAACCACCCACACACCCCACACACACACACACCAAAACACACACCCCCAACAACAACACACACCCCCACACACACCCCCCCTAAATCACAAACCCGGAAAACAAAACAAAAAACCAATCCCAAAAACCTTGTCAACAACTTTCCCA
>CM054162.1:18644778-18649778 GCA_028751875.1 Rapana venosa
CCTAAAAAGATAATGTACTTTGACGGACATGAGGCAAGCCAGACGCTCTGATTCACTCAGCTATAGCGAGGTTTCATTTGTTCGTTTGGTTGGTTTGTTTGTTTCGTTTTTAGAGGGCGCGTTCATCCTGCAAAAAGCAAGCGCCAAAAACGGACGAATATCGAAATTCAAAACCCTGACTAGTTCTCGTCACCTTTTATCGCGTACACACTACTACATCCTTAGCTAAGTAGCTGAATTTATAACAGCGTTGGGTAATCAAAATTGGTACCGTCCCCCGACACTTCAAGCCAAACTGTGGTGTAGGTTACATATATGTATTACACACACACACACACACACAAATAGATTTTTCCCCCAAATATTTCGGCTTTCGCCTTCTGGGGAAGGGGGGGTATTAAAATGACGTGATGAAGGGACGTCAATCTCAATTTACGTCATTGAGAAACTTTGTTATGACATTGGGTAAATTAAACGTCATACTGAGACCATGTTAGAGAGAGAGAGAGGGAGAGAGGAGGAGAGGAGAGAGAGGAGAGAGAGAGAGAGAGATGGGGGGGGGGGGGGGGGGGGGACTTTACAGGGGACAATTATGGTATATAGTTAAGGTTCACACACACACACATAAAAACAAACACACATCACACTTGCGCGTGCACGCATGCACACACTATACCGCATATCCCACGCACACACACACACACACACACACATCCTTCCAGGAGACTATAAACGAGGTCCCGTGGGGGAGCGCACGCAGAACATCCCGCGCACATGCCAAAAACCCTTTTTCCACCTTCGGAAGATTAGGCAATTGTGCCCCAGTGCAAATGGTGACAAAATCTACAAAGCCGCACACACACACGGGAACTGGATGCAAAAAAACCCAGAAATAGGTGCCCATTCCATCATCCTCGAAACAAAGGAATAAATAAATAGAAATTTTAAACAATAAACACACATTGCGCGCGCGCACACACACACACACACACACACACACACACTCACTCACACACTCAAAACACAACACACACCACACACCCCACACCCCACAAACCACACACACTCACACACACACACACCACACACACACACACTCACACACCCACACACACACAACACACACACACACAACACACAAAAACCCACACACACAAACACACACACACACAAAACCACACACACACACCACACACCACACAAAAGGGCAAGTTAGTTTCCACCGGGCTTTAGCGTGGTTTCGTTTTGTTTGTTTTCGTTTTCAAGGCGTTCATCCGCTAAAGCAGATATAATTATAATCTGCAGAAACACTTACATAATTATGACTCTCTCCCCTTCTCACGACCATTTTCACTTGTGTTATCCGGCTGCTCTGCTTGTTAATACTGCCCCCTTGTTCGGCTGTCATTTCGCAGCGTGAAAAAGAAAAAAAGAAAAGAAAAGAAAGAAAGCAAGAAAGAAAAAGAAAGAGCGTGGTCGGTCACTTGCAGTGAAGTAGGTCGGTGGAAGTGTGGTTTGAAAATTGAAAAAAAAAAAGAAAAAGAAAAACAGAACGAACTGGTGTGTTTTTTGCTTCACTTTGTTGTCAACACAAAGAATATTATTATACTATTAAGTAAAAAGTTTGTTTTGGGATTTTTTTTTTAAAAAGAGAGAGAGAGAGAGAGAGAGAGAATGCGAATGCGAATGGTTTATTCAAAAGGCCTTGGCCACATTTGAAGGGGAAAAACACAAAGCACACACTATCATACAAGTGATATTCACATAAACAATAATTCAAAAAACATTAGCAAAACACGATCATTTTTCAAGAATTAAAAAGGGTGTCCCGCAGTCTAAAATGCTTTATATAGGAAAAGAGCCTAACTGTTTTGTAGTAATCATTTCCAGACGTAATGAGCATGATTAACCCTATGGAGACATGGTTGACGTAAGAACTTTCGAGGTATAAATGCTCTCTTAATTCGTAAGTTGTGAACACGTGAATAGAAAATGTATTTCGTCTTCAGTAGAACTATCACAAAGAGGACAAATCAAAACTATCTCGTTTACATTTTCTATAATAGAAATGATGCGTGTTCAATTCTGAGATACCAAATCTAAATTTTGTTAATATTATTTTCAAATGCCTATCCATTTTCATTGTTAAGTATAAAGAAATGCAATGTGATGGATTGATCAGACTATACATTTCATTCATATCTGCTACTATTTTCAATGTGTGAATGCCAGTCTTGCCACTGACATTCAATTAGTCTTTCACGAAAAAGTCGTAAGAACAAAGAGTGATTTTCAACGCCATGATTGAGCCACACATATCAAACCGTTCTCGTATAACTTTCTTTTAACTTTAGAAACCCCAGTTTGACTTGCCCTTTTCATCTAACAGATAAAACCTTTTATAGGCTTACGAGGAAGTCTATGTTGTTCCATCTGAGTCAATTTCAACCAAAAACAAATAACCTTACAGCTGTAACAATTGCAATGGGTTTTCGGTTCGTTTCTCCATATACAAAATTTATTAGGTGTTTTTACTGATACACCGAGAAATTTCTTAAGGGCAAATAAATGAACTTTCTCATATGAATACATGCTGCATCAAGTCCCCATATTCAGCCCCATACAATGCAATTGGCTGTACTTGTGAGTCAATAATTTCAAAAAATAAGCCAATGAATAATGTTCAGTTTATTTAACTTCTGCATTATGGAAATTAGAGCCCTCTTTGCCCTACAAGCAAGGCCCTTACAAGCAAACGTAAAACTCAACGTGTCGAAAAGTACAGTCCTAAGTATTTATATGCATTTACTACAGCCATAGTAACCCCATTGAACTGCCATCTTTCTTAGCAGCAAGATAACCACCTTTCTGAAAACAATTATGTTACTTTAGACATATTGACCTTTATTTGAAGCTTAGACGCTGATCTTTGTAAACAATTTAATTGATTTTGAAGGCCCTACTACAGTTTCAGATATTAATACAACGTCATCAGCAAAAAGTAGAATAAACAATTCTAAGGCTTCATCATCATGAAAGGAAACACCATGCTTTCAATATTCACGAACTTCTCTAGTTATTTCATTAATAAATAAAGAAAACAAAACAGGGCTGCATACATCCCCCTGCTTAACCCCAGTAGCACAGTTGATACAATCAGTTAATGAACCCCCACACCTAAGGTGGATCGGTGGTCTAGAGGTAACGCGCCTGTCTAGAAAGCGAAAAGTCCGGGTTCGTATCCCGTCTGGGCCCGAAACTTTTCCCCCATTCATTAGACCATGAGTGGTGGTCTGGGCGCTAGTCTTTCGGATGAGACGATAAACCGAGGTCCCGTGTGTTACAGAAAATTATGCAGCGCACGAAAAAAAAAACCCACGGCAACAAGAGAGTTGTCCTGGCAAAATTCTTAGAAAAAAGCCACTTGGTAGGGAAAGAAATACAGTTGAAAACAAACAAACAAAAAAAAAAAAAAAAAAAAACAAAAAAAAAGGGGTGGCGTGCTCTTGTGGCGACGGCTCTCCCGGGGAGAGCAGCCGAATTTCACACAGAGAAATCTCGTGACTTAAAGTGGTATAAATATAAATAAATAAATAAAATAAAAATTCTAGCTTTCACATGTTATACATGCTCATAACACAAGTAAGTAATTTCCCAGAAATTCCATTTTTTCCCAAAATTGGCCTAGTATACCTCTATTGACAGAATCAAACGCCTTTTCAAAGTCAATAAAGGCAATGTATAGCTTACGATTTAGACTAAGTTGTTTCTGTACACATGCAAGAAGTGTGAATATATGATCTATTGTAGAATAATTGCTCTTAAAACCAGCTTGAAATTCGTCTGTTATATTATTAGCTTCTACCCATCTCTGTTATATTATTAGCTTCTACCCATCTCTGAAGTCTGTGATTGATAATTGAACTATAGATCTTACTTGCAATATTACAAATCGATATACCTCTGTAGTTGTTTGGATCAGCAGTATTACCTTTTTTTACAATGGAAAAGAGAGAGAGGAGAGAGAGAGAGAAAATGAGAGAGAGAGAGAGAGAGAGAGGAGAGAGAGAGAGAGAGAGGAGAGAGAGGAGAGAGAGAGAGAGAGAGGATGAATACTTAACATACTAATGATTCTTTACAATCACTGTTATTGTTGCTTCTTGTTCTACTACTACTACTACTACTACTACTACTACTACTAGCGGGTGCTGCTGCTGCTACTACTACTACTACTACTACTACTATTGCTGCTGCTGATGATGATGATTCTGCTACTGCTACTAGTAGTGCTACAACTTTTCCTGCTACTGCTACTTCTACTACTGCTGCTGCGGCTGCTGCTGCTGCTACCGCTACCACTACTACTACTATATCTACATCTACCACTACGAGCACTACTACTACTACTCCTGCTGGTGGTGGTGGTGCTGCTGCTGCTGCTGCTGAGGATGATGATTCTACTACTACTACTACTACTACTACTACTACTACTACTACTACTACTACTGCTACTGCTACTACTACTACTGCTGCTGCTGCTGCTGCTCCTCCTCCTCCTCCTCTTCCTCCTCTTTCCCCTCTCCATACCATCACGACCACTATTCCAACTATTTATTTTATTTATTTATTTATAGCACTTAAAGTCACGCAGATATCTCTGCGTGAAATTCGGGCTGCTCTGCCCGGGGAGAGCGCGTTGCCACAAGAGCAGCGCCACCATTATTACTATTACTGATAATAATGATAACAACACTTTCCTTTGCGTTCGGTTGTTGTTTTATTTATTAAGTCTCTGAGTGGTGTAGTCTAATACTTAAGGACATGTGTTGTGGTATTGTTCATGCACTCAATAAAGTAGGATGTTCTGTTGTAATAGCTTCCAGCACAAACTAAAGAAAACAAAACAAAACCCCACCCTGCTAAACAAGATCCTACAGCTACTGATCAGGAAGAAAGAAAGAAAGGAAGGAATAAATAAACAAAGCAACAAAGAAACAAAC
>CM054162.1:18654778-18664778 GCA_028751875.1 Rapana venosa
GACACACATACACAAACACAGTCACACACACAGGTTCCCCACACAGTCACACTCACTCACACACACACCACTCTCTCCTCTCACACACACACACACACAAATACAGAGTCACACACTCAGTCACACAAAACACACCTCACACCTACACACACTCACACATTCACACCCACACAAAACACACACAGTCACACATCAGTCACAACTCTCACCACACCACAGTCAACACGTCACACACACTCACACACACTCTTCACACCACCAGTCACACCCCACAGTCACACACACGTCTCCCCCCACAGACACACACAGTCCACACACACACTCTCACACACACACAGTCACACACACAGTCACCACATCTCACCCCACACAGAGTCACACACTCAGTCACACACACACATCACACCATACAATATACACACTCACACGCAGATCACACACGTCCACACATACATCACACACACAGAATACACACACACTCACTCACCACACACACCCACACTCTCTCACACACACAAATACACACACAGAGTCACACACACTCCACACCCCACTCTCTCTCTCAAAACACACACAAACACAGAGTCAACACTCAGTCACACCCCACCACTCTCACACACACAACCCACACACACTCTCTCTCTCACACACACACACAAACACAAACAAGAGTCACCACACACACACACACACTCACACTCTCTTCTCTCTCACACCACCCCACACAGATACAAACACGTCACACACTCAGTCAACACACATACACACACACACTTTCTCTCTCACACACACACACACACACAGTCACACACTCAGTCACACACACATACACACACACACTCTCTCTCTCTCACACACACACTCAGTCTCACACACATACACACACACACTCTCTTCTCACACACACACAAACACAAACACAGAGTCACACACTCAGTCACACACACACACACACACTCACACACACCACACACACACACACACACACTCACTCACACACTCTCTCACACACAGTACACACACACACACACACACACACACACACCACACACTCAACTGTAACGTTTATAATTAAAAGTTGAATTATTTTTTTAAACCACATACCACACTACGTGTGATAGGAACAGACACGTAATCCACCTTTTCCTCAATGACACGCAACTTTTACTCTGGGCTATAAATTTTGCTCAATTTTACCAAGCGTCTTTTTTGTCAGAAGAGAAGGAATTACAACAATGGAAACACATAGATCTTGGCCAGCCACACACACACACACGTACACACACACACACACACACACACACACCAGTAACACACACACACAACAACACACACCACTACCACACAACACATACACACTACTACCATACACACACACACACACACACACACACCACACAACACACACCACACACACACATAACCATCACACACACCCTACCACCCACCACCAACACCTTTCTCCACCACCTCTTACCTTCATTCCAGAAAACAAATCAGAACAACCAATCACTCAAAACCTTCCGAACCACAACTTAGAAAATCCAAAACAGCCTGCCTGGTCCACACTCACACACACAGAAAGACACACACAGAAGACACACACACACACACCACACACACACACACACACATACAGTAACACACACACACACAAAGTCACTACACACACACACACACACGACAAACACACACACCACACACACACACACACTACCACACACACACCACACACACACATAACCACCACACACACCACACACACCACTACCACGACCACCACCTTTCTCCACCACCTCTTACCTTCATTCCCGAAAAAATCAGAACAACCAATCACTCAAACCTTCCGAACCCACAACTTAGAAAATCCAAAACAGCCTGCCTGGGTCCACACTCACACACACAGAAAGACACACACAGAAACACACACACACACACACACACATACAGTAACACACACACATATAGTAACACACAACACATACAGTACACACACACACACACACACCACACACACATCACAACACCACACACACACACAACACACACACACACACACCACACACACACACACACACACACACACCATACATACATACACACACACACACACACACACCACACCTCACAACACGACACACACACAACACACCACACACACATACATACATTCATACACACACAACACAAACACACACCACTCACAACACACACACACACACACACACACACACACCACACACACACACACACACACACACACACTCACAAA
The DNA here is from genome assembly GCA_028751875.1 of Rapana venosa. Classification (NCBI taxonomy): domain Eukaryota; kingdom Metazoa; phylum Mollusca; class Gastropoda; order Neogastropoda; family Muricidae; genus Rapana; species Rapana venosa. The sequence continues at coordinate 18,657,051 of CM054162.1, forward strand.
AGACGATTCTTAACACTTAAAACCCACGCATACGCACAGGCCAAGTGGGCGCTGTCAGATATGACATACACGACTAACTTGGCCAAGTCGGTAGGGAAGGAGGAAGGGAGAGAGGGAGAAAGAGAAAGAAGGGGAGAGGGAGAGAAGGGGAGAGGGAGAGAAGGAGAGGGGGTGGGGGGGGGGGAGAAGGGAGGGAGTCTCATTACCATGATTATATCAGACTTTTTAGCTCCCACCGTGAATGTCACGATTTTCATTACGTATTAATAATATATATGGGCCACTGGCGGAACCACTTACTATTAAGCTAAATATACTTACTACATACACAGACATTTCTAAACACACACACACACACACACACACACACACTCACACACACACACTCACCACACACACACACACTTCTACACACACACACACATTCTACATTCTATTCCGTCTAAAATCCCTAAATGTGAATAGACGTTACACTGAAGATATCACACATTCTACACACACACACATGCACATATTATATATATATAGAGAGAGAGAGAGAGAGGAATATATTATATATATATATATATATGTCTCTGTGTGGGTGCGTCGGTAATTATATATATATATATATATATAGAGAGAGAGAGAGAGAGACGAGAGAGAGAGATGAGAGAGAGAGGAGAGAGAGAGAGAGAGAGAGAGAGAGAGAGAGAGAGAGATGCGCATGCACGTACGCACGCACACAAAAGAATACAGACAGAAAGACACACCAGCCGTATTCAAAACACAACACAACTTTTACCCCACCCCCAAAAACCCCAAAACACACACACACACACAAACATCCGCCTCTTCACCACCCCCACACACACACACCACAACACACACAAAAAACACACACACACACACCACAGAGCCCATTCAAAAAGGGAAAAAAATGGGGGGGGGAGAGGGGGATTATTATTATATATTTTTACCCCCACTTTGGGTGCGTTTTATTATATTAATAATATATGGGGGATGGGGAAAAAAAGAAAAAAAAAAGAAAAAAAAAAAAAACCCCCCCCCCAACCACCACAACAAAATTTTACAACAAAACACACACCCGTTTTAAAACCCAAAAAAACTTCCTAAACCCCACCCAACACAACAAAAAATTGAAGAAAAAAAAAAAAAAAAAATTTCCCGGTTTTCTGAAATAAAAAAAAAAAAAAAAAAAAAAAAAATAAAAAAAAAGAGAAAAAAGAAAAAATCCATCCGACCACCACACAAAAAAACAACAAAAACACACCACCTAAAAAAACACAACACAACACCCCACCCCCCCCCCCCCCCACCCCAAAAACATCCCCCCCCCCCACCCCCACCACAACACACAAACACCAAACCACACACACACACACCAAAACCCCACAAAAACAAAAACCCCACCCCACCCCCCAAAACACAACAAAACACAAAAACCCCCATCTCCGGCAAAAAAAACACAACAAAACCCCACCCCCCCCCCCCCCCACCCCACCCCCCAAACCCCCCACCCACAAAACAAACACCTTCAGCCCCCCCCACACCACACACACACCAAAAATAGAAAAAAAAAAAAAATTCCGCATTGGACAACACTTGGGAACCTAAAACGGGAAAACCCCCAACAAACGCACACTTTTTCTGAGTTTAAAAGAAAAAGAAAAAAAAAGAAAGAAAAAGAAAAAAAGAAAGAAAAAAGGGCCGAGTCCTGAACATTTCTGTCTTTTTTCCTTAAGATTGTTTTGCTCTTTTTGCTGACTGCTTTTTGTGTTTTTTTTTCTTTTTCTTTTAATTTCTTTTATATCGGGGATAAGGGAAAATAACATTATGTGCTTTTTTTTTTTACACCCAACCCCCGTGTGTTGCGGATTTGAAAAATTTGTCATCTGTTCCCACGGCACACAATGTTACTTTACAAAAAAGCGGACAGGTTTTTAACGTGTGCGCAAGATGTTCTGCGTGCTTCGCACCGGACTGGGTTTTTAGTTCATCCAAAAGATTGGGGGGGAAGTGGATCTGCACTGATGTTAATTTGGGGTGGTGGTGATGATGGGGGGGTGGGGTGGTGGCGGGGGGGTGGGGGGGAGGGGAGAGAGAGAGAGGGGAAGAGGGGAGAGAGAGAGAGAGGGAGGAGAGAGAGAGAGAGAGAATTGTGTTGTGTGGTGTTCCACGCGCGTTGTGTGTGTGTGTGTGGTTGGTGCACGCACGTGCAAAGTATGTGGTGTTTTCATTTATGATTGCCCCGTGTGTGTGTTGTGGGGGGTTGTGTTGTGTGTGTGGGGTGTGTGTGTGTGTTCTGAGAGAGAGAGAGAGAGAGAGTTGTGTGTGTGTGTTGTGTGTGTGTTTGTGTGTGTTTGGGGGTGGTGTGTGTGTGGTGGTTGTTTTGAGAGGATGTATGGTGTCTTGAGTTTGTGCAATGACGACAATGATGTGAGTGGCAGAACATGCACGGTGAAAATATTAGTGCGCACTAAAGGGTGTATGGGTTTTTGTGCATTTTTGCACTAGTAGTGTACATTTGTGTGTGTGTGGTGTGTGTGTGTGTATATGTGGTGGTGTTTTTTGGCATGCTAGCTAGGTAGTGTGGTGGTTTTTACGTGCTTGCTATGTGTGGTGTGGTTGTGTGGAAAGGTGTTGTGTGTGCGTGTGCGCGCGCGTGCGGTGTGTGTAATCGCACACACGCGGCACGTAAGTTGCAGGAGCATGGCGTGGATACACAAAAGTACGCACCTTCGTGGGGGTGTTTTTGTTGGGGTTTTTTTTTCCCCTCATGAGGTAAGAGTGTGTGGGGAAAGGACCCCTTAATCATCATAAGGAAAAATTTTTGTCCTTGCTAGCCCTCCACTAGTAGCCACCACCCCACACACCCCACACACACAACACACCACACACACACACCACACACGCACGCACGCACAGCACACAAAAAAACACACACCACACCACACCACTACAACACACACGCACCCCATCACACACGCGACGCCTCACTTACGAGCGCCGCCGCACCACACACACACACCCACAGATTTAACGCACGCACACACACATGCACCACTACATGTTTGATGCGTTTTGTGTGTGTGTGTGTTGTGTGGTGTGGGTGGGGGGTGTGGGTGTATGTAATGGAAACCCACGTGTCCCCGTAAGGGGGCAAGCATGCACATGATTTGAAAAACACATTACGTACGCATCCCCGTGCGTGTGGGGTGTGGGTGTTTTTTAGTTGGTTTTGGGGTTTTACGCCTCCCAAAAGTGGTTCACTCACACACACACACCACAGCAAGACTCACACCACACAACAAAACACACCACACACACACACACTACGAGCGGGGGGCGCGCCCTCCACATTACTGCACATGGGACACTCACGCGGGCGCGCGCGAACGGACCACACATCAACACAACACACACACACACCACACACAACACAACACCCCAAACAGTCCTTTCTTTTCGGGCCCTTTTCCCACTTGCCTGCCCTTCAACTTTCCCCACAAAAACACAACACCACAACACCACTCAAAACCCGCGCGCCCCCCACATAACACATTGTGGGGGTTGGGTGGTGTGTGTGTGGGGGGTGGTGTGTGGTGTGTGTGTGTGTGTAATGTGTGGTGTGTTAACACCAGACAATTTTGGGGGAAAATATAAGCACAAACACACACAACCACACACACACACAAACACACACACACAAAACCACCACAAACTACACAAACAAACCCAAAACACCACACAAACACACCCCAAAACAAAACAACCACACACAAACACAACAAACACACACACCGCACCACACACACCACACACACACACCACACGTCACAACAGGGGCACGTAACCAGCTGCTAAAAATTTGCTGGTGCTAAATAAGTTTGAGTCAAACAGACTAAGACTCGGTCTAGTTCAGCTGGGGTTTGTTTGGAGGACCCATGCAAAAGAAAAAAGTAAGGGGCCTTGAAAAAGACAGAAAAGGGTCCCCAGCCAAACCCGGCATCGAAAACCTTTCGGTGCAGTCACAACTGGAAACCGTGACCCCCAACTTACTCCCCCTGACCACCAAGTGACGCCCCCTGGCAGACCTAAACGGGTGATCTTACTCTGTATAAGATCCCCTCTTAGAGAAAAACTGTGGCTGACCGGGCCGTCTTTGCTTCCCACGGGGCCCCCACAAGAAAAAAAAGGCCCGCAAAAACGCCCACATGGTGACAGGGGGACACAGACTGATCACTTGACTCCCCCGCTTCCCATCCTCCCCCCCAAAACCAATCGCGGAAGGGCGAAACGATTGCCACATCCCCCGCAGCAATCAACAGAAAAGGTCAGGGCTAAAAAAATCCCAAAGCAAAACATCCAGAAGCCAGCCAGTTACGTAAAAAGATGGGTGTGCAAAATGAATTGGCAGAGTCAAATAATTTCTAAGTTGAAGGGCCCCAAACTTCGGGTTTTCCCCATGTGTTTTAGCTCTGACTCTATTCTAGGGGGAGTCAACAGTGTGGGCGGGGTTTTGTCCTAGGGCTTAAATGTTAAAAAATTTAAAACCCATCTGACTTTGACACATCTCCCACCCGGGGTTTGGGAAGATTGATCCCAAGGAAACCCAGTGCATGTTACCACTGTGGTATCAATGATCTAAAACCACAGTCCACATCGGGCCCAGTCAAAAAAAGGTTCAAAAGAAAAAAAAATGTGATGCCCTCATTCCCTGACACCAAAATTGTCAAGCAAAATTGAAACCCAAAAAATTTTAAATCTTCAGATAAAGTGATAATTTAATGCTTTTATTTTTTCTGAAATTTTTAAATTAAAAAATTTTTCCCTTCATTTCCATGCCAACATAAGCCTTTGCTAAACCCATTTAAAAGACCCCCTGCATCAAACACCCATGGGTCCGCATTCTTCCCAAAAACAGGCGGGGCTGTGCTCTTTAGTCTGGGAAAAAACCAAAGGGGAACCAAGACGTGGGTTTTACAAAAAAAATTTTTACCCGTCCCCCAGATCCCCCTATGTCTCTGAAAATTACCAGCTACACCCAGCCCCCCACCCGGGGCCCGTTTCCTTCCCAAGTGTACCATTTCCCCTTGGTGGGACAGCAGAGACGACAAAACTTTGATGTGGAGAAACTGTGACGGAGTTTGAAACATAACTTGTGTGCAATAGCTTAGCTGGGGTGTTTTTTAGTTTTTATTCTACCCACAGTAGATCTGCTTTTTTTTACTTGACTCGGGTGAGTGTTTATTTTTTTGGCAAAAATTTTATTTCACAAAAATGTTAATTTTAATTTGTTTAATGTTTTGTTTTTTGCAGTTTAGGGTTGTTTTTGTTGTTTTGAAAAAAAAATTTTTTTTTTTTTATTTTTAAAAATTTTTTCCAAAAAAAAGGGGGGGGGGGGGGGGGGGGGGGGGGGGGGGGGGGGGGGGGGGGGGGGGGGGGGGGGGGTTTTTTTTTTTTTTTCCCCAAACAATTTTAAAAACAAATTTTATTTAAATCAACACTTTCCAACCAAAATTTAAAAATTTTAAAAATTTGTTACTCCCCAAGAAACCAAAAAAATATAACTGTGGTTTCAACCAGTATAAAGGTATGGTAAAAATCATGTCCCTTTTTTAAGAAGGGGGGATACTCCCCAATTTCCCCCCCAAATTATAGGTTCCCGTTACCTCAAAGTGGCAGGTAAAATTTGGGGGAAAATTTTTAAAAAATTTTAAAATTTGTATACCCTTCAAGGGGGCCCAATGTATGAAAACCCAAAAGGAAACCCTTAAAAAAATGAAAAAGGTTATGCGGAGTTTTTGCACTTTTTCCCTTTTTTAAAGATTTTTAAAAAAAAAATTTAAATTTTTAAAAAAAGTTTTTTTTTTTTTCTTATTTTTTTTGGGGGTTTAAAAATTTAATTTTGGGGGTTTAATTTGTTTTTTTTTATTATTTTTTTTTAGGGAAAAAACCCTAAAATTTATTTTATTTAAAGCAAAAACAATTTTTTAAAAACAGGAAAAAAATTTAAAAATTTTAAATTTCAAAAAAGCAACTTTGGGAAAAAAATTTTTAAAATCCTTTAAAATTCAAACGAAACTTTGCACAAAATAACCCTTTTATTCCCCTTTTACTGGAAATTTTCTGTGCCACTTTTTACCCCCCCAAAAAAACCCCAAAAAAATAAATTTTAAAAAAAAAACCCCGAAATTTGGGAAAAAGAAAAAACAAATTATGTTTAAAAAAATTTTTAAAAAAAAACTGTTGTAAAAAAAAAAAAAAAAAAATTATTAAATTGGGGGTTTTTTAGGAAAGAAAAATTTTATTTCTTTTTTTCCCCTGAAATTTAAAAAAAAATTTTTTAAAAAAAAATTTGGGAAATTATAAAAAAAAAGGTTAAAATTTTCCAAATTTTAGGAACGGGAATAAGATTTTAAAAAAATAAAAAAGAGGGCCCCAGAAATTTTTTTTTGATAATGCTTTAATTTCACTTAAAAAAGAAAAAAAGAAAAAATTAAAAAAACGTTGCCCGTCCGACAATTTTTGCATTAAGTTTCAAAAATCATTTTTTACAAAAAATCTTATATTTTTAACTAAAAGATGGGGTCATTGCATTTCAATAAGTTAAAAATTACCCAAAAATTTTTTATTCCCAACCTAATAAAAAATTTTTAAGGGAGGATCCATAAAAAAAAATCCTTTTAATCAATCAGGGGAAATAAATCTGCCCCCTAAAAAATTTTTTACCTTACAAAGGAAAATGGGAAATTTAAAAAGTTGATTTTTATAAAAAAAAAAATCCCGAACAGCAAATTTTAAAAAAAATAAATTTGTTTGGAAAATTTAAAAAATAAAAAAAATTTGCAAAGAAAAATTTCGAAATTTTTAAATTAAAGGTAGACCAAATTTGGATCAAAATTTAGGTAAAATAAAAATATGGGGTTTTTCTCCCCGATTTTTTTTTAAAAGTTTTTTAGCAAAGAAAAAAATAAGAGTGGTAATTTTTAAAGGTAATCCCCAAGGGTAAACCCCCAATTTGTAATCCACCATTTAATAACTGCAAAAATAATGGGTTTTTTCAAAGGGAAACTTGAAAAATTTTTTATTGCAGTATGGGGACTAAAATAAAAAAAAGATTTAAAAAATAAAAAATAATAAAGCCCGTTTTAAAACCAAAAAATTTTCTTTAAAAGGATTAAAGCCCAAAAAAAAACATGGTTTTTAATAACAGTTGGAAACTACCCAAATTTAAATTACTAAAAATTTTTCAAAAAAAAAAAATAAAGGCAAATTTTTTAACTTTTAAAATTTTCTTAAACACAATTGAGCTTAAATTACAAAAACGAAAATTCATAAATTACTGGAAAAGTAAAAAGTTTGGGACAAGGAAAATTAATTAAAAAGTTCAATTTTGTTTTGAAAAACAAAAAAGAAACTTTTTTTAGGTAAAATCTTTAAAATTAAAAAAACAAAATTAACCCTTAAGGCTTCACTTAGTTCCGTTATGAATTTGGGAATACAAAAGTTTGGACAGCTTTGGGGAAAACCTTAATCTGTGAAATATGTTTTTGAAAAGAAAAATGAAAATTTTTAGGAAAAGGGAAAAAATTTTTTAAGTTTTCCAAAAACAAAAAAAAAAAATTTTTTTCCTTAAATTTCCCCTTTAACACTTTTTTTTGAAAGGGGAAAATTTTAAATTTATCCAAAAAAAAGGGAAAAAGGGAAAACTTTCCATTGGGG
>CM054162.1:18669778-18672278 GCA_028751875.1 Rapana venosa
GTCACAAACAGTTATATACAGTCACAAAACAGTCATATACAATCACAAACAGTCACAAACAGTCATATACAGTCACAAACGGACATATTATACAGTCACAAACAGTCATATTATACAGTCACAAACAGTCCTATACAGTCCTATACAGTCACATACAGCCACAAACAGTCACATACAGCCACAAAGAGTCATACACAGTCACAAACAGTAATATACAGTCACAAACAGTCATATACAGTCACAAACAGTCATATACAGTCAGTCACAAACAGTCACAAACAGCCACATACAGTCATATTATACAGTCACATACAGTCATATACACGCAAACTTCCGTCCAGTGCGTGCTTCCGATCTCACGGTGGGGGCGGGGGGGAGGAGGGGGAGGAGGGGAGAGGGGAGAGGAGGGGGGGAGGGGGGAGGGAGGGGGGGAGGGGGGGGGGGGGGGGGGGTCGCACCACTGTTGGCCGTCGCTCTTTCTCTGTTTTCGGTCCCTCCACATGGAACGACCTCCCTCTTCCACTTCGCCAAAAGCCTTCATTTGATTCTTTCAAATCTAGCCTCAAAACGCACTTATACTCTACTTGAGATCTTCCCTTTGTTATCTGTTCCTACTTCTCAATAGCTGCCTTCACCTCCACCACCCCCACCTCAGTGTGTTGTGTATATACATTTGATATTTGTTTATCTTGATATTTATGGCTGGTTGCATGCGTGTGAATGATTTGAATGCAAGCGCTTTGATTTGTTTACTTTGCAAGATTCAGCGCTATATAAATTCCATGCATTATTATTATATGTATAAATCTCACCACTGGTGAAGCTTAGAGCTCTGGCCGAAAAAGAAAAGAAAGAGAAAAGAAAGAACAATTACAGTTCTTATTCTGGAAACTTTCTGCCTGAGAGAAAAAAGAAAGTGTGTGTGTGTGTTGTGTGTGTGTGTGTGTGTGGTGTGTGTGTGTGTGTGTGTGTGTGTGTATGTGTGTGTGTGTGTGTGTGTGTGTGTGTGTGAGTGTGTGTGTGTGTGTGTGTGTGTGTGTGTGTCTGTCTTTCTGTCTGTGAGTGTGTGTGTGTGTGTGTGTGTGTCTGTGAGTGTGTGTGTGTGAGTGTGTGTGTGTGTGTGTGTGTGTGTGGTGTGTTGTGTGTGTGTGTGTGTGTGTTGTGTGTGTGTGTGTGTGTGTGTTGTTGTTGTTGTTGTTGTTGTTGACTTCAATTTTACGTCTGTTCACTTCTAGTGATATTAGACGAGGGGGAACAAATGGAGGGGTGGATGTCTTATTAACAACAAAAAATAGATAAATAAATAAATAAAATATATATAAAAAATAAATAAATAAATAAAGAAATTTAAAAAAATGTACCCCCCAAACACCAACCATGCTTTTTAAAAAAATCACATAAAGAAACTTCGCAATGCAACAGGAATTATAAAAACCTAAAAACATGTCATTAACGTTAATGCAACTATAACAAATGTCCTAAGGGACTGCGATAAAGGCCTTTCACAATTTCAAATGCCAGTTTTAAATTATTGAATATGCTGGTAAGGGAATTTTCAGAAAAATGGGGCATGAAAGGTTTTACACTCTGGCAGTCAAAAAGTATATGAGTATTGGTGATATTCTCACCACATAGAATTTTTTTCTGAATTTGATTATTAATGCATTTAGTTTCATTCTATAAAATAAAGCAGTAATTCTTCTTGACGTAAAAACATTTACACAAGCCTTTGAATGGTTCACGACTGTTAAATTATCGGTGTTAATTGCAGTTCTAGTTAAAGATCTATCATTTTGCTGATTAGTTTCGGTGACCTGTCTCCATGATTTTTGTTCTAGTAAGCTGTACCCCTCTTTTAAGGATAGAGGCACATGCAATTCTATTGCATCCCGTTCATGTTTTGCACCTTTTTTGGCAGCTCTATCCGCCCACTCATTTGGAAAAAATCCAGCGTGTGAAGGCACCCAACAAAAATTAACACTTATGCCCTTTAAGGTTAAGAGATGGATAACATGCTTAATTTCTAATATAACTTTTAAGGTTTCTTATAACATGGAGATTTTAAAGCATACAATACCGACTTAGAATCAACGCAAAGAAGGATTTGAAATATATACAGCCTAACAGTACACCTGAATAAGGCCTCCAAAACATACGGCATGGAAATCAGTGCAGAGAAGACCAAACTGATGACTAATAACACCAACGGCATTAGCACTGATATCAGGGTTAATGACCAGAAGCTGGAAACAGTTCAAAGCTTCAAGTACCTGGGAGCCATTGTATCAGACCAGGGATCCAAGCCAGAAGTAGTATGCAGGACTGCACAGACAATAACAGGACTGTCAAAACTAAACACTATCTGGAGAGATTAAAATATCTCACTTATCTCCAAGATCAGACTAATGCGCTCCCTTGTCATATCCATATTTCTGTATGCCTGTGAATCATGGACCCTGACTGCAGATTTGGAGAGAAGAGTACAGGCGGTGGAGATGAG
>CM054162.1:18677278-18684778 GCA_028751875.1 Rapana venosa
CCATTGATGATGAGGTCAACACCAGACTCGCCAAAGCAAGCGCTGCCTTTGGCAGACTTCGAAAGAATGTGTGGAACAGGAGAGGCATCTCAACAGAAACCAAGATCAAGGTCTACAAAGCGGTAGTGATCACCACCTTGCTCTATGGCTCAGAGTCATGGACAGTCTACCAACGCCATGCTAAAAAGCTGAACCACTTCCACACCACCTGTTTGAGAAAACTGTTTGGCATCAAGTGGCAGGACAAGATCCCAGACACTGAGGTGCTCACTAGAGCAAACCTTCCCAGCATCCACACCATCCTGATGCAGACCCAGCTTCGCTGGGCAGGCCATGTAGTTCGCATGCCAGACCATCGGCTCCCCAAGAAACTTCTGTTTGGCGAACTTCAGCATGGAAAGCGCTCCCAGGGAGGCCAGAAGAAACGCTTCAAGGACACTCTGAAAGCCTCACTGAAAGCCCTCAACATTGAGATAAACTCATGGGAGCAGGCAGCAATGGAGAGGCCACAGTGGCGAGCAGCTGTACGCAGTGGCGCCAAGGCCCACGAAGCAAACAAAATTGCGACAGCTGAGCAACGCAGGCAAGACAGGAAAGATAGAGCCTCCAAGTCTCCAAAAGCAGCCACTATACCCTGTCCATACTGCTCAAGAACTTTTCAAGCACGGATTGGCCAAATAAGTCATCTTCGCACCCACAGAAATGGACCCTCGCAATCCCAGGATGAATAGATGGTCATCATCGATCCCGATGGACGAAGAAGAAGAAGAAGAAGAAATATATATATATATCCCTAAGGGCAGGGACTGGATGTAAAAAAAGCCCATGGGTGCTTATTCATTATCCTCGAAATAAAAGAATTTGTCATTGTCATTGTCACACAAAGAAACAAACGGACGAGAACTTCATCCCAGTACCACACAAGCTTAGCCACAATACAGACTGCTGCATCACATGTAAGGAGGAAAGGGAATCACTGAATGGCTCATTTACAGGACGCTGAGCCACGCATGCACAGAGTGCAGTGGACAAATACTGCTATCTATAAGTTGGTGAACAATGCAAAACCAACCAACCAACCAACCAACCAACAAATATATTAAAACAAATGTTTCAGTTACCTCGTAGATTTTATTTTGGGGGGCTGTTTCCTTATGGAGGTTTGTTTTTTGTTTTTGTTTACTGTTGTTGGGGGTTTTTTGTTGGTTTTTTGGGGTTTTTTTTGGTTGGTTGCTTTTTGTATGTTGGTTGGTTTTTTGATAGGGGGGGAGGGGGGTTGTTGGAGGGGGGGGGGGGTCAAAGAATGTCATAAAATGGGGGAAGGGGAGAGGGGAGTGGACAGACGGAAAGACAGAGACATATAGACTGATTGAGAGAAAAAGAAAGAGATAAAGAGAAAAAGACACCGATAGACAGACAGACAGACAGACTGAGAGATAGATAGATAGATAGATAGATAGATAGATAGATAGATAAATAGATAGATAGATAGATAGATAGATAGAAATAGATACACACTGACTGAAGAAGAAACAGAGGGAAAGACACAGAATAACAATTAACAGAATTAGACTGAGAGATAGAGTAGAAAACAAATAAACGAAAGAAACCAGAAGGACAGATCAAAAATATACACAACCAGACAGACATTAGAATAGCAGAGACAGACACAGACCGAGAGACAAGACGAAAGAGCCAGGAGATAAACAGACAGACAGGTAGAGATAAAAACGGGGAAACGAACAGTATACTAGTGGTAGGGGCAGACACACTGAACGCTCTAAAACCGTGAAATACCACCACACTAGCCTAGCTTTCCTTTCTCTGCACCAACCTCGCAGGGAAGGCTACACTCCTGCTTTAAATTTGTGGCACTTTTCCTTCTAGTTTTTGTATACGACTCATTTTCCCCCAGCCAAGTTAAGCAGCGTCGAGCGTGGTTACCAGTTGGATGGGTGACCGTTTGCGCGCCTTGGCTTCAGTACAGTTCCCCCAGTTCCCCCAGCTGTAAATGGGTACCTGCCCTCTTTAGGGCCAGGGAAGGTAAAGCAGCGAGGGAGAGGAGATGGGCGCCGCCCTCAATATGCTGGCCCTAGAGAAGTGAGGTCTCTGACGCCTCGCCTCGCTCCCCTACGACCTTATAGGTTATGGGACTCCTTTACCATACTCATACCGCACGTACTAAGGCATCCACAGAGATGAAAACTAAAAACCTTTTTTTTTTTTTTTGGTGAAAGACTAGCCTCTGACTTAAAACTCGTGTGATTTTGCAAAAAATTTGGTTGGTTTGAATTTTTTTTTTTTTTTTTAGCAAACACTGTACTCCCTCAGTCCTTTGTCGTCTGCTAGCCTCCTAACCGCAATATGCATGCGCGGGGTCAACACTGTAGGAACAAATGCAATCCTTATTATTTCATAATCATTTCCAACTTTCTCGAGACTACTTGGTATTAATATTGCTCTATGTTCTCAATCTCAAAAATAGTGCACAGTGCATTTTTTTCATACTTTAAAAAATCTGTGAAAATCACCCCAAAATGTTCCGACTAGCACTCTGTAGAACTACATGACCCACAAGCTATAACAGGAGTGTAACCGAAAGGTCTCCCCCCCCCCCCCTCCCCCAAATACCACCCCACCCTTCTTCCCTGCTCCCCCCCCCCCCCCCCTTCCCTTTTTAAATGTAGGGGCGATAACAACATCTCAGAAGCCTGCATCAGCTCTGTTTCTGAAGCCGATGGAGAGAGACAGAGACAGACAGAGACAGAGAGACACAGAGAGAGAGAGAGAGACAGAGACAGAGACAGAGAGAGAACGATACACTTTAAGTCTGAAAGTTGGCAATTATGCCGTGAGAAAGAAAACACGGTGCCGCCGCTTTTATCTTTTCGTGATAATACACCACGTATAATCAATATATTATAGAATCGTACAGTGTGAAGACTTTTTTTTTTAAATAAGAAGAAAAAAAAGATAAGTTGTTGTGGGGGAGAGGTCGAGTGAATAGTACATTTAATGCTTTCAGAACAAAACAGTCGAGGGTTCGAATCTCACTCGTGGCAATCAATTTGAACAGACTTGTCTTTTTCGGAACCAAAATTCGTGCACATTCTTTACCTTCTCCCGTTCATTTTTCGAATAACATTCTAAACCGAGGTCCCATGCAAAGACGTAAAAACGAATATTCTTGCCCGCAAGTTAAATCTTATACTACTAACCTTTGAAGAAAAGAATACCATTGCAAGCTAGTTGGAATGGGTGATATAAGAGAAAAACGCATGCCCTCTAGAGATGTGTTTAGAATACAATCCCTGAAAACGGAATATGGCTACCTTAATGGTGAAAAAAACCGCATACACACGCATAAACTTTGAAAAAAAGGTCATTTGAGCGCTTGGATTTGTTGCTTTACAAGATTCAGCGCTATATAAATTCCATACATTATTATTATTATTATTATTATTATTATTATTATTATTATTATTAAAATAAAAACAGACACATCATATAGAAATTTCCCCACAAAACTTTCAAGGTCCTAAGAAACAGCAAAAGTATTACCTCTTCACTTAAGATTTTTAAGCCATCTAGAATAACTTCATTCACTTTAAGAAATGAGATCAAGCAAAATAAAAACAAAACAAAACCCAACAACACAGAGAGAAAAAATACTGAAACAGGTAGATGGACAGACACAGACACAGAAAAAGACTGAGACGAAGACTGAAGAGAGAGACAGAGAAACAAAAACAGACATAGAAAGAAACAGAAATAGATTGTAGCAAATACAGAAACGGAGAAACAAACAGACAGGAGCAGAAACAGAGAAAGCAGACACAGAAACAGAGGCAAACAAACAGGTAGGGGCAGAAACAGAGGCAGCAGGGGCAGAAACAGACAAACGAATGAACAGACAGTGGCAGAAACACAGAAATAAGACACAGAAACAGAGAAACAAACGAAATGACAGAGGCAGAAACAGAGAAAGCAGAGACAGACACTGAGAAACAAACGAACAGACAGAGTCAGAAACAGAGGAAGCAGACACAGAAACAAAGAAACAAACGAACAGACAGAGGCAGAAACTGAGGAAGCAGCGACAGAAACAGAAAAACAGACAGACAGGGGCAGAAACAGAGGAAGCAGAGACAGAAACAGAGAAACAGACAGACAGGGGCAGAAACAGAGGAAGCAGAGACAGAAACAGAGAAACAAACGAAATGACAGGGGCAGAAACAGAGAAAGCAGACACAGAAACAGAAACAGGGGCAAACAAACAGACAGGGCAGAAACAGAGAAAGCAGACACAGAAACAGAGGAAAACGAACAGACAGGGGCGCGCAGAAACAGCAGAAGCAGACACACAAACAGAGACAAACCCACAGACAGGCAGGGGCAGAAACAGAAAAGGCACAAATCAGTAATTAATGCCCTCATTATCTATCTCGCTCAAACCACACAAGCAGCCTTTTTTCCCCCTCTCTCTCTCTTCTATATCTGTCATTATCAGATAATGTTACATCATTACTGTCGTCTTCATCATCACCATCCATACAGAGAGAGACAGACAGACAGAGACAGACAGAAATACACAGAGAGACAGGCAGAAAAATAGAAAGAAAGAAAGAGATAGACAGAGACAGGCAGAGAGACAGGCAGAGAGACAGACAGAGAGACAGGCAGAGAGTCAGACAGAGAGAGAGAGAGACAGACAGAAGACAGAGAGACAGGCAGGAAGAAAGAAAGAAAGAGAGAGAGAGAGAGAGAGGCAGAGACAGACAGAGACGGAGAGACAGGCAGAAAGACAGACAGAAAGATAAACAGAGAGAGAGAAAGAAAGAGAGAGAGACAAGCAGAGAGAGAGAGAGGAGAGAGAGAGAGAGAGAGAGAGAGAGAGAGAGAGAGAGAGAGAGAAAGAAGAAAGAAGAAGAGAGAGAGAGAGAGAGAGAGAAGAGAGAGAGAGAGAAAGAGAGAGAGAAAGAGAGAGAGAGAGAGAGAGAGAGGAGAGAGAGAGAAACAGACAGACAAAGACAGAGAGCGAGACAGACTGACAAAACAAACTGACAGACTGACAACACAGACTGACTGACAGACAGACAGACAGACAGACAGACAAGGGTTCCATTTACAGCCCAAAACTGTGCAATCTCAGGATCAATGCTTACTTACATGTTTTGTGTTTATCTGGTGTCGCTTCGATGCTGCCCAAAGTGTTCCTTTACAACCGTTGCTCCGAGGTGATGGCTATTGACTATGATACGGGGACCTGTCTGAAACAGAGAAAAGAAGCAGAGGGATCGTTAACATTCGTGTTTTGAAATCTCTCTCTCTCTCTCTCTCTCTCTCTCTCTCTCTCTCTCTCTCTCTCTCTCTCTCTCTCTCTTCTCTCTCATGAAGCTGTGCAATTTACAGTGAATGTGCCATTTACAATGAGTGTGCCATTCTGCAATGAGCAAGCCATTCATAACGAATGCGCCTTTGAAACGGATGTGCCATTTCTGATAAATGTGCTATTTATTTACCATGAGTGTCAATTTACAATGAATGTGCTATTTACAATGTGTGCCGATTTATCTACAAAGAATGTGTCTTTGACGATGGATGTACGTTTTACAATAAAATGTGCCACTTGACAATGGATGTGCCACTGATAATAAATGTATCGTTTACAATGAATGCAACACTTACATACAATAAATGCGCCCTTGACACAATGAATGCAACACTTACATACAATAAATGCACCATTTACACAATGAACGCAAAACTTACAATAAATGCACCATTTACACAATGGATGCAACGCTTACATACAATAAATGCGCCATTTACACAATGAATGCAACACTTACAATAAATGCGCCATTTACACAATGAATGCAACACTTACATACAACAAACGCGCTATTTACACAATGAATGCAACACTTACATACAATAAATGCGCCATTTACACAATGAATGCAACACTTACATACAACAAATGCGCCATTTACATAATGAATGCAACACTTACATACAATAAATGCACCATTTACACAATGAATGCAACACTTACATACAATAAATGCACCATTTACACAATGAATGCAACACTTACATACAATAAATGCGCCATTCACACAATGAATGCAACAGTGACATACAATAAATGCGCCATTCACACAATGAATGCAGCACTGACATAACAATAAATGCGCCATTTACAATGAATGCAACTCTGACATACAATAGATGCGCCATTTATAATGAATACAAAACTTACATACAATAAATGCACCATTTACACAATGAATGCAACACTGACATACAATAAATGCACCATTTACACAATGAATGCAACACTGACATACAATAAATGTGCACATGACACAATAAATGTAACGCTTACATACAATAAATGCGCCATTTACAATGAATGCAAAACTTACATACAATAAATGCGCCATTTACACAATGAATGCAACACTTGCATACAATAAATGCGCCCATGACACAATGAATGCAACACTTATATAAAATAAATGCACCATTTACAATAAATGCAACACTTACATACAATAAATGCGCCATTTGCAATGAATGCAAAACTTACATACAATAAAATCAATGCGCCCTTGACACAATGAATGCAACACTTGCATACAATAAATGCGCCATTTACAATGAATGCAACACTTACATACAATAAATGCGCCCTTGACACAATGAATGCAACACTTACATACAATAAATGCGCCATTTACATACAATGAATGCAACACTCACATAACAATAAAGGCGCCATTTACAATAAACGCAACTCTGACATAAAATAAATGTGCCATTCACACAATAAATGCAAAACTTACATAATAAATGCGCCATTTACACAATGAATGCAACACTGATATAACAATTTATTCGCCATTTACATACAATGAATGCAGCACTGATATAAAATATATGCGCCCCTGACACAATAAAATTAATGCAACACTGACATACAATAAATGCGCCATTTACACAATGAATGCAACACTGACATAAAATAAATGCGCCATTTACACAATGAGACTATAAACCGAGGCCCCGTGTGCGAACGCATGCAGAACATCTTGCGCACACGTTAAATCCTGTTCCGCTTTTCGAAAGAGTAGGCCATTGTGTGCCGGTGGGAACAGATGACAAAATTTACAAAACTGCATACACACGTGGAGTGGATGTAAAAAAAAAAAAGCACCTGAGTGCTTATTCCATTATCCTCGATATAAAATAACAAATATAAATAAAATAAAAATAAAAAATTTTAAAAAATGCAACACTGACATACAATTAATGCGCCATCTGCAATGGCTGTGCTGCACACGACGAACGCTCCACAGGAGGGTGATCAGAGAGACAGACAGATCTAGAAGAAGACCACAGCAAACAATATAACAACCGTCGATATCATCCTGGTTGCTGCCCACAGCAAACTGCCCTGCGGCCATTGAAGTCTTTATATTTGCTGGCCGCCAG
>CM054162.1:18689778-18692278 GCA_028751875.1 Rapana venosa
AACGTAAGCACGAGACCTTTCACGCGCATGGGGACAGACAGATGGATTTTGAACGTAAGCACGAGACCTTTCGCGCGCACTGGGACAGACAGATGGATTTTGAACGTAAGCACGAGACGTTTCGCGCGCACTGGGACAGACAGATGGATTTTGAACGTAAGCACGAGACGTTTCGCGCGCTTGGGGACAGACAGATGGATTTTGAACGTAAGCACGAGACGTTTCGCGCGCGTGGGGACAGACAGGGGATCTGGATGTATAGTCTCCTCTGTGAACAGCTTGTAGAGGACTGACGTTGGCATCTCTGTTCTCACTGCTGGCAGAAATCCCTTCGAATGAGCAACTCAGCGGATCGTGCGCTGCACTTTCTTTAACCGAAAAAGGACAACCAAAGGAAAAAGCACACAGGCAGAGAGAGAGGGGGAGATAGAGAGAGAGAGAGAGGGGGAGAGAGAGAGGGGGGGGGGGGTGAGAGGGAGAGGGAGAGAGAGAGGAGAGAGAGAGAGAGAGGAGAGAGAGAGGAGAGAGAGAGAGATGAGAGAGAGAGAGAGGAGAGATGAGGAGAGAGAGAGAGAGAGAGAGAGAACGACCAAAGGAAAAAGCACAGAGAGAGAGAGAGAGAGGGGGGGGGGGGGGGGAGACAGATATATATCGAGACAAAGAGAGACAAACACACACTCTTGCTTCTCAGTATCACAAATTTCCTTGAAGTACAAGGCAGATTGGGTTGTGTTTTTTTGGTTTTGGTTGTTGTTTGTTTTTGGGGTGGGTTTTGGTTGTTGTTGTGGGTTTTGTTTTGGGGTTTTTTTTGGGGGGGGTATTTGCTGTTGGGGCGGGGGGAGGTTGTTGGTTTATTGGGGGAGGGGGCGGGGTTGGTTATTGTTGTTTGTTTTTTTGTTTTGTTTTTTGTTTGTTTGTTTTTGTTTTGTTGTTGGTTTTTTTGTTTGTTTGTTGTTGTTTTTTGGAGAGGGGGGGTCTCACATCGCTTTAGGGCTTTGAATCAAAGAACGGACGAACCAACTGACAGCCAAGTCTTAAAGAAGACTGTTCAGACCATTTCTAATGAAAATGTACCATAAATATTGCAATCTCAGGCTGTGAAATACGTACCATGTTACTGAACATGGATGATGTCCTAATACAGCACACACACACACACACACACACACACACACACACACACACACACACACACACACGAACCTCAGAGAACTTTTTTTTTTTTAATGGCATCCACAACGCACGTTTCTTACATGCTTTATCTTATTGTATTTTTTCCTCACTTAATTTTTTAAATACCACTTTAATTCATTTTACTTTATCTGATTTCATTCTACTTCATTTTATCTTGTATTTAATGCTATTGGCACAACATATTTTGGCTTCATGAAAAGCTCCTTAAAGTTTAAGCTCAGATGGAAATAAGATCGATCCCCTGTCTCTAACCCTTATGGGGGGGGGGGGGGAGGCTAAGAGAAAAACTACATTCCTTGGATAGGACTGGATTTATTTGTTTTGTTTTGCATAGTATTGCATTGTTTTGTATCGCATTGTATTGTATTGTACTGAATCGTACTGTACTGTATTGTATGTACTACATTACACTGCATTGTTTTGAATTGTGTTGCATTGTATTGTATTGTATTGTATTGTACTATTTTGGTTTGTATTGTATTGTACTGTATTCTATTCTATTCACTACATTGATTTGTACTGTATTGCACCGTATTGTATTGAGCTGCACTGCATTGCGTTATATTGCATTGTACTCTATTGTATTGCATTCCATTGTATTGTATTGTATTTGTTGCATAACCACTTTCAGTCTCGGCAAATTTCTCTGCATGAAAATCGGATTTTTTTCCCTCCAGGGGAAGGTGTCACCACGACAGCAACACAACCCATTGAAAAAAAAACAACTAATTTTTCCTGTCTCTATGTGTATTCATGTCCATATGATTCTGGCTTTTTTTTTCTACAAAAATTTCTCTCTTACTGCCGTGGGTTCTTTCACACACCTAGTTAGTGTTGCACAACGAGACCTCAGTTTATTTGTCTCTTCTACAAGACTAGCTAGCAACCAGACCACCACTCAAGGTCTACAGGAAAGGGGTAGGGGGGGAGGGGGGGGAGAGTTCAGGTTCAAACAGAGATCGAACCCCCAACTTGTCGCTTTCCAAGTGGAGTGCGTTACCGCTAGACCACTGATCCACCGATGAAGAAGAGTAACAACTGCAGTTGGTATGATTTATTATTCACTTCAAAATTAAGTAATCCTCTCAAGATAAAAACTATAGACTGAAATAAACTACATCCCGGTTTGAGAGAATGTCACTTAAATAATTCCAATCCACTCAAATCGTACTGTTTATATAGCCTCGCCACGCCGACCACAGAGGCCATATCAGGGATGTCACCTCATTTGAAATTTCAGACTAAAACTGTACAACTACATACAGATTAAAAATTAAATGAAAACCAACTCTTCTGTCATTCCTCG
>CM054162.1:18697278-18699778 GCA_028751875.1 Rapana venosa
TGGTTCAGGGACTAGATGACCACTGCTGGACGTCCACTTCATCATCATCATCATCATCAATGGCTTAACGAGCGCCGGCTCTAAAGGATGCTTTCGTATCGCAGCACATAGCTGCGATACTTTTCTCTTCTTGTTGTTGTTGTAGTCGTCTGCTTGCTTGCTTGCCTAGAGCTATGTGGTGTGTGTGTGTGTGTGTGTGTGTGTGTGTGTGTGTGTGTGTGTGTGAGTGTGTGTTGTTGTTGTTGACTTCAATTTTACGTCTGTTCACAAAAAAACAAAAACCCGGGAGATGTGGATGTGGTGTTAAAAAAATAATAATAATCTCGAAAAACTTGGCAATGCAACAGGAATTTAAAAAAACAAAAACAAAAAGAAATCATTAACGTTAATGTAACTATAACAAATGTCCTATGGGACTGTGACAAAGACCTTTCACAATTTCAAATGCCAGTTTTAAATTACTGAATATGCTGGTGAGGGAGTTTTCAGAAAAATGGGGCATGAAAGGTTTTACACTCTGGCAGTCAAAAAGTATATGAGTATTAGTGATATTCTCACCACACAGGCATTTACCATTTTTGCTGAATTTGGTTATCAATGCATTTAGTTTCATTCTATAGAATAAAGTATTAATTCTCCTTGACGTAAAAACACTTGTACTAACTTCTGAATGGTTCCCCACTGTTAGATTATCGGTATTGATTGCAGTTCTAGTTAAAAGTCTCTCATTTTGCTGATTACTATCAGTGACCTTTCTCCATGACTTTTGTTCTAGTAAGCTATACCCTTCTTGTAAGGATAGAGGCACATGCAATTCTATTGCATCCCGTCCATGTTTTGCACCCTTTTGGCAGCTCTATCCGCCCACTCATTTGGAAAGAACCCAGTGTGTGAAGGCACCCAACAAAAATTCACACTTATGAGTGTGTGTGTGTGTGTGTGTGTGTGTGTGTGTGTGTGTGTGTGTGTGTGGTGGTGGTGGTGTGTGTGTGGTGGTGGTGGTGGTGGTGGTGGTGTGTGGTGGTGGTGTGTGGTGTGTGGTGTGTGTGTGTGTGTTGTGTTCTGGTGTGTGTGCGCTATCTCTCTATCTCAATCTCTCTCTCATCTCTCTCTCTCTCTCTCTCTCTCTCTCTCTCTCTCTCTCTCTCTCTCTCTCTCTCTCTCCTCTCTCTCTCTCTCTCTCTCTCTCTCTCTCTCTCTCTCTCTCTCTCTCTCTCTCTCTCTCTCTCTTTGTCATTAGGTTATGGTTCTACCCTTTACGTACCATCTTTTCATATATTATCCCTAAAAAGGACATGGACTGGTTGTAAAAAAAAAGAATCCCATATGAGTGCCTATCTATCATCCTCGAAATAAAGAACTTTGACTAAAGTGTTCTCTCTCTCTCTCTCTCTCTCTCTCTCTCTCTCTCTCTCTCTCTCTCTCTCTCTCTCTCTCTCTCTTGGCTTTTATCCCCCCCCCCCCCCTTTCTCCTCTTCTTTATTTTTATTGTATGAGTATACGGGTATTGAGTTTATTTCATTATCTTGACATATAATCTGCATGAGTATAATCAAAATTGGTGCTGACGGTGATCGTGCACTGTCTTGAGAATATATATTTTAGAGTTATCACTGAAACACTCTCTCTCTCTTCTCTCTCTCTCTCTCTCTCTCTCTCTCTCCTCTCTCTCTCTCTCTCTCTCTCTCTCCTCTCCCCTCTCTCTCTCTCTCTACTATGACCTTATAGATTTGGCTGGTTGTGTCAATACACTCAAACAATAAGGAGAAAGAAATCGTTTAAGTCATAAAATGAACATCTATACATAGTAAGTAAGAGAGAGAGATGGGGGGGGGGGGGGGGGGGGAAGAAATGATAGAGAGAGTGTGTGTGTGTTGTGTGAAGGGGGGAACGGTGCTTTTTTTTTTTAATTGTTTTTTTTGTTTGTTTGTTTTTTGGGGGGTTTTATGGGGTTTTTTTCATTTGTTTGTTTGTTGTTGTTTTTTCTTGTTTTTTGTTTGTTTATTTGGAAGGGTGTTTTTGTCTGCTTTTATGTTGTTGTTGTTGTCTTTTTCCTTTTTTTTTCTTTTTTTTTGTGGTGGTGGTGGGGGGTTCTGGGGGTATGTTTTTGTCTTTTGCTCGTCTGGGTTGTTTGTTTGTTTGTTTGTTTGTATGTTTGTTTGTTTTTTCTTCTTCTCTCTTTTCTTTAAAAAAAAAGTTTTTTTTCCTTTGATTCTTCTGCTTGAAAGTATGAGTACTGAGTGCATTTTTAAATGTGACCCCATGGGCGGGGACTGGATGTAAGAAGGCACATGAATGCTTATTCATTATCCTGGAAAAAAGATTTTGTTTCTATTACTTACAATGTGTAGATGTTCTTTTTATGACTTTATTGGCTTTTTCCCCCTCTTTATTATGTGAGTGTATGGGTATTGCACTTATTTTATTACCATGACATTCAATTTGCAGGAGCATAATTAAAAAGTGTTTGTGTTGATCGTGTGCTATGTGAGTATTACAT
>CM054162.1:18714778-18722278 GCA_028751875.1 Rapana venosa
CGTTTCCAGCTTGTTTCTAAACTTCGTTGTCCAATAAACCGGAGTTATAACAACACGAAACAAAAACCAAACATACAAACAAACACACAAATGGTATAACAGCACGACTAACGGTCAATAACATTCCAAACCCAGCAGGGGACAAAAAACTCGAACAGTCTTAGGTTCAATTCCACCCCAACACACACACACACACACACACACACACACACACACACACACACACACTCACACCATCACTCACTCACTCTCTCTCTCTATCTCTCTCTCTCTCTCTCTCTCTCTCTCTCTCTCTCTCTCTCTTATATCCGTAAGGGCGGGGACTGAATGTAAAAAAAGGCACATGGGTGCTTATTCATTATCCTCGAAATAAAAGAATGTGTCTTTGTCTTTGTCAAACCCCATCACTGGGTAAACGTATCGACGACACAGAAAGATCCGTGAGGAAATCTCCCCTTGTGCATGTTGTACCAAACTTGGCATCACCATCTTATTCTATCAAAGAAAGAAAGAAAGAAAGAAAGAAAGAAAGAGAAAGAGTGAGAGAGGGAGACGAGAGACAGACAGACAGCCAGACAGATAGACAGATAGACAGACAGACAGACATAGCGAGACAGACAGACACAGAACGAGAGAGAGAGAGACAGAGAGAGAGAGAAAGAGAGAGGGGGGAGGGGTGGGGGTTAAAAACAGGTTTGCCTTTTCCAGAGGGGACAGAGACAGCCGCAGAAGGAAAGTTCGAGAGAGAGAGAGAGAGGAAAAGAGGAGAGAGAGGAGAGAGAGAGAGAGAGGAGAGAGAGGAGGTGAGAGAGGAGAGAGAGAGAGTGAGGAAGAGAGAGAGAGAGAGAGACGGGGGGAGGGAGAGAGGGGGGGGGGAGAGAAAAGGGGGGCGGGGGTGGGGGGGAAGAGAGAAAGTGACAGACCGAAAGTGATCGACAAAGAGAGAGAGAGAGAGAGAGAGACGAGACAGACAGACAGACAGACAGAAGACAGAGAGACATGAGAAGAGACATAGCATAGAGAGACAACAGAGAAACACACACACACACACACACACACACACACACACACACAACACACACACACACACACACACACACACACCACACACACACACAAAACACACACACAATACACACACACACACAACACACACCACACACACACACACGCAAACCACACACACCAAAACACACACACACACACACACAACACACACAACACAACACAACACAACACAACACAGAGTCACAGAAGTCACAAACGTCTCTGTCGATATGTCTTCAGTGCTCTTGCCCTTCTGAGGCACATTGTAGCGACAGACGGGATGGGGGAAAAGTTTGAAAAGTCAATTGATACAATCCGGCCTTCACTCCATATCAGGACATAAGTGCCGCTAGCAAAACTTCGCCAAAGTTGGAAGATGGGGAAGGAAGAGAGGGAGGAGAAGAAGAAGGAGGAGGAGAGGAGATGGAGAAGAAGGAAGAGGAGGAGGAGACGAATAAGTAAAAAACAACAATAAAAACAAATACAAGAAGATGATGAACAAGATGATGAGGAAGAGGAGAAGGAGGAGGAAGAGGAAGAGAAGGAGGAGGAGAAAACAACAACAAAGGAGAAGAACAAGAAGAAAGAATATGGTGGTGGTGGTGGTGGTGGTGGTGGTGGTGGTGGTGGTGGTGGTGGTGGTGGTTGCTGCTGCTGATGATGATGATGATTGATGATGATGGTGGTGGTGGGTGGTGGTGGTGGTGGTGGTGGTGGTGGTGGTGGTGGTGGTGGTGGTGGAGCAGGATGAAGAAAGAATGAATCATTGAATGAATGAATGAATGAATGAATGAATCACATACATGCATACATACGTACATACACATATACGCATACATACATACATACATACATGCATACATACATACAGTAGAAGAAATAGATTACTACCGCTATCAAAACAGAGACGACAAACATTAAACGACTCTTAAAACCTTTATAACCCTCTATACATAACGGTGAAACTTTCCTATGCATACTTCTACCCATGCTTCTCAAACACCTACAACATTTTGCTATTTTAAAACACACTACGGTCTGCGCAAATCTACCGTAAATTCTAAACACCATTAATATATTTCTACTTCAAAACACACTACAGTATACCCAAATCTACCGTACATTCTAAACAGCATCAATATTGTTCTACTTCAAAGCATACTACCAGTGTACGCAAATCTACTGTACATTCTGAAAACCATCAATATTTTTCTACTTCAAAACATACTACCAGTCTACGCAAATCCACCCTACATTCTAAACAGCATCAATATTTTTTTCTATTTTAAAGCATACTAAAAAGTAAACCGTAAAGGTGTCCCATACCCAATGTGGTCGTAGAGGAGCGAGGCATCAGAGACTTCAACTTCTCAAGGGGCCAGCATAAAGAGGGCGGCGCCCATCTCCTCTCCCTCGCTGCTTTATCTTCCCTGACCCTAAAGAGGGCAGGTACCCATTTACAGCTGGGTGAACTGGAGGACAGCTTTGAATCCAAGGCGCGCAAACAGTCACCCATCCAAGTGGTAACCACGCTCGATACTGCTACCTTAGCTGAAGAAAGCGAGTGCTCTGACCGCTGAGCTATCCTGTCCCCTAAAACATACTACCAGTCTACATGATAATCTACCCTTATATTCTAAACAGCATCGATATTGTTCTACTTCAACACATACCAGTTTATGCCAATCTACTTTCCATTCTAAACACACCAATATTTCTCCAGTTCAAAACCCACCAGTCACAGAAAAGAGGAAAATACTCCATCAGTATTGATGTACCTGTGTGCCTTTTTTATTTTTTATTTTTTCTCTAGCCCGTCGGCAATATAAAGATTACACGTTGAAGACTGGTCAATTTTCTCCTCTACTCCATTTTCACAAAAACTGGAAAATGCCTTTATATGTATGTGTGTGTATGTATATATGTATGTGTGTGTATGTATACATATATATATATATTATATATATATATTATATATTATATTATATATATATATATATATATATATATATATATATATTCTTCATTATTTTTTATTTATTTTATTCTTTTATATCGAGGATAATGGAACAAGCACTTCTGTGCTTTTTTACATCAAGTCCCCGGGTGTATGCGGGGTTTTGTGAATTCCGTCATCTGTTCCCACCGGCACACAGTGGCCTACTCTTACGAAAAGCGGAACAGGATTTTAACGTGTGCGCAAGATGTTCTGCGCGCGTTCGCACAACACGGGGCCTCGGTTTCTAGTCTCACCCAAAGGACTTTTGGGGAGAGTGGAGTCTGCACTGATGTGAACTCCAGGGGGAAAATATCCCCTTGAACGGGAATCAAACCCGGGTGTTCAGATTGCGAGCGCAATGTTCTAACCACTAGGCTATCCCGTCCCCGCACTTCTTCGAACGCTCAGACAGCAACTATTGTTGTCTTGTCATGTGAGCAAAAATGCATTGCGCTACCGCTTAAGACAGGCCCAGCCCATTCGACTTCGGTGTGGGAGAGAAAAGTCTTTCTGGGGGGAAAGAAAAAAAAGCCAGGAGAATGGACCAAAATGGCAGAAAATAGACCAGAAGGAAGTGACAGGAACATCGTAGAAAGAAAGAGAGGGACAGAATGGAGGGAATTCCTAGCACAGAATTTCCAGAAGGAAAGAGAAAAAGGGAAGAGACAGAATTTACAACTAATGATCTCGATGATTCTCTGAATATCAACACTGTCACAAAACAAACAATAATTAAAAACAATCCATGCTTTCGCTATCCCAAAAAGGTCCTGTCACAAGATAAGAAATAACAACAAAAAACATCTTCACATCCTCAAAACAAACAAAACAAAACACAAATAAACAACAATAACAAATCAATGCATTCATATAATCGTAAGAACGAGACTTCTCACAAAACAAACATAATACAACAGCAACAACGCCTTCGCAATCCTAAGAACATAATCAACATGGACAACAGACAAAAAACAAACCAACGAAACGCTTCACGATCCTAAAACACAACAACAAGAACAACAACAAAACAACAACAAACCCCTTTACAATGCTTTAAGACAGGACTGTCACAAGATAGCAAAAAACAACCAATGCCTTCACAATGCTAAGAACATATCAACAAGAAACAACAACAAACGCCTGACAACGCTTTAAGACAGTGCTTTCACAAGATAGGCAATAAACAACAACCAACGCATTCAACAATCCTAAGAACATATCAACAGAACAACAACAAGAAGAAAACACCTCCACAATGCTAAAGACGGCGCTGTCACAGAGATAGCAATAAATAACAACTAACGCCTTCACAATCCTAAGAAAATAACAACAAAACAACAAACGCCTCACAATGCTAAGACATATGTTACAAGATAGGCAATAAATAAAAACCAAAGCTTTCACAATCTTAAAACACTATCAACAACAACAAAACAACAACAAACGCCTCCACAACGCTTTAAGACAGTACTGTCACAACGATAAGCACTAAATAACAACCAACGCCTTCAACACAATCCTAACATCACAACAACCAAAACAACAAACAACAACAATCAACGCTTTGACAACAACAATCCTTAAAAAAACCGCCTGAAGCAGTCGGACACAAACAATGCTGTTCTGCTCTTGCCGCACCAAAGGCTGGCTCCGTCAATAGTAAAAAGGACACAAGTCACAGGGTATTGACAGATGCCATCAGCACTTTTGCTACACCTTATCTCTCTCTCTCTCTCTCTCTCTCTCTCTCTCTCTCTCTCTCTCTCTCTCTCTCTCTCTCTCTCTCTCTCTCTCTACTGGGATACTACAGTACAGTACAGAACAGAACAGTACAGAAAGTACAACAGTGTGCTACTGATCAATGCCACCCCACTGTTCCCTGTCAGCAAAACAGAATGCATGGTGGAAGCCTGGCAAAAAAAAGTTTCAAAGGATTTTTGTTTTGGTTCTGGGGTGGTTTTTTAGGGCTTGTTTCGTATGTTTGGTTTGGGTGGTATTGTGTGTGTGTGTGGGGGGGGGGGGGGGGGGGAGGGAGGGGTATTTTTTGTTTTGGTTCCGTGGAGTTTGGTTCAGTTTGGTTGGTTTGGTCTAGTTTGGTGTGGTTTGTTTGTTTTGGTTTGGTGGAGTTTGGTTTGGTTTTTTTGTTCCTCGGCCTTTAGATCGCGAGCGCGAGGTTCTAACCACTAAGCTATCCGCCCCTGTTTTTGTGGAGGTTTTGTTTCTGCTGTTTTGGGGTAGTTGTTGTTTTTGTAGTTGTTTTTAGGGATTGGAGTAATGTTGTTGGGGTTTTGTTGCCGGTGTTTTTTTGTTGTGGGTTGTTTTGTTTTTGTTTTGGGGGGGTGTTGTTGGGTTGGGGTTCTGTAAGTCAATGGCGACAAATTTGAACAAGACCAGTGCACAAAACCACATCGATCAAATAACTCTTTAAACCAGAGATCCAGTGCCAGAACACATGCTCAGACAAATTGAACACACGCATAGACGAATAGAACACATCTACAGACCAAACTGAACACATGCATAAACCAACAATACTGCACGTATGTTCAACCCTAAGCGACATTACGAAAAAGATTATTGTCCATCACACTGAAGAAGAAATGGATATAGCTAAACTTTAAAAAAAAATTTATTTATTCTTTTATATCGAGGATAATGGAATAAGCACTTATGTGCTTTTTTACATCCAGTCCCCGTGTCTATGTGGTTTTGTTAATTCTGCCATATGTTCCCACCGGCACACAATGGCCTACTTTTACGAAAGCCAGAACAGGATTTAACGTGTGCGCAAGATGTTCTACGTGACTTCGCACACGGGGCCTCGGTTTATAGTCTCATCTGAAGGACTTTTGGGGAGAGTGGAGTCTGCACTGATGTTAACTCCAGAGGAAAATATCCCCCTTGAACGGGAATCGAACCAGGGTGTTCAGATCGCGAGCGCAATGTTCTAACCACTAGGCTATCCCGTCCCCCTGAGGTTGAAGGAAGGAAGGAAGACGTTGTGATGGTTGCTAACCCAAGTGAGTATCTCACTCTGTCTAGCTCCACGACTAAAGAGGTATCACTGTCGTCAAAAAGGGGGCTTCGTAGGTGGTGTCCTGCATATGACAGCTCAGAACAGGCATCAGTGAACACAAGACCGCAGTGACCCAGCAGGGCCTCTCTGGTAGGTGGCCATGGGGAGACCTAACACTGATAAGCTTACTCAGGATTTTTTACCCTTGAGATGCGACAGGACGAGCCTAGGTATATAGCTAAGCAGGAGAGAACGGAAGGAGCAGCATGAGAACAGAACAGAACAGAAGGACGGGAACACCACCAAAAAATTTGTGAAGTAGCAAAAACAAAAAACAAACAATACCCCTCCCTTCCAACATAACAAGATGAAGAAGAAGTTGCAATGTATGTCTTGAATAACTATAATAATAATAATAATAATAACAACAACAACAACAACAACAACAACAACAACAACAACAACAACAACAACAACAATAATACATGGAATTTATATAGCGCCATATCTTGGGGGAAAAAAAATCATAGCGCTTTCGTTCATCCCACTCATTCACATGCAGCCAGTTACAATCAAGAGATTTTACAAATTCAAATGTATACACTCACACGCACGCACGCACACACATAAAGGTTATACACTTCGGCAGGGTGATGGGGTTTTGTCTGTTGAGGGCAGGGACAAAAATGAGATGGAACAAGAGAGGAGAATCAAAGCAAACAGGATCCACACGAGTACTCAACCCCATCCCTTCAGCAGCCCCCTCTGCATCACGTTCAATAACATCATCTGATATAAAACACACAGGTCTCTGGAGACGTATATACCTTCAGCCACCACGCTATTGGGGACGGGGCAGTTCAGCGGTCAGAGCTCTCGCTTTCCCACAGCCAATGTTAAGCAGCATCGAGCGAGGTTACCAATCGGATGAGTGACCGTTTGCGCGCCTTGGCTTCAATACAATTCCCCCAGTTCACCCAGCTGTAAATGGGTATGTTAGTCCGTCGTTTTCGACGATGACCTCCAAAACAGCAGAGGAGGCAGCTGCTGTTTCGGAACCTGGGCAGAAATTTGATTATAGTGGAGATGCCTTGCCCACAGCACATCCCCACTCTCTCGGCCAAGAGGGCATAAGGACAGTCAGCGTTGGAGATGTTCTCCAAAGGCCAACTAGCCCCCAGGGCTGCAGCACATAAGGACTGTGCAAGTCAAGCCTCCTAGTCAGAGAGTCATAGTCGATCACTAAAGACTAAGCTGTAAAGTGGAATTCCATGAGTGGAAAAGCCACTGGTCATACAGCCTCTCACTTTGCTGTTGCCCCCAGCATCAATGGGTACCTGCCCTTTTTAGGGTCAGGGAAGGTGAAGCAGCGAGGGAGAGGAGAATGATGGGCGCCACCCTCAATATGCTGGCCCCTTGAGAAGGTGAGGTTTCTTAT
>CM054162.1:18732278-18742278 GCA_028751875.1 Rapana venosa
CTCAAATGTCGATTATATATGTATGCAAGGTTCACAAATGTCGATTATATATGTATGAAATGTTCTCAAATGACAATTATATATGTATGAAACGTTCTCAAATGACAATTATATGTGTATGCAAGGTTCTCAAATGTCGATTATATATGTATGCAAGGTTCTCAAATGACAATTATATATGTATGCAAGGTTCTCAAATGACGGTTATATATGTATGCAAGGTTCTCAAATGTCGATTATATATGTATGCAAGGTTCTCAAATGACAATTATATATGTATGCAAGGTTCTCAAATGACAATTATATATGTATGCAAGGTTCTCAAATGACAATTATATATGTATGGAAGATTCTCAAATGACGATTATATAT
This sequence comes from Rapana venosa, assembly GCA_028751875.1. NCBI lineage: Eukaryota > Metazoa > Mollusca > Gastropoda > Neogastropoda > Muricidae > Rapana > Rapana venosa. The sequence continues at coordinate 18,732,651 of CM054162.1, forward strand.
GTATGCAAGGTTCTCAAATGACAATTATATATGTATGCAAGGTTCTCAAATGTCGATTATATATGTATGCAAGGTTCTCAAATGACGATTATATATGTATGCAAGGTTCTCAAATGTCGATTATATATGTATGCAAGGTTCTCAAATGTCGATTATATATGTATGCAAGGTTCTCAAATGACGATTATATATGTATGCAAGGTTCTCAAATGTCGATTATATATGTATGCAAGGTTCACAAATGTCGATTATATATGTATGCAAGGTTCTCAAATGTCAATTATATATGTATGAAACGTTCTCAAATGACAATTATATATGTATGCAAGGTTCTCAAATGACGATTATATATGTATGCAAGGTTCTGAAAAGTCGATGATATATGTATGCAAGGTCCTCAAATTATATATGTATGCAAAATTCTCAAATGTCGATTATAATTATATGTATGCAAGGTTCTAAAATGACGAGTATATATGTATGCAAGGTTCTAAAATGACGAGTATATATGTATGCAAGGTTCTAAAATGGCGAGTATATATGTATTCAAGGACCTCAATAACAATATATATGCAAGGTCTTCACATGACAATTATATATATGCAAGGTTCTCATATCATCTCAAGTTCTCTTGACAAATATGGCCTACTGCTTTCAAGATATCCAAAACGGGATGATAGAGAACAAGTTACAACTAAACGCTGATAAAACTGAAGCCATGCTTGTAGGGACCAAACACAAACTCTCTTCCATTTCAACAGCTTCAATAGAATTCGGCAATATACGTCAGTTCCTCTATCCACTGCTGTGAAGTATCTAGGGGTCGTTATCGACAACACACTCTCTATGCAAAAATTCATCACCCAGACCTGCCAGTCGTGCTACTATCTATTACGGCGTATTAGTGCAATTCGAAAGTACTTGTCCACAGACGCAACATCCAAACTGGTGGCATCTCTCATTCTTTCACGTCTGGCCTATTGCAATTCTCTTCTGGCTGGTCTGCCAGCATCATCTATCCACTCCCTTCAACGTATTCAAAACTCTGCAGCTCAACTAGTCCTCAGAAAGAAAAAGTCTGAGCCCATTACCCCTCTCTTGCGATCGCTTCACTGGCTGCCTGTGCCACAAAGAATAAACTATAAGATCAGTACTCTCTGTTACAAATGTCTTCACAAAACAGCACCCTCCTACCTCTGTGAATGTCTTCATCTGTACACTCCTTCTCGTTCCCTTCGCTCTGCTGCAGATTCCTTGTGTTTACAAACACCTAGATTCAACCAGTCCACTGTTGGCCGTCGCTCTTGGTTTCTGGTCCATCGATTTGGAATGGCCTCCCTATCTCTTTTCGTTAAAGGCCTTCTTGTGACACTTTTAAATCCGGCCTCGACATATTTGTTTCAAACCTAAGATTTTCTTCTCTTTCATTTCATAGCTGTCCCTGCTTTTCAACAGCCAAAAATCCCATCACCCTGCCAAAGTGTATAACCTCTGTGTGTGTGTGTGTGTGTGTGTGTGTGTGTGTGTGTGTGTGTGTGTGTGGTGTGTGTGTGTGTGTGTGTGTGTGTACATTTGGACTTGTTAGAATTATTACTTGCTATTGGTTGCATGACTGTGTAAGAATGAGTTGAGTGCAAGCGCTTTGTGCAAGATACAGCACAATATAAATTCCTTTTTATTATTATTATTATTATTATTATTATTATTATATGACGATTATATGTATGCAAGGTTTTCAAATGACAATTATGCAAGGTTCTCATATGACGATTATATGAAAGATCCTCATATGACAATTATATGTATGCAAGGTTCTCATATGACGATTATATGAAAGGTCTTCATATGAAAATTATATGTATGCAAGGTCCTCATACGACAATTATATGTATGCAAGGTTCTCATATGACGATTATATGAAAGGTCTTCATATGACAATTATATGTATACAAGGTCCTCATATGATGATTATATGCAAGGTCCTCATATGACAATTATATGTAAGGTTCTCATATGACGATTATATGCAAGGTTCTCATATGACAATTATATGCAAGGTTCTCATATGACGATTATATGTATGCAAGGTTTTCATATGACAATTCTATATATGCAAGGTTTTCAAATGACAATTATATATATGCAAGGTTCTCATATGACGATTATATGCAAGGTCCTCATATGACGATTATATGCAAGGTCCTCATATGACAATTATATATATGCAAGGTTCTCAAATGACAATTATATATTTGCAAGGTCTCCATATGACAATTATATGCAAGGTTCACATATGACAATTATATATATGCAAGGTCTTCAAATGACAATTATATGCAAGGTCCTCATATGACGATTATATGCAAGGTCTTCAAATGACTACCATAACTGTCCCTACTTTCAATCAACCTCTTCCATCTCCATCACCTTGCCTTAGTGCGTTACTGTGTGTGTGTGTGTGCGTGTGCGTGTGTGTGTGGTGTGTGTGTGTGTGTGTGCGTGCGTATAGTAGTTCTTCAGTTTAACGTCCTTCCACTAAATAGTGATATCAGACAGGAAAGTGTGTGTATGTGTGTGTGTGCGTGTGTGCGCGTGTGCGTGTGTGTGCGTGCGCACGCGCACGTGCTTGTGTGTGTGTGTGTGTGTGTGTGTGTGTGTGTGTGTGTGTGTGTGTGTGTGTGTGTGTAGGGGGGAGGGGTATGCATATAACTAATCAATCGTAATAAACAACTATTATGAAAAAATCATAAACAAGAATTCCAAAGCAGGGTAAAGGGTAAAGAATTCCAAAGCAGTGCGTGCGTATGTGCGTGCGTGTGTGTGCGTGCGTGCGCATCTGCAATTTTAAAAGCTGTTCGTCTTATACTTGAACTGTCGCATACGCGTGAATGATCTGACTCCGCGGGCTTGGATTTGTTTGTTTTACAAGATTAAGCTCTATGAAACAAAACATCCATATACTATTATAATAACTATTACAATTCTGCAAGCTCTTCATATGACAATTACAAAGCACGAATCCCATCACCTCTTCTACAGCCTGCTCCCACCACCACCACCCATCATCACACTGCCTTCACATTTCGTGCTCCTATTCCCTTTCCCAGCAACAGAAGAGGGCAAAAGTGCGCATCCACCCCCAAGCAAGCAGCATTAGCATTGGCAGTCATATCATCATCAGCCTGAACGTCGTTCATTAGGACTACGGTGCAAACAGCCAGGCTCCATTTACTACAGCCCTTTCGGCTTCTCGTTTCTCCCTGTGTGTGTGTGTGTCCCCCCCATTCACACCACACAGTCACTCATTAACCACAACACCGCAAGGCACAAAGGCCGGTCTAGCCCCTTGATTAAAACGAACCAGTTTTCCTGAGATCATGGTCCACAGTGGCAGGAACAAGTAACTAACCACATAATTATGTAGGCAATATTGATTTGGGGTTGGGGGGGGGGGGGGGTTAGGTTGTGGGGGGTGGGGGGTGGGGGGGGGGGGGGGGGGGGGGCAAGAACACAAGTTTCCAGCTCTTTCGCGAATCTTTACCACAGGTTTGTATTCTCTGGGTTTGAATGTTTTCCAGATACTGTATCTGTAGGGGGAGCGAGATAGCTCAGTGGTCAGAGCACTCGCTGTCCCCAAGCCAATGTTCAGCAGCAGCATCGAGCGTAGTTACCAAGTGGATGGGTGACCGTTTGCGCGCTTTGGCTTCAGTACAGTCCCCCGGTTCATCCAGCTGTAAATGGGTACCTGCCTCTTTAGGGTCAGGGAAGGTAAAGCAGCGAGGGAGAGGAGATGGGCGCTTCCCTCAATATCCTGGCCCCTGGAGAAGCTGAGGTCTCTGATGCCTCGCTCCCCTACGACCACATAGGTTATGGGACACCTTTACCTTTTTACTCGTTATAGTCATTGTCAGAACACCTCTTCAAACGCAGATTTTCGACACAAGGTCAACGAGTTCATCAAATGAGCTATATATACTTACACCTCAGTTCCTTTCCAGACTGTTAAGTTCCAGTCTTGCTGGGGATATATTCTCTTCTGTCCCCCTATTCTACAAGACAGATTCAGATTCTCTCCTGTCCCTCTGTCCTAAGAGATGCATTCTACTCTTATCCTATTCTACAAGACTTTGGTGGTCTGGGTGCTAGTCTTTTGGATCAGATGATGAACTATGAAGCCGCACGGCTTTACAAGACACACACATGCACGTGTGAACATTTATGCCTGTATCATAAGCTCTCTGTCTCTCACTCACACACACACACACACACATACACACACCCGCACGCACGCACACCCGCACGCACGCACACCCGCACGCACGCACAACCGCGCAAACACACACACACACTCTCTCTCTCTCACTCACACACACACACACACACACACACACTCACTCACTCATTCACTCACTCACACACACACTTTTTTGTGTGGTCTTTTTCCTCAAAGACGATAAAACTAAATCAGTGCCCGCCCATTTTCAATATCCTCCAAATCTGCGGACCAATTGTTCATTAGAACGTCGACTCCAGGAAAACAGCCTCCCCCCCCCCCCCCCCCCCCCCCCCCCCCCCCTTAGTTCTCCGGTCAATACAGCCCTGTGATTTTCTTCTCTGATCACCCGCTATTCAAGTAGAGTAGAGTGCCGCTATGTCTAGTTCTTAATTAATTAGAACTCCCTTCGCTCCCTGGGGAGTCATTGGGGCACCGCACTGAAAGTTTCTGTCTTGAGCAGTCTGAATTTTACACAGCCTTTCCCCCTCTCTGGGTTCTACGCTGAGTGTGTCACCCATACCACCAGCCATAGCTTGGCCCGACACTATATTGCACTATACTACATTACACTATACTATATTACTCTACACTACACTGCACTACACTGTAATACATTATGCTACACTGCACTACATTACACTACACTGCACTACACTACATTACACTTCACTGCGCTTCATTACACTACATTACACTATATTACACTGTACTTCATTACACACTACATTACACTGGATAACATTAATCTTCACTACATTACACTACACATTTCATTACACTGGACAACATTACACTGCACTGCATTACACTACACTGCACACTACATTACACTTAACTACCTTACACCACATTACGCTACACTACATTCCACAGCACTACACTATACACTACACTACACTTGGGGACAGGATAGCTCAGTGGTCAGAGCACTCGCATTCCCCAGCTTTCCCCAGCTAAGGTTAAGCAGCATGGAGCATGGTTACCACTTGGATGGGTGACCGTTTGCACGCCTTGGCTTCAGTACAGTCCCCCAGTTCACCCAGCTGTAAATGGGTACCTTCCCTCTTTAGGGTCAGGGAAGGTAAAGCAGCGAGGGAGAGGAGATGGGCACCGCCCTCAATACGCTGACCCCTAGAGAAGCTAAGGTCTCTGATGCCTCACTCCCCTACAACCACATAGGCTATGGGATACCTTTACCTTTTACATTACACAGCACTCCACAACACTCTATCTATCTATCTGTCCCGTAGTCTGACGACCGTGGGGGCACCTCAAAGACTCAACAACCAGTTCCCTCCATTCCTCTCTCTGTTCTGCCTTTCTCAGGGTTTTGTTGAGCTCTAGGCCTGTCCATTCGCTGATGTTATCCTCCCAGCTCTTCCTTGGTCTGCCTCTTCTTCTTCCTCCTTGGACAGTGCCTTGTAAAATTGTCTTTGCAAGTCCTTTGGATCTTGTGACATGCCCATACCATTTAAGTTTACGCTTTTTCACGATCGTTAGAAGGTTCTCATAGGGTCCAATGGTTTGCTGGATTCTGTTATGCACGCTTTCGTTGCTTATGTGGTCTTTGTAGGAGATGCCAAGGAGTCTCCGAAAGCATCTCATCTCCACCGCCTGTACTCTTCTCTCCAAATCTGCAGTCAGGGTCCATGATTCACAGGCATACAGAAATATGGATATGACAAGGGAGCGCATTATCTGATCTTGGAGATAAGTGAGATATTTTTATCTCTCCAGATGGTGTTTAGTTTTGACAGTGCTGTTATTGTCTGTGCAGTCCTGCATACTACTTCTGGCTTGGATCCCTGGTCTGATACAATGGCTCCCAGGTACTTGAAGCTTTGAACTGTTTCCAGCTTCTGGTCATTAACCCTGATATCAGTGCTAATGCCGTTGGTGTTATTAGTCATCAGTTTGGTCTTCTCTGCACTGATTTCCATGCCGTATGTTTTGGAGGCCTTATTCAGGTGTTCTGTTAGGCTGGCAAGCTCTTTTTCTCATCCTGCTATTCCATCAATGTCATCTGCGAAGCGGAGGTTTGTGATCGTTCTGCCACCAATGCTGACTGATCCTTCATGATGTTCCAGTGCATCAGCCATGATTCTCTCAAGGAAGATGTTGAAAAGAGTGGGTGAGAATAGACAGCCATGCCTTACTCCAACTGTTGTTCGAAACCATAACACTAGATAGCATTAAAACAAGTCCATAACTGAGAAAGGTCGTGTAGAGACTGCACAAACAAAAACACCAGTGTCCTCCACTTAGTGTGGCGGTATCATACAAAGGCTGGGTCTCAGCAAAACTTGTCCAGTTTTCATTTGGTTTTTGTTTGTTTTGCTGTTTGTTGTTGTTTTGGGGGTGTTTGTCTGTTTGGCTGTTTTTCTTCTTTATTTTGAATTTTTTTTTTTTTTTTTGGGGGGGAGGGGGTTAACATGTGCCCAAAATATCATGCGTGAAGTCACACAGGGGACCTTGGCTAACAGTCTCTTCCGAAGGTATTGCAGGGGAATGGAGTCAGCACCAACTACAGGGAGAAAGTTTCCTCAAATGGACTGCTCAGCGTTCAGTTCCCTAAGGAACAAGGCTTAAGGGACAAGGCTTAAGGCACAAGACATGTTCCTTAAGGGACAAGACAAATTCCTTATGGGACAAGGCTTAAGGAACAAGACAAGTTCCTTAAGGGACAAGGATTAAGGGACAAGACAAGTTCCTTAAGGGACAAGGCTTAAGGGACAAGACAAGTTCCTTAAGGGACAAGGATTAAGGGACAAGACAAGTTCCTTATGGGACAAGGCTTAAAGGACAAGACAAGTTCTTTAAGGGACAAGGCTTAAGGGACAAGACAAGTTCCTTAAGGGACAAGGCTTAAGGGACAAGACAAGTTCTTTAAGGGACAAGGCTTAAGGGACAAGACAAGTTCCTTAAGGGACAAGGCTTAAGGGACAAGACAAGTTCTTTAAGGGACAAGGCTTAAGGGACAAGACAAGTTCCTTAAGGGACAAGGCTTAAAGGACAAGACAAGTTCCTTAAGGGACAAGGCTTAAGGGACAAGACAAGTTCCTTAAGGGACAAGGCTTACGGGACAAGACAAGTTCCTTAAGGGACAAGGCTTAAGGGAAAAGACAAGTTCCTTAAGGGGCAAGGCTTAAGGGACAAGACAAGTTCCTTAAGGGACAAGACAAGTTCCTTAAGGGGCAAGGCTTAAGGGACAAGGCTTAAGGCACAAGACAAGTTCCTTAAGGGGTAAGGCTTAAGGGACAAGTTCTTTAAGGCACAAGGCTTAAGGGATAAGGCTTAAGGCACAAGACAACTTCCTTAAGAGACAAGGCTTAGGGCACAAGGCTTCAAGAACAAGGTTTAAGGCACAAGACAAGTTCCTTAAGGGACAAGGCTTAAGGGACAAGGCTTAAGGCACAAGACAAGTTCCTTAAGGGATAAGGCTTAAGGCACAAGACAAGTTCTTTAAGGAACAAGGCTTAAGGGACAATGTTTAAGGGACAAGGCTTAAGGCACAAGACAAGTTCCTTACGGAACAAGGCTTAAATCAGGGACGAGACAGGGGACAAGACAAGTGAAAGGCATCACCTCGGCTGCTCGACAACACAATACTCTTTGCTTCTATGTATGCATGATATTGATTCTCCATCACACACCTGTACTTTTTTTTTGCACTGTAAATGTTGGCTACGTTTCGTCTCGTGTGTGACACGCTATCAGAAGAAGAAGAAGAAACAGGAGAAGAGAAAAAAACAAAGTTATCTGACAGTATCCATTGTAAAAAAGCAAAAAGATATAAAAAGAAGAAGAAAAAGAAAACCTAAACAAAACAGTACGGTTCAGTGAGAGAACCACGATCATCGCCTTATGACCAGGAGGACATGACGATGTTTTTTTCTTCTTGTTGGTTTTTTGTGTACTTGTACATTTGTATCGCGGCACTGTCAGTATAACATTGTAACACTACTCCGGGGAGGGGGGGGGGGGGGGGGGGACTCCTGATCCAACTACCTGCGCAGATACGTACCACTCCCTTCCCACCCCATCTCTCTTCTCTCTCTCTCTCTCTCTCTCTCTCTCTCTCTCTCTCTCTCTCTCTCTCTCTCTCTCTCTCTCTCTCAGTATAATCCTTATTCAGACCAAGGCCCGTATAAAAAGAGTATGCTGATACTTATCTATTACCCTTGAAAATGAAGATTACCAATCAATTAATCAATCTCTCTCTCGATATATAGATAGAGAGAGATAGAGAGAGAGATATATAAAATCATATATAACTTATGTCATATATATAATTATATAATCATATTAGTTGCGAATTGTATTCCATTTGTTTAGCATGAATATGACTGTAATAATACCAATTATAATCTTATTTTATCAAAACTTGCTTTCAAGTTGGTTTGAAATCAATTTGCCATATGTACGTTGATTTGTTGTGGGGGTTTTTTGGTGTTACTTGCGTTTTCCTCTTACACCATAGTTTATACTGTATTACCGTAGTTCCTAATCAGGGCATGGGCCCACGAAAAAACATGTGACTGCTCTCCCTCTCCCCCACCCCCTCCTCTCCTCTCTCTCTCATGCAATTTCTCTCCCCACTTCCTCCCTACCGCTCCCAATCCCCTCCCTCTCAAACTTTCCTCCAAATCTCAGCCTCAAATCTACCCCTTGTCCTTAAAAGGGTGGTTGGTCGTCAGACGCAATCAGTCTATTCCCCCTCCACCACCCCCCCTCCCCAACCCCCACCCATACCCGCTAAACGGCGAAACAAAGACAATCTTCTTTAGCACACACACAACCAGGAAGACCAACAAAGGCGACGACTTGCCGGGTTTGGTGGGTTTTTTTCTGTTCTTCTTTTTCTACTTTCTATTTTTAAAGTCAGAATCGTGACAACCGTCTACTCTGGCAAGGAAACTGATCGGCTGACTTACAGCAAATGGGTCACGACTGAGGTCACCTTTTGCACGTTTACCTTCTCTGTTTGTGTGTGTGTGTGTGGTGGTGGTGGGGGGGTGGGGAGGGGGGGCATTGTGTGTGTGAGTGTGTGTGTGGTGTGTGTGTGTGTGGTGGGGAGGGGGGCACTGTATGTGAGGGGGGGGGGGGGGGGGCCACTGTGTGTGGTGTGTGTGTGTATGAGGGAGGGGGGGGCCACTGTGTGTGTGTGTGCAGGGGGAGTGGGGTGGCACTGTGTGAGTGTGTGTGTGGTGTGTGTGTGGTGTGTGTTGGGGGGGGGGGGGGGGAAGTGTGTGTGAGTGTGTGTGTGTGGTGTGGGGGGGGGGGGAGGGGAGAGCACTGTGTGTGTCGTGTGTTGTGTGGGGTGTGTGTGTGTGGGGGGGGGGGGGGGGGGCA
>CM054162.1:18747278-18754778 GCA_028751875.1 Rapana venosa
TTTCTTGAGAGGTTGTTTCTCTTCAAGGTACCAGGTATGGTTGGGCATTATCACTGCCGAGACCTCTCTGACAATGGTTCATCCAGGAGTCGACACTCCTGAGTCAAGTCGGGCAAGCCTAACGACCCCTACTGCAAAAAGCCTCAAATACTATCACCAAAGTGTAATAATATCAGCAGGAACTTTTTGTTTGTTTGATATTTTGGGGAAGAATATATTCATGCAATGATGGAAGTTGTTAATGGATGGTCTGAATTTGTTTATCTCCCTCTACTTTTTTTGGTTGTATTTTTTTTTTTTTTAATGAACGGAGAAGAACACTGAAGAGACTAAAGAGTGACTGACAACAGAGGTATGACGTTCCAAGGCTTTTGCCTTATCACCAGTGTTTGGCAGAGTCGTACTAAGATTGAGAAAAGAATAGCCGCATTATCACGATCAGCATGTCCAAATTTACACGCAAGTAAACTCCCATGCTTTCTGCAGCTGCTGACGCAAATACACACACACCACACACACACACACACACACTCACACTCACACATTCACAAACACATACATACACACACTTAAACGCACGCACACAAACATAATCAAAGACGGGATACCCTAGTGGTCAGAACATTGCGCTCGCAATCTGACGACCCGGGTTCGATTCCCGTTCAAGGGGATATTTTCCTCTGGAGTTAACATCAGTGCAGACTCCACTCTCCCCAAAAGTCCTTCGGATGAGACTATAAACCGAGGCCCCGTGTTCGAATACATGCAGAACATCTTGCGCACACGTTAAATCCTGTTCCGCTTTTCGAAAGAGTAGGCCATTGTGTGCCGGTGGAAACAGATGACAAAATTTACAAAACCGCATACACACGGGAACTGGATGTAAAAAAAAAGCACATGAGTGCTTATTCGATTATCCTCGATATAAAAGAATAAAATAAAAATACAACACACACAACATACACACACACCACACAACACACACACACACACACACACACACACACACACCACACACTCACACACACACACACACACACACACACACACACACACACACACACACACACACTTAAACGCACGCACACAAACATAATCAAAGAAGTCTTTAGTCCATTCTCCTCTGTGGGAACACCTCGGGCTCTTTTCGGTATGGAATCCACCCGTTCTCAAAATCGTGAGTTAGAAATACCCTCCTTTCTATCCTTCTTAATGAATTTTCTCCCTACTCTCGTTGGGCGTTCCCCAGCTTGATACTGCGGGGATCACCCAGGACATGTATTCTGTCTTGTTCACCACACCAGGATATCACTGTCAGGCCGTAAGTACATTTTTTAAAAATTCATTTAAATCGAGGATAATGGAATAAGCACTTATGTGCTTTTTTACATCAAGTCCCCGTGTGTATGCGGATTTGTGAATTCTCTCATCTGTTCCCACCGGCACACAATGGCCTATTCTTACGAAAAGCGGAACAGGATTTAACGTGTGTGCATGATGTTCTGCGTGCGTTCGCATACGTGACCTCGGTTTATAGTCTCATCCGAAGGACTTTGGGGGAGAGTGGAGTCTGCACTGATGTTAACTCCTGAGGAAAAATCCTCTTGAACGAGAATCGAACCCGGGTCAGCAGATCGAGAAAACATCACTCTGACCACCAGGCTATCCCGTCCCGTGAGAGAGAGAGAGAGAGAGAGAGAGAGAGAGAGAGAGAGAGAGAGAGTGAGAGAGAGAGAGAGAGAGAGTGTGTGTGTGTGTGTGTGTGTGTGTGTGTGTGTGTGTGTGTGTGTGTGTGTGTGTGTGTGTGTGTGTGTGAGTGTGTGTGTCTGTGTGCGTGCGTGCGTGCGTGCGTGCGTGCGTGTGTGTGTGTGTGTGTGTGTCCAATCCAATCCTATTGTTTATAGCCCTGTCGACCACAGAGACAATATCAGGGCCGTCACCTCGCCAAATTTCAGATTAAAAAAAAAGTGCAACTATATACAGATTAAAACAGGGTGTGTGCGCGTGCGTGCGTGCGAGCATGCGTGCGTGCGTGCGTGCGAGCATGCGTGCGTGTGCGTGTGCGCGCGTGCGTGACTAATCCTTTCCTCTATTCTTTTAAAAAGGAAGTAGTGATACGGATCCTATAGCTAAGTAGCTTTTATCAATGTGTGCTTCTGCACCTGAAAGCAGGAATTTCTTTCCTCCAAATTTGGATTTTATGGGTAGGAAAATCCCACTCCTCGGACACCGTCCTGGGTTAAGCCTTATAATAAATTAATGGTCAGGGCGTTGTTGATAACGAGGAATGACAGTTGAGTTTGTTTTAAACGCGTGGGGTTTTAAGTTGGGTTGGTTGTGTTGTGTGTGTGTGTGTGGTGGGGGGGAGGGGAGGGGGGGGGGGGGGGGGGGGGGGGGGGAAGGAAGGGGGGGTGCGCGTGTGTGTGTGTGTGTGTGTGCGTGTGTGTGCTAGGTGTGTGTGTGTGTGTGGTGTGTGGTGTGTGTTAGTGTGTGCGTGCTTGCGTGCGCGCGCGCGTGCAAGTGTGTGTGTGTGTGTGTTTTCAACTTGTGTGTGTGTGGTGCGTGCGTGTGTGTGTATGCGTGTGTACGCGCGCCGCGTGCGTGCGCACATGCCAGCGTGCGTGTGCGTGTGCATGCGTGTGTGTGCTGGGGGGGGGTGTGTGTGTGTGTGTGTGTGTGTGCCGCGCGTGCGTGCGTGCATGTGTGCGTATGCGCGCGTGTGTGTATGGGCTCCTCGGCTATCCTCCGAGATTCACCAATAGTGAGATTTTGCGTGTCGCGCGACCCTTCTTCTCCCCCCCCCCCCCCCCCCCCCCCCCCCCCCCCCCCCCCCCCCCCCCCCCCCCCCCCCCCCCCCATAAGAGGAAGCCGCATTCCGACTTCAGGGATAAAACCTGGTTTTTTAAATTTGGTTTAAATCAGGTTCATTCATTAATAAGCATGAAACAAGCATACCACAACGAAACATAATCAGCGTAGCAGCAACAAGCAAAAAGCTTCTGCTGTGCTCAAGTGCAACATCAGCATTCTTATGGGGGGACGGGATATCATTGGGGGAGGGGGGGGGGGGGGGAATAGCCTAGTGGTTAGAACATTGCGTTCGCAATCTGACGACCTGGGTTCGATTCCCGTTCGAGGGGATATTTTCCCCTGGAGTTAACATCAGTGCAGACTCCACTCTCCCCCAAAAAGTCCTTCGGATGAGACTCTATAAACCGAGGCCCCGTGTGCGAACGCACGCAGAACATCTTGCGCACACGTTACAATCCTGTTCCGCTTTTCGTAAGAGTAGGCCATTGTGTGCCGGTGGGAACAGATGACAATTTACAAAACCGCATACACACGGGGACTGGATGTAAAAAAAAAAGCACATGAGTGCTTATTCCATTATCCTCAATATAAAAGAGTAAAACAAAAAATAAAAATATGGCGACTGATAATCAATACACTGACCGAAAGAGGTTTTAATCTGCGTGTGTATATAGTTTCACAATGACGTATAATTGAGTTTGACGTCATTCCATCACGTCATTATAAATACCCCCCCCCCCCCCCCCCTCCCCCTGAGGAAGGCGAAAGCCGAAATATTGGGGAACATCTATATATGCTGGTTGTTCTACTTTACTTTGTTGTAATATATATATATATATATATATATATATATATATATATATATATATATATATATATATATATATATTACATAAGGCACAAAGATTTGTTAGCCACTTATTTTCATATGGTTTTGTTTTTTTTAACCACTATTTTTTTCGTATAGTTTTCTTCTCTCTCTGTTTTTCATCTTTCATTGGCAGCGGTGGTAGGCCACAAAAATATCTATTTATTCTTAGGCTGGCAATAGACACTTCTAAATTCTGAAGGGTGTCTTGCTGTTACCTACCACAAAGGATGAGTGAGGTTTCAAATAGTGCCGGGACCTCTGAAGAGTGCTCAACCAGGAGCGGAAACTCGAGTCAGGTCAGGCCAAAGGCATGGTCCTTACTCAAATATTCCCCCTAATGCTGCCTTCAAAGTTTTGTCCTGTAGTGACCTTTTTTCCGAATCTTGGACAAAAATTAGTTTTATAATGAGAATGAAGTTGTAACTGGTTACCTGCACTTGTTTTTCCTCACTCTTTTGTCTCAGTTATATATATATAGAGAGAGAGAGAGAGAGATAGATAGATAGATAGAGTCGCACAGTTTTAATCCGAGATTGGAAAAAAAATCTTAATTAATAGGAGGCAGAAACCGATACGGTCTCTCTGTGGTTGACGGGGTTATAAATAACATGACTGGATTGAACTGGCTACAAGAAAAATGACGTTTGTACGATGGGTTTGTTTTTTTTATCGGATGCACAGTCACACAGACATGTTTGCATTCTTCGTTTCGTTAGGTACTACTGATTACTTGGATGGTTGGGCGAGTGTGGTGTGGGGGGTGCGGTGGGGGGTGCGGTGGGGGGAGGGGGGTATGGTGCGGGTATGGTGTAGTGTGGTGGGGTGAGGTGTGGTGCGGTGTAGTGTGGTGAGGTTGTGGTGAGGTATGGTGTGGTGCGGTGTGGTGTAGTGTGGTGTGGTGAGGAGTGGTGAGGTGCGGTGAGGTGAGGTGTGGTGGGACGTGGGTGTAATGTAGAGCGGTGTGGTGGAGGTGGTTGTGGTGGTGGTTTGTGTATATTTGAACGTGTGTGTGTGCGCGCGCGTGCGTGCGTGCGTGCGCGCGCGTGTGTGTGTGTGTGGTTTTCCAAAAAATGAAATTGAAAAAAAAAAAATCAAAAGCCCACACCAAAGGAATATCCCTAGATATTACCTGCTGACTGTTTTAGTAACGTGCTCCTTTTACTTGTTTGTCTATCTTTTAATGTGTAAAGAAACCTGTTCCATTTCATAAAATCGATGACTCCACGAACATTTTAAATAATCGCAATAATGCTGATGTCTGTTGTCTTACACAGTTGCATGCGCTAGTTGTTGGTCTTCGGATGTGCTACTGGCGGTGTTACTTGCGTCAAGTCTCCTTTGGGCCTCTGTGTGTGTGTGTGTGTGTGTGTGTGTGTGTGTGTGTGTGTGTGTGTGTGTGTGTGTGTGCGTGTGTGTGTGTGTGTGGACCGGGCTACAAAAACCGTTAATGATAACAACAACGACTGCAATAACAACTACAATATTAGCATCGTCTTTCTCTCTGTATCATCATCATCTTCTTCTTCTTCTTCCTCTCCTCCTCCTCTCTCTCTCTCTCTCTTCACCTTTCTCTCTGCCCCCCCCCCTCCTCTCTCTCTCTCTCTCTCTCCTCTCTCTCTCTCTCTCTCTCTCTCTCTCTCTCTCTCTCTCTCTCGCCTCTCCCTCTCGCCTCTCCCCCCTTCTATCTTTCTCTCTCTCTCGCCTCATCTCTCTCTCTCTCTCTCTCTCTCTCTCTCTCTCTCTCTCTCTCTCTCTCTCTCTCTCTCTCTCTCTCTCACCTCTCTTCTCTCTCCCCCACCCCACCCACTATGAGTACACGCGTGCGTGTACGCACCAAGCAAAATGAATGATCGAGTAATATAATTAGGTTTCTTGCGCAAACGTCATCACGGATGCTTCCTCGTTTGTTGCAGACTCTCTCTCTCTCTCTCTCTCTCTCTCTCTCTCTCTCTCTCTCTCTCTCTCTCTCTCTCTCTCTCTCTCTCTCTCTCTCTCCTGCGTTTTTACGAGCCACACCCACCCACAGACTTGCGTCATAAATAGCACGTTTTATCGATCTCAGATTAAAACAAAAAACTGGGGGGAGGGGAGGGGGATAGGAGGGGGGGGGGGGGGGGGGGGGGGGGGGGGGCCAAGGCGGGGGGAAAAAGCGATTGTAAAAGAAGAGGAAGAAAGAAAACGTGAAGAGCGGACCGGTAGGTAATTAAAGTGTATTGATTGATAAGCCTGTTTCATGTTGTTTTTTTTAAAAAAAACAACACATGCACATATTTCTGGTGGGTTTTTGTGTTGGTTTTGTTTTCTTTCTGTTGTTGCATTTGGGTTTTTTTGGTTGGGGGGTGGGTGGGTGTTGAGAGGGGTTTTTTGGCTTTGGGTGATTTTTATCCACCCCCCACCACTATTGTGTTTTTTTGGTGGGTTTTTTGGGTGGGTTTTGGGGTTTTTTGAGGGGGGTGGGGGGATTTCTTTTCTTTACTTTCTCTTCTTTTCTTTTTTTTCATGAGTCCGGGTTTTTCTGTCTTTTTTTTTTATGGTCGTTGCTGTTGCTGTTTGCTTGCTTGCTTCCTTACTTGTTTGCAAGTTTGCTTAACAATGTTCTCTCTCTCTCTCTCTCTCTCTCTCTCTCTCTCCTCTCTCTCTCTCTCTCCCTCTCTCACTCTCTCTCTCTCTCTCTCACTCTCTCTCTCTCTCTCCCTCTCTCTCTCACTCTCTCACTCTACTCTCTCTCTCTCCCTCTCCTCTCTCTCTCTCTCCCTCTACTCTCTCTCTCTCCCTCTACTCTCTCTCTCTCTCTCTCTCTCTCTCTCTCTCTCTCTCTCTCTCTCTCTCTCTCTCTCTCTTCTTCTCTCTCTCTCTCCAGCTGTGCGGTGAAAATAGGCGCACAATCATATGACCTGTTACATACATCATTTATCATCACATGAATGGTAGATACAATGATGTCAAGTTCTGATAAATCGATAAATACACTGTTTGTTTATTTGCTTGGGTTGTTGGGTTGTTGTTTTTCTTTAGGTTGCCTTAGAAGAAGAAGAAGAAGAAGAAGAAGAAGAAGAAGAAGAAGAAGAGAGAAGAAACAAGAACAAGAAGAAGAAGAAAGAAGAAGAACAAGAAGAAGAAGAAGAAGCAAGAAGAAGAAGAAGAAGAAGAAGAAGAACAAGAAGAAGAAAGAAGAAAGAAAGAAGAAGAGAGAAGAAGAAAACAACAACAACAACAACAACAACAACAACAACAACAACAACAACAACACAAGGACAAAAACAAGAAGAACAAGAACAAGAATGTATGGAACTCATAGTCATACAGCGCGATCGTGGACATACCTCCATGCACGCACGCACGCACGCACACACACACACACACACACACACACACACACACACACACACACACACACACACACACACACACACATTCTTTAGCAAAACAAGCTGCCTCGGATTGCAACATTGAAACGTTTGGTTCCAATCTCGCATTGTCCTCGCATGAAATTAATGCTAAATTGATGAATTGTATACATTCTAAAATGGAGAAAACTCACTCTGAAAACATTTCTTGCTCACGGAAAGTAGAAATTTTAATATATAAAATGAGACTAAATGCATGGAACACCAAATATTCTAAAAATGTGACATGTTGCTGTTCCCAATCTCTTTCAATCCACCATTTATTGTTTGATTGCCCAATCCTAACTGACCTGTTTAAAAGGAGAGGAATAGATATTCATAAAAAATATTCCACTGTTCAAGAGGTTTTATATGACTCTCAGCAGTTCATAACATCAGTTGCTGAGGTTATATATTCTTCCCCAGTAAGAC
>CM054162.1:18762278-18767278 GCA_028751875.1 Rapana venosa
AGGAAAAGTACGATAAATCACCATGATGTTTGGATACATCAACAATCAACTGCACTATACTCTCTCTCTCTCTCTCTCTCTCTCTCTCTCTCTCTGAATAACTTGGTTTCTTAAGTCATATTTTTGGAACTGATTTTTATTGTGGTTATACAATAACATTTTGGGTTTGTTTGGTTGTTGTTGTTGTTGTTGTTTTTTGGGGGGAGTTGTGTGCTTCCTCATTTTTCTCACTAAAATACTAAGCAGCTCGGCAACCCCACTTCATGTATGGGCCAATGGCCTTTTTGTGAATAAATCTTTCGAGTTCGAGTGCGAGTTCTCTCTCTCTGTGAGAAAAACAAAATTGTACACCTGGTTAATCACTTTACAATCAATACTCTCTCTCTCTCTCTCTCTCTCTCTCTCTCTCTCTGTCTGTTTGTCTGTCTCTGTGTCCCCTATCACGTGAAAAATGGTGATCAATTAATTTCCCCATGGCTGGTTCCTCAGACAACAGCATATTGAAGAATGAAGACAATGACAAGCCTAGCTACTGCCCATTTATCAGTGTGGTCTGTTCTACAATGAGGTCATCTACTGACACAAGGCGTGCTGGTGGTCACAGAATAAGGTCAACTATTGACATAAGTAAGTAGGGCAGATTGTCTCAGAATGAGGTCAACTATTGACGTAACTAGTGCTGGTTGTCTCAGAATGAAGTCAATATTGACATAACTAGTCACAGAACAAAGGTCAACTATTGACGTAACTAGTGAAGGTTGTTTCAGAAAGAGGTCAACTACTAAGTAACTAGTGCTGGTGGTCTCAGAATGAAGTCAATATTGACATAACTAGTCACAGAATAAGGTAAACTATTGACGTACCTAGCACAGTTTGTCACAAAATGGTGTCAAATATTGATGTAACTAGTGCAGGTTGTCTCAGAATGAAGTCAATATTGACATAGCTAGTCACAGAATAAGGTCAACTATTGACATAAGTAGGGCAGATTGTCTCAGAAGGAGGTCAACTATTGACGTAAGTAGTGCTGGTTGTCTCAGAATGAAGTCAATATTGACATAACTAGTTACAGAATAAGGTCAACTATTGACATAGTTAGTGCAGGTAGTCACAAAATGGTGTCAAATATTGATGTAACTAGTGCAGGTTGTCTAAGAAGGAAGTCAACTATTGACGTAACTAGTACAGGTTGTCACAAAATGGGGTCAACTATTGACATAACCAGTGAAGGTTGTCATAGAATGAGGTCAACTATTGACATAACTAGTGAAGGTTGTCATAGAGTGAGGTCAACTATTGACATAACTAGTGAAGGTTGTCATAGAATGAGGTCAACTATTGACATAACCAGTGAAGGTTGTCATAGAATGAGGTCAACTATTGACGTGTAACTAGTGTAGGTTGTCATAGAACAAAATCAACTATTAACGTGTAACTAGTGCAGGTTGTCACCAAAATGGGGTCAACTATTGACGTGTAACTAGTGCAGGTTTTGTTATGTTTTATGGTAAAATGTTGACTCAAACAACGCAAGTTGTCACAGAATGGGGTCAACTGTTGACGTAACCAAAGTAGTTGTCACAGAATGAGATTTTCTGTTGACCCTAGCAGAGTAGGCTGTTACAGGAGGTTGACTGTTGACCCAACCATTGTAAAAGGTAAAGGTAAAGGAGTCCCATAACCTATAAGGTCGTAGGGGAGCGAGGCGTCAGAGACCTCATTTCTCTAGGGCCAGCATATTGAGAGCGGCGCCCATCTCCTCTCCCTCACTGCTTTACCTTCCCTGACCCTAAAGAGGGCAGGTACCCATTTACAGCTGGGTGAACTGGGGGAACTGTACTGAAGCCAAGGCATGCAAATGGTCACCCATCCAACTGGTAACCACGCTCGACGCTGCTTAACGTGGCTGGGGGAAAGCGAGTGCTCCGACCACTGAGCTATCCCATCCCCAAATAAGTCAACTGTTGACACATCTAGACAGTCACAAAACTAGGTCAACTGTTAACACAAGTCTAGGCTGTCACAAAACTAAGTAAACTGCAGATCCAACCAGAGTAGGCTGTCTCAGAAAGAGGTCAACTGTTGACCCAACCAGAGTAAGTTGTCAAGAAAAGGTCAAGTGTTGACCTAATCAGTGTAAGTTGACACAGAAGAAGGTCAACTGTTGACTCAGCCACTGCCAATCAGAGTTAACTCGCACAAAATCGTGTCAACTGTTGACCCACAAATTGTAGTCATCACAGTATGAGGTCACCTACTGACCCACCCACCTGGATAGCTTGTCATGGAACAAGGTCGATTTCTGACCCACATGACAGTGAGACTACATCATAAAATGAGGTCAACTATTGACCCAACCAAAGCCAGTTGACATACACAAAAGAAGGTCGACTAGTGACCCACCCGGCATAAGGGGTTATGAAGTGAGGTTAAATACCAACCCTACCATTTCTGTCCATGGCAGGTGGAACTGACCTGAAGTACATCTTGTTAAAAAAAGGTAAAGGTGTCCCATAACCTATGTGGTCATAGAGGAACGAGGCATCAAAGACCTCAGCTTCTCCAGAGACCAGCATAGTGAGGGTGGTGCCCATCTCCTCTCCTCTCCCTCCCTTCCCTTCCCTGACCATGAAGAGAGCAGGTATCCATTTGCAGCTTGGTGAAATGGGAGACTGTACTGAAGTCAAGGCACGCAAAACGGTTACCCATCCACTTGGTAACCATGCTCGATGCTACCTAACATTGGCTTTGGGTAAGTGAGTGCTCTGACCACTGAGGTATCCCGGCTCCGTTGTTACAAGACATTTTCTCTGTGTACACTCTGGGCTACTATGCAAAGAAAAAAGTGTCGTCATATCGCAAACTACCATTTTCACACCCACCCTTTTTTTTTGTCTGCACACATGCATGCATTTCGAAATTCTGACTAGATGAAAGAGTAGAAAACCAATTTACACATTCAGACAGAAAAAGAAAAAGGTCTAACAGGCTGCGTTACTCTTGTGGCAATGCTCTCCCCTGGGACAATGACCCAATTTTTTCACTTAGAGAAATCTGCTGTGAGTGAATAATAATAATGTATGGAATTTATATAGCGCTGAATCTTGTAAAGCAACAAATCAAAGCGCTCAGATTATTATTTTGTTGTTGTTGTGAAAGTGGTATACAATACAATACAGTAAATTCAATACAATGCAGTACAATACAATACAGTACAACACAATACAAAAATTCGTGTTATGTGTAAAGAAGTATACAATGCAGTACAATACAATACAGTACAACACGATACAAAAAGTCGTGTTATGTGTAAAGAAGAATACAATGCAGTACAATACAATACAGTACAACACGATACAAAAAGTCGTGTTATGTGTAAAGAAGTATCTTTGAAGCAGTCATGGTTGGTTCATGATAGTCCCTAAATCGGATAGCTCCACTTAAGACTTAATACAAAACTAAACCAGTGTTCTGTGTGTATCACTTCAATGCACACAATAACAACAACAACAAAATAATAATAATAATAATAATAATAATAATAATAATAATAATAATGATGATGATGATGATGATGATAGTAATACTAATAATAATAATAATAATAATTGGAATTTATATAGTGCTATGTCTTGCAAAGACAAATCAAAGTGCTTACACAAGGAGCATCCATTTTCATCTCTCACGCAAGACTAGCAGTCATATCCCTCAAAGCCTAGGCTCGAACCTTGAACCTCTCGCTTCTCAGCAGGAGGCATTCACCACTAGGCCACGGAGCCAAGGCTGCCAGAGAATTGAGGTCAATTATGGACCACGCCATAGCAGGCAGGTGTCGACTGCCATAGGCGTGGCTCCATCCCATCACATAATCCTCGCCACGCCAGGACACTCTGTAACTATGCACGAGGACTGACTCGAGTTTCCAGTGCATGTAGGTCAGATTATTACTGTGCAGGAAAAGAAGGCTGAAGTGGCCTATAGCCGCGGATATCTGCATACATATATGTACATGCTCTTCACCTCTAGTTTGAACACACACACACATTCACGCGCGCATGGCCGTGCACACTCGCACACACACAGACAGGGATGGGGAGAGAGAAAGAGAGAGAGAGAGAGAGACAGACAGACAGACAGACAGACACTCAGACAGAGACATACAGACAGAGATAGAGAGAGTCACAGACAGAGACAGAAACTGAGAAACGGAGACAGAGGCAGGGAAAACGTATAGGAAGACTGGGAGGCAAAGAATTTTAGAAAAAAACAACCCATGGTTACTTCTTTTCTCCGTTTGCTTACAACATTAACGTATTCATCCAAACAGTATCAACAAGAAACAAACAGAAACAAAAGGAGGGGAGAATACAATGAATTGGTTATTGTTGTTTACTTATGTAAGCATCGAAAGAATATCAACAACAACAAAAATGGACTAAAAGGAAGAAGGAAAAACAGGGATGAATGCAATGGAATAACTGTGTGTTGTGTGTGTGTGTGTGTGGGCCTGCGTGGATGAGAGCGTGCGCGCGCGGGTGCATATGTGCGTGTGTGTGCCTCTGTGTGTGTGTGTTTATGTCTGTGTGTCAAATTCTCTTTGATTTTAATATTATGATGCTCTTCTATCTATTCTGTCTATTGATGATGATGATGATGAGATGATGACGACGACGACGACGACGATGATGATGATGACGACGACGATGACGATGGTGATGATGACGATGGTGATGATGACGATGATGATAAATTGAATTTACATAGCGCTATAATTTATCTTGAATCTTGTTATCTATACCGTCTACTCTATGTTCTGTGATTCGAATGTTAAAATGCCACTCACAACTCATCACTCTGAGATAATAAAGCATTCTACTCATAATTTTTTTCATTCTGAGATAATAATACACAGTATTTTCGAGTCTTTCATCATAAATACCCATTGAATAATCCCATATTCCCACGTCGTGCTTAAGGACAAACCCACCCTTCAGCACTGA
>CM054162.1:18769778-18779778 GCA_028751875.1 Rapana venosa
TAGTGTGTGAGTGCGATGTGTGTGTGTGTGTGTGTGTGTGTGTGTGTGTGAATCAGAATAAGAAAACTTTATTGCCATTAAGTTAGAACAAGACATTTGCGTGGGGTGGTGTGTGTGTGTGTGTGTGTGTGTGTGTGTGTGTGTGTGTGTGTGTGTGTGTGTGCGTGTGTGTGTGTGTGAGTGCATCGTGTTTATGTGCGCCTGCATGCATGTTGCACGCCTCTGTGTGTGTGTGTGTGTGTGTGTGTGTGTGTGTGTGTGTGTGTGTGTGTGTGTGTGTGTGTGTGTGTTGTGTGTGTGTGTGTGAGAGAGAGAGAGAGAGAGAGAGAGAGAGAAGAGAGAGGAGAGAGAGAAATAGTGTGTGTGTGTGCACAGCATGTGTACATGCGCCTGTATGTTGCAGACCTGCATGTGTACGCAAGTATGTGTATATATGTGTGTGCGCGCGCTCGCGTGCACGTGCACGCATGTGTACGTGTGCAAGCCAGTGTATATATGCGTGGGGGGGGGGCCCCGCAGATCTATGCATGCATGTCCGTGCGCGCACACATGCGTCAAAGCACCTTCCCCCAGCCATCACCCCTCCACCCTCACCTCCCACTACAACCTCTGATCGACCGAGCTTTCTGGTATGGGACTTCTAAGGAAAATGTGGTCTTCTTAATAATATACACCAACACGGTTGTGTTGTTGTAAGGAAGCGAGCATGCACTGAATAATGTGAACCTTGGCTGCAAATGAGTACCATGCCGCCTCTCTCTCTCTCTCTCTCTCTCTCTCTCTCGCATGGGGCAGGGGGCCTACTAGGCTAGTACACTAACTAACATCTGGTTCCGTTTTCCTCCTTTATGGGTGAATAGGTGGACGGAGTAGGGGGAGGGAGAGGGGAGGGGGGGGGGGGGGCGAGGGGGGAGAGGGAGGGGGGGACACAGAAGGAAGGAGAGGGGTTGGTGGTTAAATTGCTTTTTAAAGCTAATGGGGTGGGGTAGCCTAGTAGGGTGAGGTAGGAAGGAGGTGAGAGCAAAGCAGATATAATAATAACCACGCGAACAGACATTGTGGTTTACCTGATTTTTTTGAAGAAGAAGAAGAAAAGAGGGAGAAAAAACAGAAAAGATTTAAAGAAAAAGGATGGGGGAAGGGGGGGAACCAGATGAAAAGAAAAACATGGCAGATTTTTGTGTGTGGTTTTTGTTTGTTGTTGTTTTTTGTGTGTTTGTTTTTGTTTGTTTTGTTTCTTTGGGGTTGTTGTGGGGTTTGGGGTTTTTTGGCAAGGGGGGGGGGGGGGGGGGGGGGGGTGAGTTCAATTTGTTTTGGGTTTTTTTTTTAGAAGGGGGGGTGGATGATGTACCTGAAAAGGAGGGAGGGGAGTGTAGAAGAAGGAAAGAGAAAAGGAGATATAAAGACTGAGAGAAGACGCTGAACATTGCATGAACTGATAGTGAGTGATACAGTGACAGTGTAAATTGCAGACCCAATCTTCCAATAATGTAGTCCACATAAGCAAGCATGCACTTGCACACAACCAGTGCAAAACAATAACACCAGTAAACGTTGATGGTAGTATACAAATTAAATCAACTATTACAAAACATAAATGATAAAGCCATTTAACTTTGTTATAACCTTAATCAACTAGCACAAAAAAATAAAATGGTAACTCCATAATCTGAATCAACTATTACAAATAAGACAATGCCAGTAAATGCCAAATTACAATATGAATCAACTGGTACCAAAAGATGAAGCCATTTAGCACCAATATACATCTACAAAGAAGAGGAAGACTGAATAACCCAAGGACATCAAATGAAAAGGTTTGATAACAGAGCTGATGTGCGTGTCTGTGCACGCGCGTGCGTGTGTGATGTGTGTGTGGATGTGTGTGTGGATGTGTGTGTTGTGTGTGTGCATGCATGCATGCATGCGTGTTTGGGTGGGTGCGTGCATGCGTGCATGCGTGTGTGCGTATGTGTATACAATCTTATCTGCTAAAAATCATTTACTGTAAAGTGTATAAACTCAGTTTTCAATTTTGAATTATCTTCTTGAATGAATCTTGATAATGAAATACCTACTTTTATGATCAGTCTGATAATCTAAATACTGCATAATCAGATTTACTTTTGAGTCTGAGTCTGAATGACACTCTGTTTTCTGCACACAACAATGATAATGACTTGGTTTAAACATATATCCTGTTTCCACCACCATAATTATATTGTCCTCAATAGTAACTAATAAGATTACTCAGAGATTTTTACAAGCTTTGACTTGAGTTTGAGCTCAAATCAAGCTCCTTTAATAGAAACACATTGCACATGAAATGATGGATAAAAACATATGAATCATTGAATGCAAAAATTAAGTATAAAACACTTTTAATAACATTTATTCTGATCAGCAACAGCCAACACTGAAGCAGCGTTCTTGGGGAGAGACAGAAAGACACACACACACACACAAAGAGTCTAAAGACACCATTTGATGCCATACATAATTAACTAACAAATTCACATATAATAACAAATGCTGGTAAATATGTTGAATGTATCGAGTCAGTAATATTTGAAATTATAATCATAATGAAGTCTTTCAGGAAGTCAAATAAATAAAGTCTTTAAGTGTCAGGAAGTCAAATAAATTCATCTCTTTCAGGAAGTCAAATAAATAAAGTCTCTCAGTTTCAGGAAGTCAAATAAATTCATCTATGTAACACAGATAGTTGAGGATATGAATTTATCTTCTGACATTCTGTTTGAGTGACAGCTGGGTCGACAATACAAAATAATGAGTCAAGTTTCTTGTTCCTCTCTGGTTGACAATAAATACATTATTTAAAGCAAACATCATGTTTACCAACATCCTCTTTCTATACAAGGTTGATCATTACTTATTCCTAAAACAGAAAAGGCAAGTCTGCCTCAGTAATCCAGTCAAATGAAAACAAGTCACCGTTTACAAGTCACAGAAGGAACACTATCTAAAAATACAGTTAACAAATAAAGTTTATTCAATCAACTGTTTACAAGTCACAGAAGGAACACTATCTAAAAATACAGTTAACAAATAAAGTTTATTCAATCAACTGTTTACAAGTCACAGAAGGAACACCATCTAAAAATACAGTTAACAAATAAAGTTTATTCAATCAACCATTTACAAGTCACAGAAAGAACACCATCTAAAAATACAGTTAACAAATAATGTTTATTCAATCAATCCGAAGGCTCATCAATATCAAACCTCCCCTGGGAGAAACATGACAAAAAAGGAAGAAGAGACAATCAACCATTTAAAAAATTAAAGGTAGAATAATAACACAATTTTGGGACACATGACAAAATTTACAAAACCCCATACAAACGGGACACAAGATTTTTTTTTAATTTAATACTTGCTAAAATGCAAAAAGATGAAACATCTTTACTGTTATGAGTATGAGAATTCAACTTGAAAACATATTATATTTTTTATCACATGACAAACATACCATTTTACAGCATTTGGCATGATTTACTATACAAAAAAACCCATTTCAAGGATGCAAGTTCTGAGTCAGCAACATATCATGCATCCTATTTAGTATTTACTAATTTAGGCTATTGAGTATTGACAGTAGTATAGCCATGGGTCCACACTGAGAAAGCAAAGCAAGTGAGCCTGTATTATTAGAGGAAAAATGACAGATACAGGTTGAGACAGAAAGGCAGACAGACAGACAGACAGACAGATAGATAGATAGATAGATAGATAGATAGATAGATAGATGCAGAGTGAGTGAGTGAGTGAGTGAGTGTGTGTGTGTGTGTGTGTGTGCATGCATGCATGCAAACACTGAAACAGCTCTAATATCACTTTTGAGGAAGAGACTAAAATTGAAGAGCACACTGAAAAACAGCCCATGTGGGAGTGTGAAGTGTATGCATTCATGTGTGTGTGAGTCTGTGTGTTCCTATGGGTTTTTTCCTTATTAATGATATTGAAAGAAATCTCTCTCAACACACACACACACACCACTCACACACCACTCAACACACACACACAACTCATCACTCAAACACACACACAAAACACACACACACACACACACACACACACACACCCCACACACACCCTTTCCTTGCCTTATTGATTGATAAACTGCTTTACATTCATGCAAACCCAATCCTGAGCAGACAGTGCTGGGCCTATAGATTACACTTTATCTGTATACCCCCCACCCCAAACCAAATCTGAAGAATTAGCAAAATCTCCAACTTTCCAACGTCCAACAAGACATGCAATCAAGTGCTTTCGTCTCTCTAGATCAAACGTAGCTAGCTAGGAAGAGATCGACAACAAAGTTATTGTTTACCAGTACAGGCGCACAATCGCGAGCCCGAAGTCTGATCTAAACTACTTAGACCTATAGGTGTTTGAGTCTGAACGGAATATTGCAATGGCTCGGTAGGCCTAGCCTAGCCTACATCTAAACTAGATCCCAACCCCTAGACCTAACCCTAGGCCTACCCCCACCGATCGAGATTGTGTGCCTTTGCTTCTCTCTGTCATAGGCCTAGCCTACTGTTGTGTCTGCAGTAGCCTAGCCTAGTGTGAGTATAGGCGCTGACTTTCGCTGGACTATTTGGCATCATTATCTTCGTGACAACCATCTAGGCCACACCATAACTTTTCCTCGAGCACACAAATCACACCAACACCTATCAGTCAAAATCTGCCTTCTTTACAATCAGAAACGTCCACAAAGCAAAACATCACTTACCACTTCGTCTCTGCTGCAAAATCACAAACAAAAATATCGTCTGCCTCTCTCAGTGCACTAAAAATTTTGTTACCTCCCCAGTAGGAGAGTAGCCTAGATCCACCCACGCACACCTCTATGCCCGCCCACGCTCTCTCTCTCTCTCTCTCTCTCTCTCTCTCTCTCTCTCTCTGTGTCTCTGTCCCTGTCTCTGTCTCTCTCTCTCATTATATGTACGTGGCTTTATCAGCATAGTCCCTATGTTTCGTGACTATTTTCAGCCGGACTGGAAAAAGGCAAAAGTACATGTGTTTATCTTCTGCTTACCAAGAATGACGGTTTTATCTTGTATAGCCGAAACTGCCGCACTTGCGACGTCAAACTTACGCGCGCGCAGCCCCCACCCACCCCTCCCCCGTGCATGTGTGTGTGTGTGTGTGTGTGTGTATGACGTATGTGGAAAATTACACATTTCATGATAACAAATAAGTTATGTAAAATATTACAACCAATTGATTGGGGAAAATCAAAGAGAGCATCAGTAACTGTAACCTACTCTTTGGACCTAGACAACAAAATTTTTAACAGAATCAAATATTATAAACATTATGTTGGCTACATCATTTAAAATGTCATCAGGGGATTTCCTGCAACAGGCAGCAAGTAAGGTTTGAAAATATGACATTTCGAATATAATACATGTTTAAAATATGTTACCCCAGTAGGCACTTTGTATACTTGCTGAAGTTTGTAAGAAATAGATTTAAATTTAATCAATCTTAAATCAAAATTTTAAAAAATGTCTTAAGTTGTCTGTCTCTGGCAACTTTCATATGAGTCTATAGATGAAGAATGATTTCAAACACACTTTTCATTCTTCCAATTCAGTTTGAAAACCCCTTTTTTCTAAATGAATTCGGAAAATTCATCTTCAGGCGATTATTCTAGCAATAGGTAGTTCACTTCAATAGATGAAGGAATATTCAACAACTTAGTCCCATTGTCATTGTTTTTACCTTTTTTTTCCAGGTCTATCACCCTCCCGTAGGCCTGTATTAGTGCGGTCATTTGTAAAACGATCCTGTAGTCCTCTGTGTCAAGGTTTTCGACAAAAGGTGATATATATTATGCCTCATAAGCTTAACTGGTTTATTATCTGTTGATTTCTTACACAAGTTTAGAAGTGTTCACAACCTTTGAAGACCTTAATGCAAAGAAAATAGATTTCGAATCCACATAAAGAAAGCCACAACAGCTACAAAATGGATGGTCTCAGCGGAAGGTTATCCCCCGTTGGGATGCCTGTCAGTATAAATAGCATCCCCACGTTCTGGAAATTCTGTGCCAAAAATGTCCTCTTCTGTACCACTCTCTTTGTTTCTGCCTTGTTCCTTTTCTTCCTGTCACCTCCTTCTTGTCTATTTTCTGCCATTTTGGTCCATTCTCCTGCCCTTTGGGTTTTTTTTTCCAGAAAGACTTAAAAGATAACGATTCTCTCTCACGCCAAAGTCAGAGGCGCTGGGAATGACTTGTCAGGCGCTGAAACGGCAGCGTGACGCATTTTCGCTCATAACAGACAATAGTAGTTGCTGTCTGAGCACTCGAGGAAGAACTGAAGGTTAAAGCCATTGGAAATGCACTTATTGTAACTGTGAATACTGATCAGATTTTACAAACATATGAGCTGTGTTTTTTCTGGTGTGTGTGTGTGTGTGCTCTACATGAGTAGACAGATAGCAAGATTCTCTCTCTCTCTCTCTCTCTCTCTCTCTCTCTCTCTCTCTCTTGCTATCCCTCTCTCTCTCTCCCCACCCACCCATGTTTAATTGATCATCTTTTTTTTTTATTGATCGTTTTGATATTATTATATATGTTTTATAAGGAAAATAATAAGACGAGATTGGCCTAAAATCTCCATCTTTGGAATTAACTCTCTCTCTCTCTCTCTCTCTCTCTCTCTCTCTCTCTCTCTCTCTCTCTTTTCTCTCTCTTGGTTTTTTTGTTTGTTTTTTTGCTTTTTGTTGTTTTTTGGTTTGGGGGGTTTTGATGTTTTCAAGGACTGGGTGATTTTATAAAAAAAAAAAAAAAGGTATTTGTACTTATTCTATTGCCCTCTGAAAATAAAATCTGAATGTGTGTGAACATTTTAAATCTCCTTCCAAAAAAATAGTGTTACCAAGACAAAAGGAATTATACTAGGTAACACAAGCTACACATGCTCTCCTTCACTCTTTGTCAATGATATTTTTCACTGGTGATTGAGCTATAGCAAAATGTATAAACTATGTTTAGGAGGAGAAACAAAGATCCGGTGGGGTTTTTTTCCAACTTCTTCTGCCTGCCAGTTGGAAATAGTCTGACATTGTTTAAATTGTTACAGGAAGAACACATGGCACATGGATTTTATAGGTTTTTTTCCATTATGCATTTATGTATTCTACAATTAATTTTTCAAAGTCTCTTCTTTCTTTTTTCTAGTAGGCTCTGTATGCTTTTGTAAGCAGCTTTTTACAGATCAGAGGATTATGTTTCCTATCTTACATGGTGAAAGCAACTACACATCTGTTTTAGAAGATAAATGTATCGAAATCTCTGTCAGAACCCATAAGGGTTTGGGGGGTTGTTGTTTTTTTACCCACTTCTTGTTTTACTAACAACTTTTGATGTTTAGCCATGATGGTTACAAAAATCACCTTTAAAAAAACAACAGTATTTACAAAATCAAGTTGGATGGCCACCAATTTTGGGGTATGGTCGGAAATACTGTTGGAGTTGTGCCCCTTTACTTCTAGCTCCAGAATGTAAAAAATTTATTTTTAAAAAAACCTATTTACTATTTTGTTTAAGCTTAGCATGGAAACCAGCTTGTTTTACTGACAAAATCATGACCTTATAGAAGATCGTGGCTGAGCTGAGGCGTCTTCTAGCCTCATTTTGCCCTGATGACAACCAATTACCGTCTGCTGGGCCCTTCAGTGTAGTGATCAGAGGAACCCAGACGGACTCCCGGGCTCTCTGTCCCTCTTCCCGCTGGCCACAGCATAATTATGCTGAAGCTGTGAGACAAATGCCTTCTCCACCAAGGCCAAGCAACAGTAAAAGGTTAAAGGTGTCCCATAACCTATGTGGTTGTAGGGGAACGAGGCGTCAGAGACCTCAGCTTCTCCAGGGGCCAGCATTTTTTAGGACAGCGCCCATCTCCTCTCCCTCTCTGCTTTTTACCTTCCCTGACCCTAAAGAGGGCAGGTACCCATTTACAAGGGACGCAAACGGTCACCCATCCACTTCGTAGCCATTCTGGATGCTACTTAACCTTGGCTGGGGAAAGCGAGTGCTCTGACCTCTGAGCTATCCCGTCCCCAGTAACAGTACTGAAGTACAAAACAGGCCAATGTCTCCCAAAAAGTTACCCCCCCCCCCCCCTCCTCCCCCAGGGCAACGAGCCAGACAAACTACGTCACAAGACGACCAGTGACGCAAAAAAGCCTGACGTCACATCATCTTTCTGTTCCAGGGAAGCAATTCATGACCTTCCCACAGTAGTAGGTCTAAGTCTTTTCGTACAGTTTTACTTTGCATGGACTCAACAGCCAACGACGTGGTAAGTTTTTATGGCTTTCATGTTGAAGGCGGTGAAGGGGTCTGAAATCAGTGACATTTCCAAGTTACTGAGCAAAACGTCTACCAATAGCCCACAGCCCGGATTTATTCACAGTGGCGTCAATGATCTGAAAGACACAGATCCACACAAAGCCAGCGATGAAATGGCTAAAAATGTAACGTGTTATGGCCCGCGTTCCTTGTCGCCAGAGTGTTGATTAATCAAATTGCCCCAGTCATTAATGCTGATGTTCAGAGAAAAAGAGACGCGTTTAATGCTATGACTGAGGTAATAACTAGCAATTTTAATGGCTCCTAATTATAGTATTGATCTTTCTGCTGAAGATATTTTAAATTTTTACTTTGTGTTGATTCCTAATCGGTACTCTATGCATTAAAATCCACAGATTCTAAGAAAATGTTATGAAGACAATCATATCAAAACATGTTTGTGTCACTTCCTGTTGGATATCTTCACAAGTACAATTCTTCCCAAGTGAATAGGCTGACCGAGCTGCAAAGAGAGGCGTAAAGCATGGAGAGGATGGACTACCATTTACTAGAAGAAGCATCATGGAGCAGGGCCAAAAAAAGCTTATCAATCAAATGAGCAAATTTTTGGATAGATCTTTAATCACTTTCTATGTTTTAAGGAAATATTGAGCACTCCCACGACCTATACAAATTTTGACACGGCAAAATGGGCTAGCACTTTATTTTGTTCGGGTAAAATTGGATGCGTTTATCGCTAGATACAGAAAAAAGTACAATCTTTGTGTGATGAGCGTATCTGTAAACATTTTTAATGTAAGAGTTTACAACCTTTCTTAACCTCCTTTTGCGAGAAATCCTTACATAAGATATTCAAAGATTTAAAGATGGCATTTGGTTTAGCAAAATTGTTATTCAGTGGTTCTGGAGAACACTTCTTCTTCTTCTTCTTCTTCCGCTCAGACAGCATCTATCGTTGTTTATCGATGAGCAAAATTAATGCGTTGCACTGCCGTTAAGCGCCTGACAAGCTATGCCCAGCGCATCCGACTTCGGCATGGCGTTTGTTACAATTATATATATATATATATCCTAATTTAGTTCAGCATTTTTTATATCATGTTTTTATTGTTGTCATTGTTTAAGCCTTTTCTCTGTACTTTTAAAGTTATTTCGCAGTCACACATCCATCAACTTAACTCTTCTCCCAGCCTCCAACACCCCCCCCCCCCCCCCCCCCTCCTCCTTTCTTATTGTCTAGTATCACTTTGAGTGAACAGAAAATTAATCGAAGCAACAACGAGAGAGCGAGCGAGAGAGAGAGAGGGGGGTGAATTTCAAAGACAGTGGTCGAAATGTCACTCTTTAAAATGCAAACATTAGAGGTATAATTATGGGATATTGAACTGAAAAGTCAATGATTTCGTGTTTTTTTTTTTTTTGTTTTTAATCGATTTGCTTATTCCTGTTCCAAAGAATACTTTGTCATCTTTGTGTGTCACGATTTACCTGGTATTCCGCCCCCCCCCCCCCCCCCCCCCCCCCCCCCCCCCTCATCCCCATCCGCCCCCAGCTTTTTATCATTGTTAAATATCGTGATTGTATTTTTTGTTCCTTTCACAAAATAAACTCTAATGAGGGTGGAGACTGGATAGTTTTTTTAAA
>CM054162.1:18784778-18832278 GCA_028751875.1 Rapana venosa
TCGGAAAGGAAGATCAAAATACATCGTTGTGACGTCGGAAAGGAAGATCAAAATACATCGTTGTGACGTCGGAATCTATCTATCTATCTATCTATCTGTCCCGTAGTCTGACGACCGTGGGGGCACCCTCAAAGACTCAGCAACCAGTTCCCTCCATTCGTCTCTCTGTTCTGCCTTTCTCAGGGTTTTGTTGAGTTCTAGGCCTGTCCATTCACTGATGTTATCCTCCCAGCTCTTCCTTGGTCTGCCTCTTTTTCTTCCTCCTTGGACAGTGCCTTGCAAAACTGTCTTTGTAATTCCTTGGGATCTTGTGACATGCCCATACCACTTAAGTTTACGCTTTTTCACGATCGTTAGAAGGTTCTCATAGGGTCCAATGGTTTGCTGGATTCTGTTATGCACGCTTTCGTTGCTTATGTGGTCTTTGTAGGAGATGCCAAGGAGTCTCCGAAAGCATCTCATCTCCACTGCCTGTACTCTTCTCTCCAAATCTGCAGTCAGGGTCCATGATTCACAGGCATACAGAAATATGGATATGACAAGGGAGCGCATTAGTCTGATCTTGGAGATAAGTGAGATATTCTTATCTCTCCAGATGGTGTTTAGTTTTGACAAAGCTGTTATTGTCTGTGCAGTCCTGCATACTACTTCTGGCTTGGATCCCTGGTCGGATACAATGGCTCCCAGGTACTTGAAACTTTGAACTGTTTCCAGCTTCTGGTCATTAACCCTGATATCAGTGCTAATGCCGTTGGTGTTAGTAGTCATCAGTTTGGTCTTCTCTGCACTGATTTCCATGCCGTATGTTTTGGAGGCCTTATCCAAGTGTTCTGTTAGGCTGGCAAGCTCTTTTTCTGATCCTGCTATTCCATCAATGTCATCTGCGAAGCGGAGGTTTGTGATCGTTCTGCCACCGATGCTGACTGATCCTTCATGATGTTCCAGTGCATCAGCCATGATTCTCTCAAGGAAGATGTTGAAAAGAGTGGGTGAGAGTAGACAGCCCTGCCTTACTCCAACTGTTGTTCGAAACCATTCTCCAATGTTGTTGTTGTAGTACACTGCACTGGTGGCCTCGCTGTACAGCTGTTTGATGACTCTGATCAGGTTTGCATTGATGCTGTACAAATTCATGGTTGCCCACAAAGCTGCATGCCACACCCTGTCAAATGCCTTCTTAAAATCGATAAATACGTGGTAAAGGTCTTGTTGATGTTGAAGGTACCGCTCACATAGTATTCTGAGGTTGAATATCTGTTCTGTTGTGCTGCGCCCTGCTCTGAAACCTGCTTGTTCCTCAGCAATAATGGTCTCTGCTTGTCGGAAAGGAAGATCAAAATACATCGTTGTGACGTCGGAAAGGAAGATCAAAATACATCGTTGTGACGTCGGAAAGGAAGATCAAAATACATCCTTGTGACCTAGGAAAGGAAGATCAAAATACATCGTTGTGACGTTGGAGAGGAAGATCAAAATACATCGTTGTGACGTCGGAGAGGAAGATCAAAATGCATCGTTATGACGTCGGAAAGGAAGATCAAAATACATCCTTGTGACGTAGGAAAGGAAGATCAAAACACATCGTTGTGACATCGGAGAGGAAGATCAAAATGCATCGTTGTGACGTCGGAAAGGAAGATCAAAATACATCGTTGTGACGTCGGAAAGGAAGGCCAAAGTACATCGTTGTGACTCGAAAGGAAGGCTAAACTACATCGTCATGACGTCAGAAAGAAAGGCCCAAGTAGATCACTGTGACGTCGTAAAGGAAACCCAAAGTACATCGCTGTGATGTCAAGGCCAAAGTGCGGCGGCCTCAGTTGTCAGTGTATGGGGAAGGAAAGCCATACAGTCAGCTTTCCAACTGTAGTAAAGAATGCTGATGGTCAGTAGTTCAAACTGGGCATTTGTCCACTGACACTGTGGGTCAGTTTTTGTCTGTCTAAAGTGGATGAGATAAGACAACCCCCCCCCCCCCCCCCCTCCTTCCCCATACCTACTCCCTCCAACTTCTTTTCTTTTGTTGTTCAAAGTCGTAGGTTGTGAATCAGCTCCTGGGCAGTTGAGCGTGATAATTTCGTCAAAACGTTGATTTTTTTCTCTTTTATTAATTTTTTTAAACCACAGATAATAAGGCAAAACAAGATGGCTTGTCACTTGGGGACGGGAGAGTGCAGTGGTCAGAGCACTCGGTTTCCCCCAGCCAAGGTCAAGCAGCATCGAGCATGGTTACAAGTTGGATGGGTGACCGTTTGCGCGCCTTGGCTTCAGTACAGTTCACCCAGCTGTAAATGGGTACCTGCCTCTTTAGGGTCAGGGAAGGTAAAGCAGCAAGGGAGAGGAGATGGGCGCTGCCCTCAATATGCTGGCCCCAAGAGAAGTGAGGTCTCTGACGCCCACTCCCCCACGACCTTATAGGTTATGGGACACCTTTACCTTTTTTTTTTTTTTTTTTACCTTTGTCACTCGAACAAGTTTAACATGCAATTGATTTTCAGTTGTGCCAGAGATTGATCCAATGAAATAATAATAATAAAAAGAACTGGTTCTATAACCAGCTGTCAATAATAACAACAAAACATAATGATGTGAATAATTGGCATAGAATACAACAAACACATTATGTGGATTTTTTTTTTTTTTGCTTCTTCAATTTTTAAAAAAGTAAAATTTGAAAGGCCGTAGAATTAAGGAAGTGAAGTAGGGTTAAGTTGATGATTTGTTATGGTTAATGGTTGGTAATTGCGGCCGTACCTATCTATCTATCTATCTATGTGTGTGTGTGTATATATATATGCGCCCCCCTCCCCCCCACTCCCTCTACTCCCGTTCTTGGGGAGGGGGGGGGGGGGTGCTCATCATGACTGAAATTGGTTCAGGCTTATGTCCCCTTTCTCGTCAAATGTATCGTATCGTTTTGTGTGCGTTGGTTGTTCTCTTTGATATCGTGATGTGATGCCAGATAAGGGTGGGGACTGGATGTAGAAAAAACAAAAAATAAAAACACTACATGTGTGCTTAGTCATTATCCTGGCTAGAACAGATATTTGCCTTTTGGCCTTGCATTGTCTATCATCTTACGGCAGGTTATGCTGTTCCTGTCTATATTTGTAAATTTAAGTAGGAACCCATTTAAAAAAAATAAGAAGTGCTGATAACTTTATATCAAGCAGTCGCTACCAAAATGTTTTCGCTTTTTTTGTGTGTGAATATCTGAAATTTAAAAAAAAACTCAAATCGTTACGCTTACTTACGAGACGTTGCTTGTAAATTGTTATTCTTGCTACTGTTGTCTCGTTTTTGTCTGTCTGAATAACGTCTGTTTGAATGCTTTTATAAGTCAATTTGTGTGTGTGTGTGTGAGGGCAGGACGAAAAAAAGTTGTGTACACTTAGTCTTTTACCCTCAATAGAGATCATTTTTGACTTCACTTGACACTCGTCTTATTCCAGGGGAGATAAACGCATTACAGTATTTGCTAAAGGGAGGTAGCCTAGTGTGTATAGAATAAAAATTAAAGCTAAAAATAGACTTCGCCAATTATGTTTCATTGCACATGCGCGATGATGCTGTTGCTGCCCGAGTTCCGGCACATCGAAAATCAACAAGCGCTAAATTATCGCAATGAATTCAAGAGATTTTGACCGCAAATAACATGCGCATGCATTTTGCAGTCATTTTCTCTGCAAGAACCTGCTTCCAATGAGCCACAGAAGTAGGTAACTGACCCAAGCAAGATTTCAAAAGGTTAGAGTGTCGTGTGGCGGGATGTTTGGCCTCGATTACCATGATCTGTTCGAAAATTTGTGTGTGGCTGTGACGGTGTGTGAGAATCTCAGAGTGGATCGGATGCAGTCCTAGGCCCCTAAAGTAAATCGGCATGAAAATTCTATGGGTTTTTTAAATTGTGTGTGTGTGTTTTTCTCTCAGAAAAAACCAACCAAATGATATTAAGTGATTAACGTGTGTGTGGTGTCAGTTTCACTCGGCGTGTTGTTTTCCTTTTCAAGTGCCGTGGTACAACTTCAAAAAAGAAATAAAACTAAAAGGTTTACTCAAATGTTTGTGCACTATTAGCAGTTCTGCAAATAAATACTAATGATGCATTGATTTTAAAGACATTTTCTGAGCTCTTAATCTAGCCAGAGTTAGGATTTAGAGAATCTCCTCATGTTTAGTCCATATACTATCATTTTTCAGACCAGTGCGTGATACTGATAGTGAGTGATAGCCTACTGGTGCTGTCATTTTCTATCAGTCGGGATATGCAAAACCAAGACTTGTAATTGGCAAGCAGACTACTTTTTGGGCACATATGATTTGTTGAGAGATAGATAGATTGATTGATAATCTTTATTCCTAAGGGTTACACACACACACACTCAGTGACACAATGACAATGACAAATTCTTTTATTTCAAGGATAATGAATAAACACTCATGTGCTTTTTTACATCCAGTCCCCACCGATAGGGATACATCTTAATAATAACCCAATACTCATACTCGCACACAGTAGAAACAAACTTTACAAAGGGAAAAAAACCCTTTAAAAAGAAAACAAACAAATAAAAGAAAATCCCCAAAACACCCCCCCCCAAAAAAAAACAACACACAAAAAAAAAACCCAACAAAACACCAAACAAACAAAAGAAAAAAACTAACAAAAAAGGGCCCCCCCCCCCCCCCCCCCCAAATAAAAAAAGGGGGGGGGACCCAAAAAAGAAAAGAAAAAGAGAAAAACAAAAAAAAATCCCAAACTTATGAAGTCATAAAAATGAACATCTACACATTGTACAGAGATAGAGAGAGAGAGAGAGAGAGAGAGAGAGAGAGAGAGAGAGAGAGAGAGAGCTTGTTATTAATGTTAATGAACAACTTAAGTTCTTAGCTAATAACTTATTAAATCATGACATTTATAATGATTTATGTTTGTTTGCATGTAATGTACATCTACATGTCAATTGTCATATAAAAATGTACATGTCATATAAACATTTGGTAAAAATGTGATGTCATGTGTTCTGCTAAACTAAAACTTCAAAATTCTCATGAAGAAGTTGAAAAAAAGTTGATTTCAGTATTAAATTTGTTTACATTCACTGAATAACTAAATTTCACTCAAGAGTCAGGGACATTATTTATGAAACTGTTAGGCCTAACACTGATTTGCTGGTTTTTGGCAGGCAGCAGAAAAAGTGTTTGTTTTGCTTGATTTGTTGTAAATGCAATTGTTCAGGTAAATTGGATCAGCCTGTAATTGTAAATTTAGTTTCCCTCCCAACAATTTGTCTTTTTGTGATTGTCATTGTCATTCAACCAGGATAAACTTTACAACCACCAAGGTTCAATGTCATACCATTTCTGCCTATAACACCAAGGCTTTTAACAGTTTAACACATAAACGATTGATCATGTATATAACTAGTTGTGTTTTTTTTTTTCTAGCTGAACGCTTGATGCACACAGTTTATAAATGTGTGTGTGTGTTTTTTAACAGCTTTTCCCACTAAAGGGGCAAGAAACAAATGATTCCCAGCTGGACAATTGTACAGAACTGAATCTTCCACCCCTCCTGACTCTGCACTGACAACTGACAATCATGGTTGTTGCCGATGAAGACCCACCTCGCAAAAGATCCCGTCTGTCACTCAAGGCGAAGAAAGGGGAGAACACTCCTCTTAGTGAAGATCCCGAGCCACCGCTGTTGGACTCGGCAGGGACAGTACCGCAAGGCCCGCAACTCAAGTGATTTGATGATTTGTGTATTCACGTATTCGTTTGTCTGTTTATTCATCGGTCTACTAAATACAATTTTTGTTTTTGTTTTTATGAATCTAATCACTGTATTGTCGAAGAATTAAGATCAGTTATCAATCTAATCACTGTATTGTCAAAGAATTAAGATCAGTCATCACCCGCAGAGTCAGAATGTGGCTGCCCAAACCAGTTCGCTGCCTATAATGTATCACAGGCAAAGTGCTTCTCCATTGCCTGTAGGACATAAGCTGACGTCCTTTGTTTTATTCAGAGTTTCCACAAGTTCTTACTTGGTGCAAAAGTGAGAAGTTATATATTCTCACACAGTTAGAAGAAGGTTATTAGCTATTATTTCAAGATTAGGGATAGAATCCCTCAATGTCCCTGGAGGCAAATGTCATTTATGTCTTTGTGTTAGTTGACGACTGGCCAAGTTCACAAGATGGACTCCTGCTAGATAGTCAAATCAGCTGTCCACTTCATGGAAACGTACTCCACTTTGCAAGCTCTGCAGATGATTTACACACAAAAATTTAAGCAAATTATTGATAAGCAAGGCAATTGATGTCTTTTGTTTGAATGATGATTCACTTGAAAATGATTATGACAATGATAGCTGTGTGTGACACTGGGTGCTATGCATCCCCTGTAGGGATGCTTGGGTAGTATAACTAATATCCCCACCTTCTCATTCAAGGATTCTGAAGTGGTCACATACGCAAAAATCTCACCATTGGTGAGCCTTGGAGCTCTCGCTGCTCAGAACAACCTCCTCCCTTCCCCTTAACCCCACCCCCCCCCACCTCCCAAAAATGTACACAGTAACACTTTGTTGATGGCCGCAAAACTTTATGGGAAACAACTATGTAAAGTAATCAAATGCCTTCTACAGATGTTAAAGAAGTTGTTTCCCTTTAACTGTCAGCTAAGTTTATCTGTACCTTATGGGAACGGAGAACTAGTTTCAAGATGTCTGACCAGACGCGAAGTTCGAAAGATCGATTGGCTTTCAAAGTGTGAGTACCAGATGTTCATACTGATGTTCATTACACATTAGGACCATATTGTGTTTGATGGTTTGTGTGATTTTGTGTTCTGTAAAGTGTGTAAAGTCATAACTGTAAAGTCAGTTATGTTCCAAAACTCATTTACATACAAATTTGTTTTAAAATCCCTCCGTGGAGCCTGTCAGTGTAAATAGCATCTTCACCTTTTGGAAAATCTGTGCTTGGATTTTCTTCTTTACTATCCTTCTCTTTGTTCCTGCCTTTTTTAAATTTTTATATATTCTTGTCATCTTCTTGTCTATTTTCTACCTTCTTTGTCCATTCTCCTGCTTTATTTTTTCAGAAAGACTTTAAAGATAATTCTCTCTCATGCTGAAGTTGAATGCGCTGGACCTGACTTGTTAGGTGCTTAATGCTAATAATGGCAGTGCAACATATTTTCTCTCATAAGACCAGACAATAGTTGCTGTCTGAGCATCTGACAAAGAAGAAAGAATGTGTTCATTAATATATATATATATATATATATATATATATATATATATATATATATATATATATATATATATATATATATATCCATTTTCCCCATGGTAATCACAAACAAAATCAAACCACTTATGGGGGGTGGGATAGCGTAGTGGTTAGAGCATTGCGCTTGTGATCTGATAGCCCAGGATCGAGCCTTTGAAGAGGTGCCCCAACACTGTACTGCCAGAACAGCTCTGTTCACTGCCATGCCCCAACAAGTCCTGTAGGAGTTAACTTAGGCTGAAGTTTTTCCAATTATCTAAAACAAAACTACACAACTTTGACATAAGAATTTAAGGATTTTACCCTGGAATTAACATCAGTACTGCCCATACTCCTCCAAAAGTCCTTTTGATGAAACTATAAACTGAGGCCTCATGTGCAAACACAGGAAAAACATCTTGTGCACACTGTAAAAACCTCTTCTGCCTATTGGAAGTGTAGGCCATTACATGCTGGTAGGAGTGGATGATTAAAAACAAAAATTCATGCACAGAGGTGTCATTTTTAGATGCCATTCTCACAGTCTGAATGCGGCTACCTTTAAAGTTTTATGGTGGGTAGAAATGGTCGCATACGCAAAATCTATTTGGCTTTGGTTTACCTTGGAGCTCTAGCTGGGGAAAGAAAGAAAGAAAGATTTATAAAATCACATCAAACATGAATGCAAAAAAAAAAAAGCCAAGAATATTTAATGCATATCAATATTAATGAGCGTTTAACAGTTTAGTGAACCTACTAAAGAAACCAAAATATTACTTCTGAAAATATAAAAATCTGGTACTGGGGAGAACCTTAAAAATAAATCAGATTTTTGCTGGTAGCGAAAGGGTCAGTGGTGGGCAAAAGCGGCTGCATCGACAAAAACCTCACTATTGCCGTGTATTGGTAAACCTCAGAGCTCTAGTCGAGGTTAAGGTTTGATGTTAGAGTATTAATCAAAGAGCATTTGGTGTTAGGTTTTGAGCTATGTTTGTGCAGTTCTAGCAAAGATTGACAATAAATGAACAAGGTCATGTTTATAGAAAAAAAAAATTGTATAGGGAAGAAAAAAAAAGAGTCCCATCTCATGTAAATCATTGATTAATAAGAGTTAAAATGAAATAAAGTAATTAATTCATTCATTGATTTCTGACAGGTCTGACGAAGAGATGGCGGACTGCTCTCCTCCTGTGATCGACTTAACGGAGAGTGATTTACCCTGCGACCAGCAAGTTGTGCCCCCTGTTGCCTCCATGGAAAATTTGGGTATGTTATATAACTATAACGTTTATTCATTTTGGTAATCTGTTTTCAACAAAATGGATAGCTGGTAAAATGTTGTCAGCGGAATGTACCTCGCTGCTGACTGGAGAGGGATGGACTAGAGCTGCCAGACTGTTCCATTTGCCCAAGACACTGCGCTGTGCTGCACTGTACTGTGCTGCACTGTACTGTGCTGCACTGTACTGCACTGCACTGCGCTCCCCTGCACTGTACTGCCTGAACAGCTCTGTTTACTGCCATGCCCCAACATCTCCTGTAGGAGTTAACTTAGGCAGAAGTTTTTCCAGTCCGTTCGCTGGCATCTATAACAAAACTACTACAACTTTGACATAAGAATTTAAGAATGATTTCTATATCAAACACCACAAAGGGGAGAACAAAAAGAAAAAGATATCCAGTGATAGAAAGAAAAGAAAGTGCCCAGAAATGCTCCTTGAAAAAACAATGTGCGTTTTGTACCAGAAAGCCTGTGTATGACCATGAACGTATTTGTGAGCTGCTCCAACCCCAGACTTCTGTCTGTCTGTCTGTTTTGTCTTCTGCAGGCAACACCTGTTTTCTGAACAGCGTGTTGGAAGTGCTGCGCTACACGCCGTGTTTTTTGGAAGGCCTGGAAGAGCTGTACCGACACATCGTGTACCTGGAGAAAATCAAATCCTCTGATGTCGTGCAGAGCTCGGAAGAGGTGAGACGCTTGCCATTGTTTTGGGTTATTTTTCCCTGGTGCCAGTATTGAATTGACAAGACACAGGCTGACTTCTTCCCACATTCCTGGAAGAATCGCTTGGGTACTGCACTGAAATTTTCAGGCAGCTTGTTGCCGGTACATTGATCGATGGACGGACGCTATAGCGGAGTGGTTAAGACCGTTCAACTTCTATTCCACGGGCCCATGAAGTCGTGGGTTCAAATCTTGGCTGTGTCTGGGTGAATTAAGGGTGGGGATTTTTACGTTCTCCCAGGTACAACTTTCAAGTACGGACTTGCCAGTGCCTTGATTCC
This sequence comes from Rapana venosa, assembly GCA_028751875.1. Taxonomy (NCBI): domain Eukaryota; kingdom Metazoa; phylum Mollusca; class Gastropoda; order Neogastropoda; family Muricidae; genus Rapana; species Rapana venosa. The sequence goes on from CM054162.1 coordinate 18,794,345, forward strand.
CTTCGTGTATATCCACATGCAGAAGGTCAAATATGCACATTTTAAGATCCTGTAATTTATGTCTGTGTTCGTTGTGTTAACCCTTTGCTGGGCACAGCAAAATCATTTGTTCACTTCCTGCTGGGCAAGCAAAATGGAGGTGGATGGCCTCTGAGTGGGTGGGTGTATTTAACATACAATAACTCCACAATGGCTTTATGGATTGTAATGAAATAAAAACAGCAAAATGCAGAAATGAATAAAGAAACTGCTATTTGCTATTGTGTGTTGTTATTTTTTTTTAAAAGAATTATAATGCATAAACACACAAGGTCATTGATCGGTTTGTATGTGTCACAGTTAGTGTTTGGAATGCATGCATGGATTTTGATAAAATAAAAAGTAAAACATTCAGAAACAATTACAGAAGAAAAGTTTTCAACCTACTGTTGTGTTTTTAGTTTTTTTTATGAATGATGCACGAAAACATGAAACATTCCGACGGTCGCCATTTTGTTTGCCAACGATCGCCGACGATCGCGATGCATGTTAACTTTACAGTTCGAGCCGCTACCATAACAAAAGTCCCAAATAGCAATCAGTTCACAAAATATATCAAGTTGTGAACCATTGCCAAACTCGAAATCCGCGATAATTTCCCCAATTCTATGAGCAGAATTCAAAACGCGCATCGGCCGAGTTAGATGTGACGATCGATTTACGTCGCGAACTTCGTTGTTGTCAAAGCCGGTCTTTCTCGCGTCAATCAACAAAGTCAGAAGCGCACACACTACTCAGATCGCTTACATCGATATTTGAGCCTGGATACACATCTCACAGCGTCATATTTTCGGCATGAAAGCCATAAAAACGATCGTACATGTCGGATTCGAAGATAGCGTCCATCTTGGGAAAAATTGCGATTTTTTTTCTTCCAAAACTTGCCACAAACACATTCCAACCGCCGCCATTTGCAATGTACATGCGGAAGTCACGTGGGCAGTCTCGTTGCTTTTATTTTGATGAGATTTGAAGCGAGATTGGCGGGAATTTCGAATGTATGAACGCACTGAAGTGACAGTCACGACGCCGGCCGTTTTTGGCCGTTGTGCCCAAGGATAGGTTCGGACGTTTTGGGACGCTATGCCCAGCAAAGGGTTAAAGAAATACAAACATACCTGGCATACATCCCAAAGTCAGAATGTGGCTACTACATGATGGACAGAAATGGTTGCATATACACTAACCCTCCCCCCTTTCCAAACCCCCTGCCCCCCAAAAAAACCCCAACCAAACAGTAAAACACCAAACAAACAAAAATTGGTAACCACATTCTAATGTAGGCCTTGCCATGTTACATCAGTAGCGGACAACTTTGGGTCCTGGTCTAGGTCACTGTCTTTACTTTGCTGAATGGCTGAATGACATTTCAGTGTGGTGTTCTTTCTGTGTGTGTGTGAATGACATTGAGTGTGGTGTTCTTTCTCTGTGTGTGTGTGTATGAGTGTGAGTGTGTGTAGGTGAGAGAGTGTGTGTGTGTGTGTGTGTGTGTGTGTGTGTGTGTGTGCTCACCTCATCTGTTCTTATCTTACTATTCTTTGTCTTTTTATTTCATGGATAATTATTGGAATAAGCACTCGTATGCTTTTTAAAAATATGTTTACATCCAGTCCCTTCGTGTATGCATGTAGTTTTATTTTAATTGTGGTGGTGTGGTTTCAGGTGAGGAAAGGCCCTGTCTTAACCTGGGACTTGGTGAAAAACATGTTCAAGGTTTGTACCTGTCTCCTGTGTGGTTTGGGATTTAATTAGATGTATATGTGTGTCAGGGGTAAGGGATAGTGACGTGGTGGAAGGAGGGAGGAAGGGGAAGGCATTTGTTATGTTTTTACAATGTTGGGAGGGGGGGGGAGGCAGGCAGAGGGGAGGGGGGAGATAACCCTGCCAAAAGATGTTCTTGGAAATTTTGGACAATGTTTCGTGATTTAACGATTAATAGTGATTACCCTTCTCTTGCGTGGGTCAGTATCTGTGTTGCTGAAATGTGAAAGACAGGATGGTAGTCAGAAACAGACGGCATTCAACCCCTGAGCCAGCCATAGCTAGTAACAGTGCACTTTGATTTGTCTGTGCAAGATACAGCGCTATATAAATTCCATTTATTATTATTATTATCATTAGACTCCTTGTTGGTCACCATTTTCTCCTGTCAAACATTGTGTGTTGTCTCGTATTCTGCTGTATACCGTGTATCTGAATGTGTTTGTGTTTTTTTCGTGGCTGCGACAGATGTACAAGAAGATGGAGAAGAGGGAGGAGATGTTCACCCAGTTTGCCAATGCCGACGTCACTAGTATGGCTGTGAAGCCTGACAAAGTCTTGGATGTTATCAGGTTGGTACTGCTCATTTCTGCTGTTTTCATATATATAAAGTATCTTTTATTATTATTTTTTTAAGTCAAGTATGGTCATTACAAAGGAAGCATTTTAAAGAATAATCCAGATACAAAATTGTGGAAAACTGAGTTTTCAGAGGCAAAATGTCAACTATTGGAAGATTGCAACATGCAGTTGTCATTTTCACTGTGGGGATAGATTCTTTGATGTAAAGCGTATATTCTGTTATATTGGTAATTGAAGTCCTCTGTTATTTGTGATGCTGCACCTTGAAATGAGTCGCTTTGCAACCTGACCCACTTTTCTGCTAGGAGCCAGTTTAGGCAGGTGGGGGTCAGGATTTCGATTTTGAGATTTTGATTGATTATACAACTATGGCCATTATTCTATCTTATAATGAAATATCAAGGTGTAAGTTTGTTTTCTTTTCCTTTAAAACATGTTTTTAAAAATACTGTAGTCCTCATTCTGACCACCTGTTACGATGCTAAACATCAATTTCTCATTTTGTCACTTTCCACAGTCTATCATTTCAATTTGTAATAACTTTTTATAGAATTTTCCCATTTTCAATCTGTTTTTTGTATTGAGTAGCCTTTTTATTGCAGATTAATAACCTGTCAATATTGCAGATTAATAATAACCTGTCAATATTGCAGATTAATAATAACCTGTCAATAACTAAAAATTGACCTCTGGTGCAATGCGGCTCATGTGGTGGAGCATCACATTTTTGTTTTGTTTTGGTTTTTATCGTTAGTTTTTGGTGTTTCTGGTTGTAGTGTGGATTACCATAATTGTGGTGAAAGGGGTCATTCATTTAGGTGTTGTGCATATATATTTACCAAATAAAAACCTCTCAAATTAAAACCAAAGTGGCTGCTGCATGTGAGATTTTTGTTTTGTATTTTACAGTAATGATTGGGGCTGGAAAGCTAAGTGCCCCAGCTAAGGTTAAACTCTGTTGAGCATGTTTGCCATGTGGATGGGTGACCATCATCCTTGGCTTCAGCACAGTCCCCCAGTTCACCCAGCTGTAAATCGTACCTGCTGTCTTTAGGGACATAGCAGTTAGAGCTGTGAGGGAGAGGAGGTGGGTGTCACCCTCAAGATGCTGGGTCTCTAGAGAAGCTGAGGTCTCTGATATAATTATCTTGCTCCTCAATGACTGCATAGGTTGTGGGACACTCTTTACCTTTACCTTACAAACACGATGATTATGAAGATGCTGGCCCCCCTAGAGAAGCTGAGGTCTCTGATATAATTATCTTGCTCCTGAATGACTGCATAGGTTGTGGGACACTCTAACCTTTACCTTACAAACACGATGATTATGAAGAAGCTGAGGTCTCTAATATAATTATCTTGCTCCTCAATGACTGCATAGGTTGTGGGACACTCTTTACCTTTACCTTTACAAGTATGTTCTTTCGAGCCAGAAGGCCCATAGAGCCGGAGCTTATCCCGGTTTCTGTAGCGTTAAGCGAACTGATGGTTTTTCACCACCCCTGTGACAGGACGCTAGTCTGTCGCCAGATACTTCCCCAGCAGAGCTGGTACCCACTTGTACACCTGGGTGGAGTGAGGAAAATAGGAGTAAAGTGTCTTTCCCAAGGACACAACACCGAGCTGAGCGGGGATCGAACCCGTGACCTCTTTACCTTTACAAACACGATGATTATGACGATGCTGAACTAAACTAAACCCTGATGTCTGTGCAGAGGGTTCAACCCCATGTTTGAGGGCAACATGCAGCACGATGCTCAGGAAGTTCTGCGCTGTCTGCTGTGCTACCTGGAGGACTCGGAGCGTGAACTGCACTCTGACTACGCCAGTATTCTGGCCCTGGACCCCTCCCTGCTCAAAACGCCAGGACCCCATGCACCCAGCCTAGCTCAGGACAGCGACAGACAGGTAGTGTTGGAGCGAGTGAGCGGGGTTGTGTTTCCATGGGTTTGAAGGAAGATGGTTATTCAGAAACAAACACATAATAATAATATATGGATTTATATAGCGCTGAATCTTGTAAAAACAAACAAATCGAAGCGCTTATGATCGTAATGCACAGAAATATTGTAAGTAACAACCAGGGAGTGGCTTAAAAGTGTGCTACAAAACATTGTCAGACCTGCTAAGATTTGCAAAGAACGTAAGGTCTGTGAACTTGAGTGGGAAACTTATGAACTGGAAAGTTGAAAGAATGAAAAAAAACCAAATGAAGGAAACAGAACAAAAAAAGAGAAAAATGACTTAATTTTCACCTCGAATAAAGCATGTCACAAATACTGAAGCTCAGTGGAAAATACTGAAAATTGTCATTAAAAGTACTGAAATCTGAATACTAGGGTGCACAGGTCTGATACTGTCATTGAAGTGGTTGAATAAGCAGAGCATTTCTCTGTATTGTAACAGTTTCACACACACAAAAACCCACAAACCTAAACACACAAAAATCCCTACAAGTAATATACCTATGACGGAAGGATTCATTTCAGGAAAAAAAGGTGTAGACTGCACTCTAATGGCGTTGTTCTGATGACAGGGCAGCAACGCTATCATGGAGAAATTCCTGGCGGCGGGAAAGTCCAGACACCGTCGCGGAAAGTCGGCGGCCATCGCTGCCCTCAAGTTTGAACAGCCTCCCTCTGAAACGACAGGACCTCTAGAGAGCGGGGACAACGACCGCAGGCCAGAATGCAGTTCAACGCGCTTCAGACGTTCCAGTCCGGCCTTGATCAAGCCAGACATCTTGGACGCTGTGGCTGGCGGGGGCTGCAAGGAAAAGAACGGTCCTGACTGCCCTCCTGACGCCAAAAAGCGCAAGTTCCAGCCTGCCAGGCTGAGGAAAGTGGCAGGAAGAGAAGAGTGTGACGAAGTGGACAGCATTGGGAGGAAACCCCAGTCTGCCGTTTCCCCAGATGTGGCAGCCACAGCTTCGAAAGAAGAGGAGGAGCACGAAGAAGAAGAAGAAGGAGGAGGAGGAGGGGGGCAGACAGCACGGCGGTCGCGGCATGGTGTTCGCAGATCAGCTCGACGTAGAGTGCAGAACAAGCGCGTCAGTGAAGTTGTGTCCTCAAACGACGGCGTCAGAGGGAAAAGGACTTGTCGCCAGCAAGCTGAAGCGATAGCGGCAACAACAACAGCGGCAGAAAAAGGGGAGGGCGACACTAAGCACAAACTGTTCTCTGAAGCCGTGAAAACGTCGGAGAAGTCTGCAGACAGAGGGCTGGTCAACGGCGACCACAGAGAAGCGGCAGCCAGAGCGGACAAATCCCAGCCCACCATCCCGTCCTTGTTCAGCAGCAAAGGGGGCAGGTACCGCCGCTTAGGGATGAGAGGGCGCGTCCTTCACACCCCGTGCAACCCCGGCCCTTTCTCCCCCCAACTGTCGCCACGGTCACCAGAGCGGTCTCCAGAGCCGCGCCGGTCGCCCCGCAAAGTGGGCGGCACCCGCCCCGTCGCCGTCCCCGTGGCGCTGCAGAAGCAGAACGGGGTCGTGACCCCGTCAGTGTCTCCGGCACGACCGGACGAGTTCCCGTCCCAGGCGGTGAGCAGAACCACCAGCACGGACTCTGACCAGGTGGTGGTGCTGGACTGTGCGGACTGGAGTCCCTTCAAGTCGCCCCCGGCGTCTGCTCAGGTCTGGGACGTGGAGGGCCTGGACTCGCCCCCCAGGAAGACATTCCTGGTGAAGCAGGGAGGCGAGCCTCCACATCCACACGTACAGAGGCTGAAGACACGGACTTGACTGATGATGGCTTTCAAGACGAACTCCCGGATCTGGGCCCTCCATCAGACATGGAAAGAGGCTTGGATCGTCTGCACCTCAGCAAAGGAGTGGCCTCCCCTGTCAAGTCTAAGTTGGAGAAGATGCTGGCTTCGAGGAATAAATCGGCGGGACTTACCTCCCCTGTGAAGCCGAGCGGTTTGTCTTCGCCTCGTTTGAGGAACGCAGAGAGGAAGGACTCTCCGATGAACCCCCACCCTTCGAAACTGATGATCAAGCTGCAGAAGTGTGATCATCTGTGTAACGCACCCACAATATCGGCTTCAGCTGCTTTGAAGGCTTTGAAAGGTAAGGGTGGGGTGGGGGTCCTCTGTTTGTCCGGCCTTGGTTTTGTTTTAAGTTTTGAGTGTGCCTCTGTGTGTTTGTGTTGTTCATGGTGGTTATGTCACATGTGTTGGTGAGTTTTTGTGTACACATTTATACGAAAAATGTGTTGTTCATGGTGGTTATGTCACATGTGTTGGTGAGTTTTTGTGTACACGTTTATGCGATAAACGTAGAATTTTTGTATAAATGTGTGTGTGCGTGGGTGTGTGTGTGTGTGTATGAATGTGGATATGCATGGAATCTGATTAGTGTGGTCCGACTTATTTCAGCCAGGATTGGTTAGTAAAAATAAGAATAATATATGGAACTTATATAGCGCTGAATCTTGTAAAGCAACAAATCAAAGCGCTCAGATGACATTTTATTTGTTTTTTTATTTTTTTATATTGAGGATAATGGAATAAGCACTCATGTGCTTTTTTACATCCAGTCCCCGTGTGTATGCGGTTTTGTCAATTTTGTCATCTGTTCCCACCGGCACACATTGGCCTACTCTTTCGAAAAGCGGAACAGGATTTAAGGTGTGCGCAAGATGTTCTGCATGCATTTGCACACGGGTTCTCGGTTTATAGTCTCATCCGAAGGTCAGACTTGTTTTTGATGGCATATTTGTGTTAACTATGTGAGAGAACATACTGTGAGACTTCACGGGAAGTTGCTTTTTCTTTCTTAGTTTCTATGATAGAAGAGTAACTTCAGTAAGTTGCGCTGTCTTTAAATCTAAAAAAGAAATTAATGCAATAAGGAAAAGGGTTACTGTCATTGTCAGTGTCCTCAACATCATTGTGATCATCAGTATTATTATCACCACCATGATGATACCACCATGATCATCATTGTCAATATTGTTGTCATTGTCATCATCATTATTGCTGTCATCTTCACCATCATCATCATCATCATCATGTTGTTGTTAAAGTGTCAGTGGGGTTTCTGTAGTCTGACCTGTGTTGAAATACAGCGCCGACCAACACCTGCAGAAAGATGGTTTATGAGGACAATGACACAGAGGACGGCAACAACAACGAACAGGATTCAGACGAAGATGAAGTCAGTCTGGGCACCAAGTCTTCGTTTAAATCCGTCCCGCTCAAGTCTGTCTGTGTAAAGGTGAGTTTTCTCTGTGTGTGTGTGTGTGTGAGTGTGTGTGTGTGTGTGTGTGTGTGTGTGTGTGTGTGTGTGTGTGTGTAAGGGAGGGGGTAGGGTGGGGGGTGGGTGACCTGGCAAAATTCTTATATTTGTTTAAGTACTGACATGGTTTATAACATCCAGTCCCCAAGGTTTGTATATCATGTGTGTGTGTGGTACGTGAGCATATGATGTGCGTGTGCTTACATATAGACATCCATATGCGCTAGTTTGAAGTTTAAGTTCGCTCCAAAGTCATTGATGAAGGCATGTTTTGTTTGTGCCTATGAGCATATGTCAGCATGTTTTTTTTAGCTTATTATTTGTGCGGTTCACCATGGTGTCATGCACATGTACATAAATAAAGTTGGCATTAAAATGTAACGGTTTCTTGTCTTCTTCATCCCCATCAAAGGCTCAAACGAAAGCTGTTGTCTGTCATGAGAGTGAAAATACATTGGGCTGCCGTTAAGCGCCTGACAGGTCAGGCCCAGCGCATCCGAAATCGGTGTGGATTTCTTGGCTAAAATCGTTTCGTTACATGCCCAACCCCAACTCCTAAATCATCTATCTACCTGTCATCCCCTTAAATTCTCTGCCGCTCCCTTCTTCACTAAAAAGGTAAAGGAGTCACATAACCTATAAGGTCGTTGGGGAGCGAGGCGTCAGAGACCTCACTTCTCTAGGGCCAGCATATTGAGGGCGGCGCCCATCTCCTCTCCCTCGCTGCTTTACCTTCCCTGACCCTAAAGAGGGCAGGTACCCATTTACAGCTGGGTGAACTGGGGGAACTGTACTGAAGCCAAGGCGTGGCGCAAACGGTCACCCATCCACTGGTACCACGCCAGCGCTGCTTAACTTGGCTGGGAAAAGCGATCTCGACCCACTACTATCTTTCTTCCTTAACCTTAGAAAAAACCGCAGGTACACATACCTCAACCTTTTCCTTTCGGGGAGAAATGCTGACCATGGTGTGCGACAGCCCAGAAATCGGTCAGCGCCCGCTCGCCACCACTGCTTACTGCGCTGGCAGAGGGCAGGTCTCAACATCTGAGAGTGAGGGCAATGATGTGCGCACCATGTCTGATCACGCTAAACGGAGCGCAAGGATCCCCTCACTGGATGTCAGCGTGCCCCTTGTGCGGGGGGGTGGAGACTGCGAGTCGGTGCCTGAGCTCGTGTCGTGTCGGTGTCAGCTTTTGAAGTTTGTTGTCATGTTTGTTTCGTCTGTTTGAGTGAATGTGTGAGCAGCTTGTTGGTTGTCGTTCTTTTTGAGTGATCTGTGTGTTGCAGGCTCTTGTTGTGGCGCGATCTTTGTCTGTTTGAGTGATCTGGTGTGAGCAAGCTGTCGGTTTGTCTGTCGCTGTTGATTGTCTGTCGTGCCCTTTTGAGTGACTGTGTGGGCAGGCTTTTGTGGTGGTCTGCGTTGGTCCCTGTTTGTCTGTGAGTGATCTGGTGTGTAGCAGCTTTTGTTGGTTTGTCTGTCTGTTTCTGTCTGTCTGTTGTCGTTTTGAGTGATCTTGTGTGTGTGGCAGGCTTTGTTGGTTTGGTTGTCTGTTGTCTTCTGTTCTGTCTGTTTTTGAGTGATCTGGTGTGTAGCAAGCTTTTGTTGTTTGTCTGTCTGTTTCTGTCTGTCTGTCTGTTTTTGAGTGATCTGGTGTGTGCAAGCTTTTGTTTGTTGGTCTTGATCTGTTCTGTCTCTGTCTGTTTTTGAGTGATCTGGTGTGTAGCAGGCTTTTGTTTGTTTGTCTGTTGATCTGTCTGTGTCTCTTTTGAGTGATCTGGTATGTGGCAGGCTTTTGTTGGTTGGTCTGTTGGTCTCTCTGTTTCTGTCTGTCTCTCTTTTTGAGTGATCTGGTGTGTGGCAAGCTTTTGTTTGTCAGTTGTCTGTCTGTCTGTCTGTCTTTTTTGAGTGATCTGGTGTGTGGTAGGGCTTTTGTTTTGTTGGTCTGTTGATCTTCTGTTTCTGTCTTTTTTGAGTGATCTGGTGTGTGCAGGCTTTTGTTTGTTTGTCTGTCTGTCTGTCTCTTTTTGAGTGATCTGGTTGTGGCAGGCTTTTGTTGGTTGGTCTGTTGGTCTCTCTGTTTCTGTCTGTCTCTTTTTGAGTGATCTGGTGTGTGGCAGCTTTTGTTTGTCAGTTGATCTCTCTGTTCTGTCTTGTCTTTTTTGAGTGATCTGGTGTGTGCAAGCTTTTGTTTGTTGATCTGTCTGTCTGTGTCTGCTTTTTGAGTGATCTGGTGTGTGGCAAGCTTTGTTGTATTGTTGTCTGTCTGTCTGTCTCTTTTTGAGTGATCTGGTGTGTAGCAGGCTTTTGTTGGTTGGTCTGTTGGTCTCTGTTTCTGTCTGTTTTCTTTTTGAGTGATCTGGTGTGTAGCAAGCTTTTGTTGGTTTGTGTGTCTGTCTGTCTGTTTCGGTTTTCTGTCTGTTTTTGAGTGATCTGGTGTGTGGCAAGCTTTTGTTTGTTTTTTTGTTGATCTTTCTCTCACTTTTTGATAATGTTTCCTGTATGTATTGTCAACCCATGCATTTATCCCCCCCACCCCTTCCCGCCCTCAGCCAAGCGTGTGCGCCCAAACAACCATCTTGGGTGGAGAACTGGTAATGACATTTGTATATATGTATATATGTACATTTATATTTGTATGTAATTTTTTTTCCTCTTGTCTGTTCTTTTTTGTGTGTGTGTGTGAGGATTATCTGTTCCTGTATTTCAAGGATTATGGAATAAGCACTGCATGCTTTTTTTTTTACATCCAGTCCCTATGTGCATGTGGTTTGTAAATTTTATCATCCGTTCCCACTGGCACATCTAGCCAATCTTTTGAAAGGCTGAACAGGTTTTAAAATATGTGTGCAGGATGTTCTGCATGCTTTAGCTCACTGGGCCTCAGTTTATAGTCTCATCCAAAGGACTTTTGGGAGAGTGGAATCGGCACTGATGCAAACTCCAGAGGAAATATGCTCTTGAATGCGATTCAAACCCGGGTCAGCAGGGGTGTGGAATGGAGTCTGCATTAATGTTTTTTACAAGGAGAAAATCCTCTTGAATGGGCATCACAGTGGTGGTTCAAACCCAGGCCATTAGATTGTGAATGCAACAGGCAATGCTCTAACTACCAGGCTATCCTGCCCCCTATGTGTATGTGCAATGCATGTGTGTGTACATATGTGCATGCAGCTGTGTCCGTGGGTGTATATATGTATGCATGTATCCATGTATGTATGTAAGTTAATATGCAGCATGATATATGCAATGTGTAGAGTGTGGGTTTAAATACCATTGGCCAGTTTCAAAATGATGTTTATGTGAACGATAAAATCACTCTCCTCTTTGTTGCTTTTATTGTAGTTTCATGAGTAACAGTATGCCTTTACATGTGTAGAGTGATTTGTTACATTCATTCATTATTGTGTATTGCAGCATTTTGTGATATAATGTAAAGCACTTTGTGCTACCTCCACTAAAAGGGAGGAAGTGGTGACTGTTTTGTGTATCTGGTCTTGTGGTAATATCATACATTGAGGCCCTTGTAGGATCTCTTAAGAACAAAACAATGCACAAACTTTCATACATTGAGGCCCTGTGGAGGATCTCTTTAAAAAAAAAAGTACACATTTTCATATATTTAGGCCCTGTGGAGGATCTCTTTAAAAAACAACACACAAACTTTCATATATTGAGGCCGTGTTGAGGATCTTTTAAAAACAAAACAATGCACAAACTGTCATACATTGAGGCCCTGTGGATGATCTCTTAAAAGCAAAACAATGCCCTAACTTTTGTATATTGAGGCCCTGTGGAGGATCTTTTATAAACAAAACAATGTCCTAACTTTCATATATTGAGGCCCTGTGAAGGATCATCTCTTTAAAAACAACAACAATGCATTAACTTTCATACATTGAGGCCCTGTAGAGGATCTCTTTAAAAAAAACCCACCCTAACACCACCCAAACAATTTACTGACATGTGACAGATGAAGAGAAGGATTCCAGCCTGCTGCGTCTGATGCGAGCCTTCACCGATGTGGAGCATTTGCGGGACGACAACAAGTACTACTGCGAGCAGTGTTTCCGCTACGTGGAAGCCGAACGGTCCCTGCACTACGAGGCCCTGCCCAACATCCTGACTGTCCACCTCAAGCGCTTCAGTGCCACCGGGTGAGTCTGCTGCTGATGCCTCGGTCACACTGCCTTTCATACCCCTCACCTTGTTGCTTCTCCAAAAAAAAAGGAAGAAAAAGTTATGCTTACCGAAACTTGATTGACTTTATTTTATATGCTATTCCAAAGATTTTTCAGTTTTTAAAAAAATGAAGAGGGGTGAAGGGGGGGGGGGGGTGTTGGGGGTGGGAGGGGGAGGGGTTTGTCTGGGTTGTGTTTTAAGAAATTAATTCTAGATTTGAAATTGTGTTTGTGTGTTAATTAAGAATTGGTGATGTGCTAATTGCTTGGTTTTTTTGTGTTGATCAAGTATTGTGTTAGGGTATGCTCATACTACCACTCACAGATACTGCGCAGACAGGTAAAAATCATATAGAGACACGTAACCCCTCTTTATTTTTACTTTCTTTGCCTAAGGTGTTGGTATTGCCCGGACATGCATGCGCAAACCCACAAGAAAAACAGTATGTTCTTGCTCCACTTCAGCCGTGAGGTCAGAAAAAAAAGTCGTGGGCAAGGGTCCCTTTCTTTTTCATCTCTAGAAATCCTGCAGGCCTTCATACTGAAACTCTGCTGTGCATCCATGCTGAAAGTCAAGGCAGCTTTGTTTATTGAAAACAAGCCGCCCGACCAGCCTCCCCTTTCTTTCTCATGAATATACAGAGCATGCGGATGAGTAAAAACACCTTTTCTAATGCGTGTATGCTTTTTTCACGCCCGCTATACAGTTGAGTGGCAGTATGAAAGCAGCCTTAGTATTCTTTTTGTTTCAGCCGAGTTCCCACGTTTCTTCTGGTCTGTGGGATTTTTCCATCGTCTGTGTCTTTGATCATATAATCAGATCTGTGTGTGTGTGTGTGTGTGCAGCATGTTTGGCTGTTTGTCCAAGATCAACGACTATGTGACGGTGCCTCTGCTCTTGTCCTGTATGCGCTACAAGTGTCCTAAGCCTTGTGTCCGCCCTGACCACAGGTAAGAAAGTCTGGCGAGACTGTGTGTGTGTTTGGTGTATGGGGCAGCGTTATGACCGCAAGAAAGAAGGCTTGGTCAGCACTCTGTGTGTGTGTGTGTGTGCGTGTTTGGTGTATGGGGCAGCGTTGTGACCACAGGAAAGAAGGCTTGGTCAGCACTCTGTGTGTGTGTGTTTGGTGTATGGGGCAGCGTTGTCAGTACCCCAACACTTGCTAGTAGGGGGTTTTCTGTGAAGATGGTTGATGTGGCTTCTTCCACAACACGGTGACCATCCTTGGTTGACTCTTATGGTTGGCCAGGGTGTGATTGATGTAAGGAACGACAGTAGAGTTAATTTTACACCCTGTTTTATTCTGCGTATTAGTTGCACAGTTTTACTCTAAGATTTAAAATTTTACGAGGTGACAGCCCTGATATGGCCTCTGTGGCTGGTGGGGCTACAAACAACAAGATTGGATTGGATTCTTTGAAGACCTGCTGTCCAATTTCGTTAATTTTCTCCGCTAGTAGAAGGGGACGGGATGGCTCAGTGGTCGGAGCACTCGCTTTCCCCCAGCCAAGTTAAGCAGCGTCAAGCGTGGTTACCAGTTGGATGGGTGACCGTTTGCGTGCCTTGGCTTCAGTACAGTTCCCCCAGTTCACCCAGCTGTAAATGGGTACCTGCCCTCTTTAGGGTCAGGGAAGGTAAAGCAGCGAGGGAGAGGAGATGGGTGCCGCCCTCAATATGCTGGCCCTAGAGAAGTGAGGTCTCTGACGCCTCGCTCCCCTATGACCTTATAGGTTATGGGACTCCTTTACCTTTTTTACCTTTTAGAAGGGATCATTGTGATTTGGAAGGAAAGAGTGGGGGGTAAGAAATGGCCATGTATGCCTGTATCACTTCAGATACTCACAAATACTCCGTAGTGCTTATTGGAGGCTGGCAGCCAAGCAACAGAACATGCGCTGCAGTCCTGCCTGCTACACGAGGCACTCTGAAAGAGGATCTGACCTGACCCCACTACCCCAGTGCCCAAGACTTAGAGGACCTGCGGTATACAGCTGCCTTCATCACAGAGACTGAACTGTCCATCTGACCAACGCAAAAGAAAAAAAAATAACCACAAGATCATATCTTGAAAAATAAGGGATAGATGCAAGGTTGTGTATTCCGTGTTCTGGCATGCATCACAGCCACACACAAGAGAGTATTGGTGTATTGTTCTTTATCAAACACTCAGCAACAAGTGTTGTCTCATATGAGCAAAAATGCGTTGTGCTATTAGGTACCTGACAGGTCCAGCTTGTCTGTCTTTGGCCTGGGAGAGAATTGGTATTTTTTAAGTCTTCCCGGAAAGAAGGCCGGAGAATGGACTGAGAAAGTAGAAAATAGACCATTGGGAGGTGACAGGAAAAAAAGGAACAAGGCAGAAACAAAGAGAGGGATAGAAAAGAGGGAATCCCTAGCAAAGAATTTCCAGGTGGGGAGGCTACTTATACTGATAGACCCCCGGCATCCCCACAGGGAGAGGTGTATTACTGAATGTGAATAGCTTTAGTGGATTGCCTAATTACTAGAAATAATTATTATACATTATGTACTTACCTAATACTGACCACATACGCTGGATATTGAGGTAATCAAGAAAAATCATGTGAGGATTATGGAGTTCATGTTGTTTGTTAGGATAAAGCATATTTCTTTTTTTTTAATATATAGGTTTTTAAATTCTTTTTACCTGGAAAAACTTATATCTGAAGCCTTTGTTTTCTCTTTGTTCTGTTGATACTTGTGTGTATGATCTTCAGTGTAGAAAATACTTGTACTCCTTGGAAGCAGGAAACATAGTCGAGATTTTGCTGATTTGTACATAAGCTCATCGTAAGAAGGAAACGTAGTTGAGATTTGCTGATTTATACATTATGTACATGTGATATTTTTATATTTTGGCTTCTTCTTCTTCTTCTTCCTTTTTTGTCATGTTTCTCCCAGGGGAGGTTTGACATTGATGAGCCTTCTCCATCTCTCTCTGTTTTGAGCTTCCTCCTTATTTATGCCCCTTTCTCTAAGATCATCTGCAATACAGGCAGCCCAGGTTTTGCTAGGTCTTCCCTTTGGTCTCTTTCCATCCACTACGAAGTTCATTGCTCTTTTTATGATGTGGTGGTCTGCTTTCCGTTGAACATGCTCAAACCAGCGCAGTCTATTGGTACTAGCTACATACTTCAGATCATCAACTTTGCACACTCTCCAAAGTTCTTCATGCGTGATCCTGTCTTCCCATTTGATCTTTGTCATGTAGTGTAGCATTCGTTTTTCACAGCTCTTCAACAAACGTTTGACGGTTTTTGTGAAAATCCACGTCTCCGAACCATACAGGAGAACAGGTCTGATGCAGGCCTCATATATCAGGCTGTATATAGGGGACGGGATAGCTCAGTGGTCGGAGCACTCGCTTTCCCCCAGCCAAGTTAGCAGCGTCGAGCGTAGATACCAGTTGGATGGGTGACTGTTTGCGCGCCTTGGCTTCAGTACAGTTCCCCCAATTCACCCAGCTGTAAATGGGTACCTGCCCTCTTTAGGGTCAGGGAAGGTAAAGCAGCGAGGGAGAGGAGATGGGCGCCGCCCTCAATATGCTGGCCCCTAGAGAAGTTGAGGTCTCTGACGCCTCGCTCCCCTACGACCTTATAGGTTATGGGACTCCTTTACCTTTTTTAAAAATATATTTCGGCTGTATGTTCAATCGTTTCTTCATTCCATCCTATTTCATGTGTGTGTGTGTTAAAATTTCGTTGTTTCAGGTACACGCTGTACGCCATCGTCACCCACGCAGGCTCCACCATCTCGGCGGGCCATTACCTGTCCTACATCAAGGTCAGACCCAACGCCGTCGGCCACGAAACCCTCTCCACCTACCTCGACAACTCCCCCGCCAAGAAATCCAACAGCGGTCCCCTCAACGACGACGACGACGACACCGCCCTCTTCGACAGTTCCCCTGCCTTCCAGCAACCCGCCTCAAGCCCCGACCCCACCGACTCTCCTCTGGAGAAACAACGGAGAGACTCTCCGCTCAGGAAACCCCCGTCCCACTCCGTGTCGGAGAGAGGCGACTGCAGCCAGTTCACAGGACTCTCGGGAGGAGAGGGCAGGGGGTCAGAGTTCACGGCGAATGACCCCCGCGGGAGAAGGGGAAGGTCAGAATAGGAACGGTTCCCAAACTCACCAGGCGGATTACCATTGGCTGGAGTGTGACGACGAGACGATCCATATCTTGTCGGAGAAGGAGTTTCACGGGCGTCTGCTGGAGAAAGAAGGGGCCCTGCGCGGGACGCCTTACGTCCTGTTTTATCACCGACTGGACACGTGGAAGGCGAAGTGAAGAGTCGTGACAAGTGTGTGTGTACGTGTGTTGGTGGGTTCAGGGAAGGCGTGCAGCCGTTAGGGTCTGTCGTTATTGTGATGAATGACATTTCACTGGAGTTTGAGGGGAGTGGAGGCGGTTGAAAAACAATATGTGTGATTGATGTGTGATAGGGGTTACCCAGAATGCCCATCTAAGTGGTTCAGAATGCCACGTTGGTGGTTCAGAATGCCCATCTAAGTGGTTCAAAATGCCACGTTGGTGGTTCAGAATGCCATCTAAGTGGTTCAAAATGTCGTGTCGATGGTTTTGTCAAAGGCATACCTTATGGTTCAGAATGCTTTATCAGTGGTTCAGAATGCTGTCTTAGTGGTTCAGAATGCCATCTTATGCCATGTCAGTGGTTCAGAATGCCACCTTAGCGGTTCAGAGTGCCATCTTAGTGGTTCAGAATGCCATGTCAGTGGTTCAAAAGGCCGTGTCAGTGGTTCAGAATGACATGTCGGTGGTTCAGAATGCTGTGTCAGTTGTTCAGAATGCCGTGTCATTGGTTCAGAATGCCATCTTGGTGGTTCAGAATGACATGTCAGTGGATCAGAATGATATGTCAGTGGTTCAGAATGCTGTTGTCATTTGTTCACAAAGCTGTTGTCAGTTGTTCAGAAGGCTGTGTCAGTGGTTCAGAAGGCCGTGTCAGTGGTTCAGGCCGTGTCAGTGGTTCAGAATGACATGTCAGTTGTTCAGAATGCCGGTCAGTGGCTGTGTCAGTGGTTCAGAGTACATGCCATGTCAGTGGTTTAGAATGCCACGTCAGTGGTTCAGAAGGTAGTGTCAGTGGTTCAGAAGGGTGTGCTAGTGGTTCAGAAGGCCGTGTCAGTGGTTCAGTGTCAGTGGTTCAGAATGCCTTGTCAGTGGTTCAGAATGCCATTATCAGATGTCAGATATGTCTGGCAGGGATAAAAATGGCGGCATTCTTCCACCAGTTGTTTGAAATGTATTGTGTACCACAGCTTTCTCTGCAAGACACTCAGGCTGCTCTCTCTCTTTTTCTCTCTCTCTCTCTCGATCCTTCCCTCCCTCTCTCTCTATGTCTCTCTCTCTCTCTCTCTCTCCTCCCCCCCCCCCCCCCCCCCCTCCTCTCTCTCTCCTCTCTCCCCCCTCCTTCCCTCCCCCCCCTCTCTCTCTTTCTCTCTCTCCTCTGTCTCTCACTCACTCTCTCTCTCTTTCTCTATCCATTACCCCAAGAGCAGTGACACCCATTTGTTTTGGCCCCTGACTACGTATGTAACTTGTTTTCTAATGAGAATGGCTTTTCTGCAGGTCTTTGCCAAGGTAACACCTCTCTTGTTGCCAGGGGTACTTTTACATGCGCTAAATAGGTATGCACATGGGAACGTCAGACTCATCCAACCCAAAAGACTTGCACCCAGATTTAACCACTCAAGGTCCAGGGACCGGAAGGAAAAGTTACGGGAATCGAAACTTCAGAATTTCTCAGTCTCTGAGATACTAAAAGTGTTCAGATTGATATTGCATTGAAAATTCTTGGCTCTGTAGACGACGGGTGTGTTACCCCCTAGACCACCAGACCTCTTACATGGTTTGTGATTGAGGAAGAAAGGAAAAAAAAGAAAAACAAAAACGCTGGAAGGAATGTAGACTGTGCAGGAAAAAGATTAACAGACACCTGAAGGAATGTATAGACTGTGCAGGGCTTGAGTCTGTAGAGGTTGGTATTGTGTGTCCTGCCCAGAGAACTGTATGGACCAGAAGACGACTTGGGACATGGCAGGGAGTCACATGTTGTGTCTCCCCAATGAGTGTGGCTGTAGGGGGGGTTTTACCCAAGAAAGTTATTTCAGTTGTAACTGCCCACCATTGATACGTAGGCATCCGTCATTCTCGTGTAAGACTGTGGCGTCGCGGCTCTCCACCCTTAGGCTCGCAGAATCAGACACCTAATGAAGGCAACTCTTTCAGGGTTAGAGTGAAGTTCCGTCTCGCTGAAGTGAAAATGTTGCGCGTGTCTGAAACGTGTCCTCCTCCTTCTCTTTGTGCGCAAAGCAGGAACCTTTGGGTAGGGTCTGAGAGGTTAGGGTTGGGTGGTGGTGGTGGTGTTGGTGTTGTTTTCTTTTTCTTCACACTTTAACCAGGCGATTTGTAATGCTAAGAAACGTGTCTTTCCTTTCGTGTTGAAGTTGTTCGGAATGTGAACAGCAGCTTGTTCAGCTATTATGAAGGAAAAGGAAAAAAAGATATATTTTGTGTCAGACCAAAGGCACGGTCCTTACTCAATAATGCCTCAGTGCTGTCACTGATATATTTCATTCTTCAAGTTTTGGGGGGGTTGTTTTTTTTTGGGGGGGGGAGGGGGTGTGTTAATACTTGATAACTCGTTCTCAAAACAATCGGGAAGTTGCAACTGGTCAAATCAGGTCAGGCCAAAGGCATGGGTTGGGTTTTTAAAAAATCAGTAATGCCTCAAATGCTGTAAGATTTTATTCTTTAAGATGGGTTTTTTTTGTTTTGGGTTTTTGTTGTAGTTTTTTTTTTTTTTTTACTTGAATCTTTGATCAGTCACTTTGTCAAAAAAAAAAAGAAAGAAAAAGATGGAGAGGTTGAAACTTGTTACCTCTGCTTGTTTTCCCCCCACTACTATCTCCTCAGTAAAGTTCTGCATCTTCTGAAGGGAACCTACTACAAGTAAAAGACAGAGATGCTGAGGGGCTCCGTGAATTTCGTTTCAGTGTGTTCAGTTTGGTCCGAGTTTTTGCATACCATTGTGCTGCATTGAAATCCACGTTGATAGATTTTTAAATTTTATTTATTTATTTATTTTTTTTTTATAGAAATTTGAGATAGACATTATTGTAAGCTTTTTTTTTTTTTATAGAAATCTATGGTGGACATTATTTTGGGCTATTTTTTTTTTTGAATTCTGAGATAGGCATTATTTTTAGCAATTTTTAAGATTCTGAGATAGGTATTACTTTTTTAGCTAATTTTTAAGATTCTGAGATAGGTGTTATTTTTTTAGTTAATTTGTGAGAATTCCGAGACAGACATGATTTTTTAGCTTATTTTCTAGAATTGTGACATAGGAACCATATTTCGCTGCACCAGACTTACCATATATATCTGACTCATGCTATACAGGCTCACAGCTGCCTTGGTGTGTCTGTGAACTGGTAATTGCATCTATAGGTCAGATATGTATGGCCTGTAAGTTTGTATGCCTTGCTGAATGATTTGAAACAAAATCCTTCTTTTCAGGCCAAAAGATCAATATGCATATATATCTTTTAAGATGTAGCACTTGACTTCACACTGTCATTTAAACAATTTTCACTTTTAGGATCATTGAGGTATCGCACTGACACTCCCAGGCATGCAAGCATGTTGTCGGCAAGTTTGAATGTGGTAGAGGGGGGGGGGGGGGGGGGGCTGTCATCCTTAGGGAACAGACTGCATGCTGGTTACATTGAAACCATCCATTCTGTACTTCGGGACATAGCTGATCTGCTCTTCAATGAAAATGGTTACGGTGCAGTGTGCTTCAGGTAGGAGGTGTGTTTTGGCACGCAGGACTTTTGCTTCATAGTCTCATCCAAAGGAATGGAAGTGGCATGAAGTTGGAACTGATGCTCACTCCAGGGGAAGATCCCCCCCCCCTCCCCCCCCCAATAAAAAAGGAACAGCTCAGTAGCAAGTTGAACCCAACCCACACTGCTAGAGTACTAAGATTATAAGTCTGATGTTCTGACCACCCCAATATTCTTCCCCCCACCCTCATGAGAAGACTGCTTCAAACAGCAGACCAGACCAGACCAGATTGCTTATTATTGGGACTGTAGGTCCTGCAGCAGTGTATGCTGAATATTCTCTTTCTTTTGTGTGTATTTGGACAGAAGGGAAGAGTTCACCTTTTTTAATATTTATTTTTTTAAATTTATGAACAGGAGAGGTGGAAAATCTTGTTGTATATGAGGCAGTAGTTTTCAGAGATGTACCAAAAGTCCGTTGTTTTACTGGGGGAAAAAAAAAACCCACCACCAAATTAACCCTCACACCAGTAATCCCTATGATGTTGATTGATTAATCTGGAAATGGAGGTTTAGTTTTTATATCTTACCATCTGAAACCTTTCTGTATGATCCTATGAAGGCTAGGCAATGTGAATGTGTTGATAATAATAATAAAAATAATAATAAGGGGAACTTATATAGCGCTATATCTTGCAAAGACGAATCAAAGCGCATGGTGACTTGAATGTATGGTATACAGATACAGATTTCTTTATAAATGTGATGCTCCGCCACATAACGAGTCATGTTACACCAGAGGTCAATGTTTAGTTACTGACATGTTATTCATCTGCGATAAAAAGGCTGTCCAATAAAAAGAAAAATCAGATTGAAAATTGGAAAGTTCTGTGAAAAGTTATTACAAATTGAAATGATAGACTGCCGAAAGTGACAAAATGAGAAATTCACAAGTTTAGAAATCTCTCCTTTAGGTGATACGTTTCTGTGACCTTTATCCATGATGTTTCTTCTAATAAGTGGTAGCCCTCCTGTGCCTTTATCATTACAAGAGGCTACCACTTATTAGAAGAAACATCATGGAAAAAGGTCACAGAAACGTATCACCTAAAGGAGAGATTTCTAAACAGATCTGTCATCAAAACTGATAAAGCAAGAGCCGTGAGCCATTCTAAGGCTTGCTCAAATATCTCCACAGCAAGAAGAGTGAATAGTTTGTTTTATAGAATAAAACTTAATGCATTCGTAACCAAATTCAGTAGACACAGTAAATGTCTGTGTGGTGAGAATATTTCTAATACTCATGTAATATTTGAATGTAAGAATACAAAAGCTTTTTTACCCCAATTTTCTGAAAACTCCCTTAGAAGGATATTCAATAATTTGGCATTTGATATTGCAAAAGGTCTCTGGCATAGTCCTATGGGACATTTGTTTTAGTTTCATTAACGTAAATCACTTTTTATGTTTTTGTTTCGGTTTAAAAAATTTTTTTTATTGTATCTTTTGCTTTGTGCGGTTTCTTTTCATGATTAGACTACTTTTCCCCCTCGCATTTTTCAGTAGGGCCTCCACCACCACCTCAATTCTCATACACCCCTTGTATATATATATATATTTTTTTTTCTCGTCTAATATCATTGAGAGTGAACAGACGTAAAATCGAAGACAACAACAACAACAAGTTTAGCATTGTTACAGATGGTCAGAATGAGGGTTTGGGTATTTTTTAAATGCGTTTAAAAGAAAAAAGGAAACTGCTTTGATGTTTCATTACAAGGTAGAATAATGGCTATAGTTGTATAATCCATCAACATCTCAAAATCGACAACCTGACCCCCCACCTGCCTAAATTAATGGCTCCTAGCGGAAAAGTGGGTCAGGTGGTAAGCGACTCTTTTCGTGGCGGAGCATCGCAAATAGGTTTGAAACAAAAGATGAACAGAATTGACTGGTCTAGAAACTGCTTATTTTTTCAATAATCATCAGCTGCAACCCATACTTTGTCATAAAAAATGGTAATAATACATTTTTTAAAAATGGGGGGGCCACAAATAAGTGGCATTGATTAGCCAGCCCCCAGTTAGCTATGAATCATGCAGATCTGAGTTCCTCTCCTCTTGATTGCTGCCTTCTATCAGTGTTGTCCATCCTCAGCTGTGTTGCTACTCTTTTTTGACTGAACGGATGGCATATTTTTAACTCTTAACCTGTGTTTTAGTCTTGGTTGATTGATTGATTGATCATGGTGGTGTTTTTTTAAACAGTGGACTGAGGTCTTAGCAAACTAGTTCATCAATGCAGCTGGTAGAGATGATGGAACTCCATATTGGGAAAGAAACGGTCACATATGTCACTCAAAGAGCCTATCAGAGAAGTGGGTTCTCTTTTTTTAATTATTGTGAATGTTAAAGAGCCAAAGAGAGGCTCGTGCTTATGCTTTCTGTAAAGGCATTGGTTGTATGAGGAAGCAGAAATAAAATATATACGATTAAAAAAAACCAAAAAACGATGCAACTTTTTCTTGTTGTGTGTTACTGTAAAAGGTTTGCAGGTGTATTTGTAACAAGAGGAAATGTTTTGATCTCCCGTAGATCTCTGAAACAACTCCAAACTGTAGAGCGGGGGATCAGAGCAGTAAGGATTGGGGTCGGTTTGAAAGGAACGAGGCCTCGCTTTATAAAGAGGCAAAACAGTTTCTTCTTGTCACTGTGAGGGTGAAGTGCACACCAGAAAAATTGAGAACCTCCGCCTCACACAAACGGCTTCACACACATCACCAGCCCTAGCGCAAAGCCATTCTTCACTCTGACCTTATCCACAAGAGAGGCAGAAAGAGCCATCGCATCACGGCGATTTCTCCGTCAGTGACACGCAGCACAAAGCAGCATTACAAGGTGATAGCCCCCGATGTGGCCTCTGTGGTCGGTGGGGCTTTGAACAACAATGTTGGAGTGGATTAGCACAAGCAGCAGCTAGGGAAAAGCAGCAGCAGGTGACAGTCTACAGTAACAAAAATGTTGAAGATTAGTGTCTGTGAATGACAGGACCGCATCATATATGTCAGAAGCTACAGGTCACAGGTATCACTGGTGCAGCTGTCATGAGTTTTCTCAAGGTGGACATTGTACTATGTTGGGTTGGTTGGGTGGTGGTTGTGTTTTTTTCTATATCCAGGACTTCCTCAGGCACTCTACTTTGGCAAGGCTGATTGATGTAGCTAGAGGTGTTGACAGCGTTTTTGTTGTGTGTGTGTGTATTTGTGTGTGTATGTTTGTGTGTGTTTTTGTGTGTATTCTTCTTTAATTTAACGTCTTTTCACATTAAGTGATATTAGACAATTTGTGTGTATGTATGTGTGTGTATTTGTGTGTGTATGTGGGCTAGCTCAGTGGTTACAGCTTTATATTCATGATGTGATGGTGGCTGAAGGCATAGGCTCAAATCTTCACAGAGATTTTCCCCCCCTGGAGTTAACATGGTCACTGACTCGCTCCCCTGGGAATAGCTATGGATGAGATACTGAATCTCAGTTCCTTGTGTGGACACAGTCATGCCCTTAGTCTCTTGTATCCACGACACATGCCTTTAGTTTCTTGTATGGACACGTGCAAACACATCTGCTTTGTGCAGAAGACCGGGCCAGTTGTGGGCTGGTGGAATGGGAGACATGCCCATACCCAGCATGCATCTTGGCGTGGGATGGGCTCAGGCAGGTTCAACTGAAAACTTTAGTTCGGCGCCCCAACAACTCCTCAAGGGAGTTGAGAGAGAAGTCGGTCAATGTTAGGATTGAAGGACAAACAGAAACCTGTCTTTACATGAAGAAGCAGAACTGCTCAGCTATGAATGTGTATAATTATGGAGTAACCTGGGTTCTTCAGGTTGAATTCTTAGCGGAGGATTGATAGAGAGCATAAGAGTCTCCATTTCTGTACACACAATCCCAGCACTGGGAGAGAATGCCTCTGTGAAGAGAGAGGTGGTTGGGAAGGGGGGGGGGGGGGGTTCAACAACAGCTCCACACTGTATTCAGGTATATGATCCTATGTGAATGCTTGCACGCACTCAGAGAAACACTCGCATGCATGTACTCACTCGCTTGTTTGTATGTTCGCACACACTTGCATGCATACACTCACACACGCAAGCATGATACATGCACACACATACATATGCGCGCGTTCACACACACACAAATAGACAAGCCATATACATATATATATACAGGACCCAAACTATAAGGGCAGTCTATACAAGACTTTGCAAAAAATAAACCTTACACATTTTTTGTCAACACAAGCTCAGCTTTTTGGAGCCCTGATTTTAACACAAATTCCTTATCAGACATGAGATTACATAATGATCTGGGAACTTTGGTTGAAAGGGAAATAATTATTGATTTTTTTCTCTTTTGTTTGAGAATGGACATTGGTCAGGTGTGAAATGTATCTGTACAGACGATTTTAGTTTTTATATTTTGGTCCATTCTCTGATTTTATGATTAGTTAAGAAAGCATGTTGTTGTGACTGTGAATTGAAATGTTGACAAGAAAGCGTTCTTTTAATTTTGACGTCAGTCTTTTACAGTTATTTTGCACGCCATGATCAGGCCATAAGATCGAGTGTGTGTGTGTATAATTTCTAACATGTGTGTGTTAGAATGATAAATGTGACTACAATGTTTCAGAGAACGAAACAGAAATAATTATGTACATAGGGATTATGTCATGGGAGAAGAGCAAGCATATGATTTTTAGACTGCATGTTGAGAATTCTGTGAAAAAGAAAAGAAGAAAAAAATCTCTGTAAATTGATTTTATTTTGGAGTTCTGGTATTTCAAACATAATATGTAGAGTATATATATTATATATCTGATTCCAGAAAATGGGTTTTGTTGTTTGTTGATGGCTGAATGAGTCCGTATGGCCGTCTTTTTGTTGGTTGGTATGTTTGTTAAATGCAAAAAGTATGGGAAAGACCTGAGTGAGAATAGTGTGTGTGTGTTTCAAGCATATGTGTGTCTGTGTCTGGAGGTGTGTGCATGCATGCATATATACAAAGCAAGATTCCAGAAAGTGGGGATTTTTTTGGTTTTTGTTGAGATTTTAAGAAGCTCATAGTATGACCCCAGGAGAAACATATCAACCTTACATAAACAAACAACATGCAAGAACCAAAAAGAACCCCTCCCCAAAAAACCCTTTAAAAAACCCCACACCAAAACACCAAAAAACACACACAGAACCCCCCGCCCCACCTCCCTCCACACACACACCAAACGGTGTTTGTCATAAGGCAGGCAGACAACGTGTTAGATATCACACCTCAGATCTGGCAAAATTAACAGTATCCCAGCACAAGTTAAAGGTGTCCCATAACCTTTGCGGTTGTTGGGTAACGAGGCGTCTGAGACCTCAACTTCTCCAGGGGTGAGCATATTGAGGGTGGCGCCCATCTCCTCTCCCTCGCTGCTTTACCTTCCCTGTCCCTATAGAGGGCAGGTACCTATTTACAGCTGGGTGAACTGGGGGATTGTATTGAAGCCAAAGCATATGAATGATTTACCTATGATCCACGAGGCAACCACGCTCAGCACTACTGCTTAACCTTAAGCTTATGGAGAGCGAGTGCTCTGACCTCTGAGCTGTTTCGTTCCCTAACACAAAGACTTGCAAATGCCAAGTTTTGGGGACTTACTGACCGAACAGCCAATCCTGTCACATAGATGGTACCAACAACATCAAAAACAAAACAAACAAAAACACAGAAAATTTTTTGAAAAAGCATCCTTTTTTTTTTTTTTGGGGGGGGGGGGTAAAAAGGACAATGTTACACTTTATAGATATTAAAGATACTGCTAAGTATCTATTGTTAACAAAACCGACTCCCAAAACCCCAAACCAACAACAAAAGAAGACTTTAAAGCTGAAATTGCCAAACCTTTCGCTCCAAATGACCACATAGGTTATGAGGCACCTTTACCCTTTAATATATTTCAGTAAAAATAACATCTCTACTACATTTCAAGTCGCCCCCCCCCCCCCCCCCCCTCACACACACACACGCACACACACACACACACCCCCGTGAGGTTCTGGATTCAATTCTGATTCTTGTCCTTGTTTCCCAGTTTGACAGGAAAATGGAATTGAAAGTGAAGTCTTTCAGAGAGACTCCAAACCAGTCGGACCTGTGTGCTTACAGTCTTGCGCATGTTCAAAGAATTCACGGCAGTTGAAAATTGCAGAAAGAGCAGGGAGGTACCTCCTGACTGTCCTGGCCTAATTATTAGGTTCATTTCCCACCTGCATCCCCAAAGGTAAAAGACCTTAATGAAGGGGGGGGGGGGGGGGGGGGGGGGGGGGGGGGGGAAGAATGGTTGCATGCTAAAAAATCTCACCATTTGAACCTCTGAAACCCTAGCCAAGGAATTTGGGGGGAAAAAGTTTTGAAGATTGATCATTTATGAGGTAAGATGCCTTTGTTGTTGAGTTTTGTCTTCTAAATCAAAAACCTGAAATTTAACTCCTTCGCGCCTGCTGGCCACTTTTGAGGGAGATAGTCATTTTGTGGAGGCCTGAGTTTACAGAGCTGCTATTTCTTTGTTTCCTGGATTGCCAGAGAGAGAGAAACTGTGCAAAAGGGTTACTCCAGTTATTATATCTTTATATTATGGTGCTGAATAAGAAACATAATATGCTATGTAGGCCTACCTTTGTGTACGGAAGTGATGAGGCATTAACAGTAGCATAGTTCGATGGTCTTGTGTGCTTGTGGTGCCGCATAAGGAGACAAAACAGTTGACCGTATTGTGTCACAAAAACAAAACAATAACGTCAAACATAAGTCCAGGCCAAATCTCATTCTTTTTTTTTTTAATGCACGATCTCCTGAATCATACAGATCTTTTCATCACTGTTAGGTAAATATAAAGTTTTATTTGCCACTTTTTCTGCTGTGTAAAGTTATTGATACCTTCAACAATAAGTGTCAGCCATTTTGAACAAGAACTGCCTAAGCAGTCATGCATAAAAAACAAAATACGAGCTAAAAAGCGATCGTTTTTGCGACGATTTTTGCAGCTAGATGTTGCCAAGCAACAGGAGAGTGATTCCCACTAATTTTTGAGTTCTTTCCCTTGAACTGTAGTGAAGGAAGCTGGCTTGTTTACTTCGGTTCGACACCCCGGAAATTTTCTGAGTTATAGGCGTATAGGGTGCACGTTTAGCCCCGGAATATTTCCGGGGTGGGGCAGTCTAGTGGTTAAAAAAAAATAATTTTTTTTTAGAGAGAGAGAAAGCTCTTCTTAGTGATTAGAATGAGACAAGGTTAATGATTTTGAAAAGTTTGCGCCCTTATAAAAATGCAGAGATCAGCTGATAGCTTATGAATTTGTAAGGTAAGATTTTTTTCCCCCAGAGTGACGTTTGTAAGGATGTACTGCTTGCTAGTTAACAAAATAGGCCCCTGTGAGGGGTCAGAATAAACTAAACACAAAAAGTCTTACTGTTTCTTCATTTTATGAAGAAATGCAAACATTCAGATATATTTTTGTTCTCCATTGAAGAGCATCAGTAGGTACTTGTTGTGCCTTGCACAGTTGTATTGTCTTAATTCCCATATCATTGTACAAATGAGGTTGGTGACTTCATTTAGTGCTTTAGAGGTACACTTTAGTCACAGAAAGAGAAACATAGGGCTTTGTTTTACATGAGAAGTGCCTTTTAGATTGTGCGTTAAAGGGTTTAAATTTAAAGGGTGCTCTTAGTATTCATAAATGCAATATTGTTTCTTTAGTTTATTTTTCCTTATCACTGTTGAATGATAATCAGGAAATGTGTAAATGGTTGCTTGACCTTTAATGTGAAGTTAGCATCTGTGTCAAAGAATTGGTAGCTTAATTAAAAAAAGATAAAGCATGTAGACATGTACACTTTTATGTGCATGGCATATGCGCGTGTGCACACACACACACACACACACAAAACACAAACACACACACGTGCATACTTGCAAGTCCTTCGGATGAGACTATAAACCGAGGCCCCGTGTGCGAACGCACGCAGAACATCTTGCGCACATGTTAAATCCTGTTCCGCTTTTCGTAAGAGTAGGCCATCGTGTGCCGGTGGGAACAGATGACAAAATTTACAAAACCGCATACACACGGGGACTGGATGTAAAAAAGCACATAAGTGCTTATTCCATTATCCTCGATATAAAAGAATAAAATAAAAATAAATAAAATAAAACACACACACACACACACACACACACACACACAACAATAACAACCGATCAATCTGAGAACCCCCCAGTGTGAATCCCGTTTGGAGCCAGGCTTTTGCACCAATCCACAAGACCATGTGCAGTGGTCTGGGTGATGGTCTTTCGAATGAGACAAGGAACAGAGAATACGTGTGATGCATGGTTTTAGCACACATTTAAAAAACCCTCGCAAATAAAGAGATCTGTCCTCGAAAAAAAAAAAGTGTAAAAAACCCAAACAAACCCCAAACCAAACGCGATGATAATAATGATATAATGGCGATGATGATGACGATGATGATGGTGGTGGTGGTGGTGGTGATGGTGGTGGTGGTGGTGATGATGACGACGACGACGATGATGATGGTGGTGGTGATGATGATGTGGTAGTGGTGGTGGTGGTGATGATGATGGTGATGATGATGATGATGATGATGATGATGATACTAAAATATGTTTTCAAATATTCAAAACATGTCAAACGGACGCTATAGCCGAGTGGTTAAAACCGTCTGACTTCAATCAGTCCTATGGGTCCAGAAAGTCGTGTGTTCGAATCTTAGCGGCGTCTGGTGAATTAAGGGTGGGGATTTTTACTATCTCCCAGGTCATCTTCAAGTGCAGACCTGCCAGTGCCTCAGTTCCCTCCAAGTATATACATATACAGAAGATCAAAATATACACGTTAAAGATCCCACAATCAATGTCACCGTTCGGTGGGTTACGGACACACGAACATACCCAGCATACATCCCCGAAGTCGGAATGCGGCTACCTTCATTGGTGGGTAATTGTAACTTACAAGGCGACAGCCCCGATATGGCCTCTGTGGTCGGCGGAGCTATAAACAAGAAGATTGGATTGGCTACCTTCATGGTACCGTCGGGAAAAAACCACCTGTCGCATACGCAAAATCTCACCATTGGTGAACCTCAGAGCTCTAGCCGAGGAACAAACAACACCAAAAAAACCATAATTATATTAATGAACATCCCTCATCCATTCCTCCACGGACGAAAAGTGAATGGGGTGGGGGCCAGTTTTAGACCAGGACACCGTGGAAAGAGCCAATGACACTTGTCGGGCAGAAGCAGATCGAAGATCTGGCATCGCTGCTGAGTTACTGCCAGACTTTGTCTCAAAGACTCGAGGCTTTGCCGAGGGTTTGAAGCTGACGACCACCACCACGACGAAGACGACGCTGGCGTGAGTGCTAGATGTTAGTTAGCTAGGGCTAGTTAGTTTCTAAAGGCTTTCAGGCAGTTTATGATCGTTGTTTGACTTAGACAAATACAATTATTTATTTGTTTGTGATAGATCCTTTAAGGAGGTTTAATGGTAGTACAATTTTTTAAAAGAAAGAAGCATTTCAGTTTTTTTGTTTCTATTTCAATTTCAGATTTTTAAATTTCAATTTGTTTTTTTTCTTTTTCGATTTTTGTTTTGTTTTTGTATTTCAGTTTCAGTTTTTCCTCCCCGTCTTTTTAAAGTTGTTGTTGATTGTGTCTGTGTTTTGTTAAGAAATTATGAACAACATTAATGAGAAAGGCCTACTTGTCCGACCCTAACCAAAAGCTGTGTCAGTTATTGATGTCACCAAAGTGCCAAGGCCTACATTAACATGCTGTTATGTTTTGAAATGTTATGTTGAGATTGTCTTCATCCGAGCTCTGGGACTTGGTATAACGGCTTCTGCTCTTCAATAAACTAGATGAAATCTTCTGAAGCTGGAATATTAATATGACTGCCTACGTGGTGAGGTACTTTGAAAACAAGTCATACACGCAAACTTCTTCTCATCCAGTGTGTACATATTATAGTTTCACAATGATTCCCGGGTTGGGGGATGAATGAGATAGAGTGTATATTCTGGGTGACCCCCAGGGTGTTAAGCTGGTGAACGCCCAAACAGCAGCAACAACAACAATAACAACAACGTCGACGACAAAACAGGCATATATCCATTTTGAATAAGTTTAACCATATGAAAACCGTTTGTTTTCATATCGGTTTTCATATTAACCAGTTTTGAAGAGCCTTCCCCTGATCATGTACATTTTTAAAGTGCTCTAAACAAATACAGGACTGTCAAATGTTGTTTCATGTTATGATTTCTATCACGCGCGTGCGTGCGTGCGCATATGGGGGGGAATTTGATTTGTCGAGATGTACTAGTTTGTACCATTACACATCTCCTACAAACCTGAATTTTTCGTGGAAAGAAATGAATTAGAAATTCGCTTTATAAAAAAAATACCGTTCTCTAAACGATCAGGGTTGCCGGCTAATGAACTCAAGTAGTATTCTGACTGGTAGTCGTTAAGAAATTATTGAACCATTCCTGGATTTTTCTTGTAGATTAGGCCTACTGCATTTCTATTTGATTTTCATAGTGAAGTCTTATATTATTTCTTTAGTTTTTTTATGTGTAGATTATTGCATTTTTGCTTGATTTTCATAATGAAATCTTACTCTTTATTTATTATTTATTTTTTAGGTTTCTTGTAGATTATTTCGTTTTTGCTTGATCTTCATAATGAAACTTCAATCATTCTAAAATCACTAAAATTTAATGTGAAAAGACGTTAAACTGAAGATATCAATTATATAATTTTGTTTAGTTTTATTGTAAACTACTGCAATTCTACTTCATTATCATAACAGAATGTTATATAGGCCTAATTTCTGGAGTTTTATTGTAAGTTCTTGCATTTCTGCTTGAGTTTGGTAATAAATTTTACATATTTCTTGCATTTTTGACTGATCTTGATAATGAAATCTTACATAATTGCTTGATTCTAATATTAAAATCTTCAATTATCGCTGATTTCTTATAGATTATTACATTTTTGCTAAATTTTCATGATCAAAGTTTTCATTATTGCTTGACTTTACATAATCAAATTTTTGCTGAATTTTTGTATCACATTCAGGTATCACTGTTTGATTTTCGTAATCAATTCTGTATCAGTGCTCTTTTTTGTTGTTTATTTTTACAACGAATTCTTACCTTATTCTTTAATTTCCACAACAAAATGCAGCATCATTGTTTTATTTTCATGATTTTTTTTCATCATTGCGTGATTTTCATTATAAAATGTTACATTGCTACTTGATTCTAATCATAAGGTATTGCATTTTTGCTGATTAATTTTAGATAACTGGATTTTTGCTTGATTTTTATTATCAAAGTTTGCATTATTGTTGCTTTTACATAATCAAATATTACACTATTGCTTGATTTTCATAATAAGATGTAACACTATTGCTTGTTTTTCGTAATGAAACCCTACGTGCTTTTGTGCTTAGTTTTCATAATAAATATTGTATTTTTGCAAAATTTTCATAATTAAATCGTGCATTATTGCTAATTTTTCATAATTAAATCGTTTACTATTGCTGAATCTTTGTAATAAAATCGTGCAGTTTTAATGTTAATTTTCATAATGAAATTGCACATTCTTGCTTTTTTAAAATGAAAAAGCATACATTATTGCTTAAACTTTCACTAAATATTCCCGTGTTACTGCTAGAATTTTCATTAAACATTCTTGGTTATGGCTTGAATTTTCATTGAACATTCTTGCATTATTGCTTGAATTTTCATTAATCGTTCTTGCATTAGTGCTTGAATTTTCATTAAACACTCTTGCCCTAGAGCATGAATTTTCATTAAACATTGCATGCATTATTGCTTGAATTTTCATTACATTCTTGTGTGATTGCATGAATTTTGGTTGTTTTTTTTATTTATTAAACATTCTTGCGTTATTGCATACATTTTCATTAAACATTCTTGCGTTATTGCTTGAATTTTCATTAAACATTTTTGCGTCATTGATGAATTTTCATTAAACATTTTTGCGTCATTGATGAATTTTCATTAAACATTATTGTTCAAAATTTCAGTAAACATTCTTGCGTGAGTGCTTGAAATTTCATTAAACATTCTAGCGTCATTGATGAATTTTCATTAAACATTATTGCATTATTGTTCGAAATTTCAGTAAACATTCTTGTGCTAGTGCTTGAAATTTCATTAAACATTCTTGCGTCATTGATAAATTTTCATTAAACATTATTGCATTATTGTTCGAAATTTCAGTAAACATTCTTGTGTTAGTGCTTGAAATTTCATTAAACATTCTTGTGTTAGTGCTTGAAATTTCATTAAACATTCATGCATTATTGCTTGAATTTTCATAAAACATTCTTGCATTATTGCTTGAAATTTCATTAAACATTCATGCATTATTGCTTGAATTTTCATTAAACATTCTTGCATTATTGCTTGAATTTTCATTAAACCTTTTTGTGTTAGTGCTTAAAATTTTTATTAAACATTCTTGCGTTAGTGCTTGAGTTTTTCATTAAACATTCTTACCTTATTGTTTGAATTTTCATTAAACTTTCACGCGTTATTGCTTGAATTTTCATTCAGCATTCTTGCATTAGTGCTGAAATCTTCATTAAACATTCTTACATTATTGTTTGAATTGTCATTAAACATTCTTGCGCTAGTGCATGAATTTTCACTAAATAATTGCATGCGTTAGTGCTTGAATTTTCATTAAAAATTACAAAGCGTTATTACTTGAATTTAAAAACCAATATAAAGCGTTATTGCTTGAATTTTATTTAAAACATTCTTGCCTTATTGCTGGAAATTTCACTAAAACATTCTTGTTTCGGTGTTTTACTGCTTGCAGAAGATTTGCTAAGAAACATTTGTGTGAAACTTGGACTCCCCAATATCAGCATCTTCACGGTGTGTGAAATCAGGTCTTGGAGAGTGTCAAGCTTTGCTCTGTGAGGATCACAGTTTCAACCCTCACTGGTCTGGGAATTAAAAAAGAAAAATAAACCCAAGTGAGTAGACACTGAGAGTTTGTGTTTGTCGATCTGTCTGTCTCTCTGTCTGTCTTTCTGTCTCGTTCTCTGCCTGTCTCTGCCTGTCTGTCTGTCTCTGTCTCTGTCTGTCTGTCTGTCTGTCTGTCTGTCTGTCTGTCTGTCTGTCTCTCTCTCTCTCTCTCTCTCTCTCTCTCTCTCTCTCTCTCTCTCTCTCTCTCTCTCTCTCTCTCTCTCTCTCTCTCTCTCTCCTCTAGTCCTTCGGATGAGACTGTAAACCGAGGCCCCGTGTGCGAACGTACGCAGAACATCTTGCGCACACGTTAAACCCTGTTCCGCTTTTCGGAAGAGTAGGCCATTGTGTGCCGCAGTGGGAACAGATGACAGAATTTACAAAACCGCATACACACGGGGACTGGATGTAAAAAAAAAAAGCACATAAGTGCTTATTCCATTATCCTCGCTACAAAAGAATAAAATAAAATAAAAAAAATGTTTTATAAATCTCTCTCTCACACACACACATCATAGTTACAATCTGACTTAATACCAAGAAAAAACAAGCGGTGTTGATGTTTTTTGGAGACCTTAGGGAATCCTGTCGTTGATGTATCCAACCGATGTTGCTGTAGTTTCTTTCTTTCTTTTTTCCTTTTTTTTCCTCGGCTAGAACTCCGAGGTTCACCAATGGTGAGATGTTAACGTATGCGACATTTCAACTTCGGAGAGACTATAGTTTCTAATACCGCAGCAGACCTTCCCAAGAAAACCCAGTGACAGGCAAAGTATTGTAAACAAAGAAATGGTGTTTTTATCTTTAATATAGAAAAATCCCAAGTTTATAAAAAATAAAAAAAAAGGTGAGGTTTATAAAGCAAGTGATAGTCATTTTTGCTGATAGTTTATACAGTAAGTCAGGAGATTTCTTGCGTGAATTGACGGCTGCTCATTCTATCCCCCCGGGGACGAAGCCGCGTACGCACACTCCAAGAGCAGCGCCCACCCTTTTTTTTTTTTTTTGTCTGCAATTGTATTTGTTTCTCTATCAAGTGGCTTTTTTCTAAGAATTTTGCCAGGGACAACTCTCTTGTTGCCGTGGGTTCGTTTACGTGCGCTGAATATAGTGACACCACCTCGTTATTTGTCTCATCCAAAAGACTACGCGATACCACTCAGGTTATGATTGCATTCCGCAAAACAGGGATTCAAACCACTCAGTCTATCGACGGAAGTTTCCAGCTTTCTAAACAGGCGTTACCTAGACACACCGACCACTTTTGCTGCACATAGAACAGGTTTAGACCCCGATTACAATTCCTGGCACATATACGGTCGACCCCCCGATCACATCCCGCATTTTCCCCCCAGCTTTACTGAGCTGGTTAGGGCGTTGTTTGGAAATAAAAGATCGTACCACAAGACTCTAAGAAATTCCATCCTCTACAATGTATAGCTGTCAATAGGTACCTGCCCTCTTTAGGGTCAGGGAAGGTAAAAGCAGCGAGGGAGAGGAGATGGGTGCCACCCTCAATATGCTAGCCCCTGGAGAAGTTGAGGTCTCTGATGCCTCGCTCCCCTACGACCACATAGGTTATGGGACACCTTTACCTTTTGTGATGCTTTTAAGTATTCAAGGCCAAAGTAAAAAGCAGTTCTTTTGTATGGATCAGAAACATGGGGATTGTAGAGGTATGATGTTACTGACAGAGCACCGCACACATCAAGTTTGCAAGGTGTTTTTAGAGTAGAAAGAGATGGATGTGAAACACAAGGTTTCTCTTGGAGAATATGACAAATTGTTTTTTAAAAAGTTGAAAGATAGCTCAGTGCTCAGAACACTCACTTTCCTCAAGCAAGTGTTAAGCAGCATCGAGCGTGGTTACCAAGTAGGTGGGTGACCGTTTGCCGCGCCTTGGCTTCAGTACAGTTCACCCAACTGTCAATGGGTACCTGCCCTCTTTAAGGTCAGGGAAGGTAAAGCAACGAGGGAGAGAAGAGATGAGCGCCGCCCTCAATATGCTGGCCCCTAGAGAAGCTGAGGTCTCTGATGCCTCACTCCCCTAGGACCCCGTAGGTTATGGGAACACCTTTACCAATGTCGGAAAAAAATAATGTTAAGTTAGTCCTGATCCCGCAAGGGAGACAATGGGGACCACTCCCTCACATCTGCAGCTCAGTTTCTGAGGTTCACCAACTGTGAGATTTTTGCGTGTACATCAGCCGTGAACAAACAAAATACAAAACCGCATACACACGGACGAATAAAAAAAAGCACATAAGGTGCTTATTCCATTCGGATGGTTTAAACGACACCTTATGCATCTGTTGGCTTTAGATTCAGTGCTTTTACTTCCATCTTTATTCCTACGCGACTAACGAACTACATCTTCATAAGCTGGGTGTTGAAGACGTTATGCGCCGAGACTTTACAGCATTCGAGCACACGACACTCGGTATTAATAGTCTCATCCGAAGGATTTTGACATTCGGTTCGAATTTTTTCCCCGTCAAGCTGGGAAGAAAGGGCGAGGCTGGGAATCGAACCCCGAACCTCACGGTTTACTTGGTCGGCAGGCGAACGTACGTCTTAACCATCCTGCCACCCTCTGTCTTATTCTCAGGTATGAGGAGTGAGACAAAGTACATAAGCTTGGGTGACTTCCCCCAAGATGTTAAACTGGGAAACGTCCAACCACAATAATAATAATAATAATAATAATAATAATAATAATAACAACAACAACAACAACAACAACAACAACGACAACTTGAAAATAGGCTGACTATTCTTTTAGTCTTCTCGTAGCAAAAGGGGAACTAAAACTGCTGAGGTAGCTAGCTAATAAGGTTTGTGCAGATTAAAACAGGTATAATATCGATTTCTGTGGTGACGGCGTGGGGACGAGGGTGGTGGACATGGCTGAAGCAGGGAAGAAATCCATACCACTAACCGTCCCGTCTATCAGAGAGTTCTTTAATGCACTCTGGTTCTGCCTCTTTAATTAAAAACCGATTGAAAAAGTACACGGGCGCTTACTCCTCCTCTTTGCCTTCCTCATCCTCCTTTTCTTCCTCCTCCTCTTCCTCCTCCTCTTCTTCCTCTCCTCTTCCTTCTCCTTTTCCTCTTCTTCCCTCCTCCTTTTCCTCCTCTTCCCCCTCCTCTTCTCTTTTCATCCTCCTCCTCCTCTTCTTCCTCCTCTTTCTCTTCCTCCTCCTCCTTTTCCTCCTCTTCCTTTTCCTCCTCCTCCTCTTCTTTCTCTTCCCCCCTCCTCTTCCTTCTCTTCCTCCTTCTCCTCTTCCCTGCCTCCTATCCTCCTCTTCCATCTCCTTTCCTCCTCTTTCTCCTCCTCCTCCTTTTTCCTCCTCCTCTTCCTCCCTTCTCCTTCTCCTTTTCCTCCTCCTTCTCCTTTTCCTCCCCTTCCGACTCCTCCTCTTCCTCCCCTTCATCTTCCCTCTTTCTCCTCCTTCCTCTCTTTTATCTTCCTTTTTTCCCTTCCCTTCTTCATCTCTCCTCCTCCTCCTCCCTTCCCTCTTTTTCTGTCCCTTCCTCTCGTTTCTTTCTCCGTTCCCTCCCCTTCCTCCTCCTCTTCCTTCTCCTCCTGCTCCTCTTCCTCCTTCTTTTCTCCTCTCTCTGTGTTCGTTTAATATACTGGTGGGGTGTGCTGTTAGCCTGGTTCCCTGTGCATGTCACTCTGCAGGAGGTCTACCTGCTGGCCAGCTGACCGTCCGACTTCAGGAGCAGTCATTTTCTTTGGTACATGAAAGCACTGGATATGTCTGTTTCGTAACCCACCGAACGCTCTCTCTATAACTCTCTCTCCTCAACATCTCCATCCTTCTCCTCTCACCTCCCTTACTCAATCTGATCCTCAAAATGGGAAGTGCCCTGCCTTGCCTGCTTTGTCACACACACACAAATATCCAGGAGACCGACAGCAGACTCCAGAACTTTGACAGCAAGTGGGCTTCGTATTAGCACCAAGAAAACAGAGACAATGTCGCTCAATGTGAACACACAGCCCCTGTGAAAGTGAATGAACTGACCTGCGCCAGACAGACAAGTTCACATACCTTGGCAGCAGCATCAAACCAGAGGGCGGCACAAAAGAAGACATCCACAACAGACTGGGCAAGGCCAGGAGTGTGTTTAGGGAGATGAACAATATCTGGAGATCAACTCAGTACAGCACCAACACCAAGCTGAAGCTATACCAGAGCTGTGTTGTATCTACGCTCCTGCACGGTTCTGAGTGCTGGAGGATGACGGAAGCGGATCTTACCAAACTTTGATCCTTTCACACCATATGCCTCCAAAGAATTCTCCGGATCTTTTGGCCAGAGAAGATCTCCAATGAAGACCTACTACGGAGATGCAGGCAGGAAGACATGGGAACCATCATCACCAGACGACGGTGGAAGTGGATTGGGCACATCCTCCGAAGAGACCCACAGTCAATCACAAGAACAGCATTGCACTGGATCCCAGAAGGAAGGAGAAAGAAAGGAAGACCAAAAGCAACGTGGAGGAGGACTGTAGAAAGTGAGATGAAGGCCATGCAGCACTCTTGGGGATCAGTGACTAGGTTAGCCCAGGATAGGCAGGAGTGGAAGCGCTTTGTTGCTGGGTGTAATGGCTTACCTTCTCTCTGTCTGTCTGTCTGCCTGTGTCTCTCTCAACCTCAAAATAACGGATTGTGCCCTGCCTTGCCTTGGTTTACCTTCTCTCTCTCTCTGTCTGCCTGTCTCTCTCTCTCAACCTCAAAATAAGGGATTGTGCTTTGCTCCTCTCCCCCCCCCCCCCCCCCCCCCACCCCCCCTTTCTCTCCTCTCCTATTCCCAGCGTTGATGTTGAGAAGATAAACTGACAGTAACCTGAGCCACATAACGTGCATTGTGCCCCCAACATTCCCGCTCTTGTAATCGTCCCCCCACAAAACGGATCTGTCGATGAAAACGTCGAAACAAGATGGCGGACATCTACTTCCGCTGGCCGGAAGAGCAAGGGAATGATGGGAAGATTCCATGACAGAAAGACTACACCCAGTTTGATGCTCGATGATTAGAGGAGTCGTTCAGAGTTGCGTGCTTTGCTTAATACAGAGATTTTACTGCAGAGGTTACAACCGATGACATGCGCTGCACGATCGTCTGCTGGGTTTTTTTAGCGATCGTCT
>CM054162.1:18837278-18854778 GCA_028751875.1 Rapana venosa
CCTGTTCATTTCCTGCAAGTCCGTCGATGTCATCAGCAAACCTGAGGTTGGTGATTATCCGCCCTCCAATACTGACTGTGCCAGTGTGATCTTCTAAGGCATCAGTCATTATGCGCTCAAGGAAGACATTAAACAGTGTTGGCGATAGGAGACAGCCTTGACGAACTCCCACTGAGGTATGGAACCACTCTCCAACTATGCCTTGGAAAAGCACTGCGCTGGTGGCTTTTGTGTATAGCTCTTTGATGGTCCGAATGATCTTTAATCCCATGTTGTATTTCTTCATCGTGGCCCATAATGCGTCAAGCCATACACGGTCAAACGCCTTTTTGAAGTCTATAAGACGTGGTATGGTTTCTGGTGGTGCTGGCTGTATTTCTCGCACAGAACTCGCAGGTTGAATATTTGTTCTGTGGTGCTTCTGTTTGGGCGGCAATCAATCAATCAATCAATCAATCTCTTTCTTTTTGTCAGAATGCGTCTGCAACACCTCCAACTCCCCCTCCTTCTCCTCCTAATCTCCTACGTCACCATCACCTCCACCAAACGTGAAGGAATACGCAGGGAGCGGAACCGGAACCGGATCAGAAACCGGAACCGGAACCGGAAAGTCAACCCGGAACAGGCCCTGTCGCCTCCGCGGCGTCGTCCTCCTCCCACGGAGGCCATGGCAAGTCTGCAGGAAGGTTGTCACCTGGAGGTGCTGTGCGGGGGGAGGCAGGGAGGGGGGGTTCAATTCTCCTTGCCCTCGCAAGGACCTCAGGGGCCTCCTGGAGAGCCTGGGAAAACTGGACCACCTGGGAAAGATGGAGCACCGGGTTTGCCTCCAGCCTCTCAGTCTGCTGAAGGTGGTGAGTTGATGTTTGATGTTTGATGTTTGTGTGTGGGGGGGGGGGGGGGGGGTGTGTGGGGGTGGGGTGGTGGTGGTGGTAGTGTGGTGGGAGGGGTGGTGTTGGTGGGGTGGTGGAACCTGGGTAAGATGGGGGGCGTGGTTTGCCTCCGGCCTCCCAGTCTGCTGAAGGTGAGTGTGGTGTTGATGTTTGTGGTGTGTGGTTGGGTGGGGGGGGGGGGAGGTGGTGGTGTGTGGTGTGGTGGGGGGGGTGGGGTGGTGGTGGTGGTGGTTGGTGGTGGTGGTGGTGGTTGGTGGTATGGGAGGGAGTGGAGGGTGGTGATGGTGGTGGGAGTCGTGGTGT
The DNA here is from genome assembly GCA_028751875.1 of Rapana venosa. Lineage (NCBI taxonomy): Eukaryota > Metazoa > Mollusca > Gastropoda > Neogastropoda > Muricidae > Rapana > Rapana venosa. Next base: position 18,838,472 of record CM054162.1, read on the forward strand.
GTGTGTGTGTGTGTGTGTGTGTGTGTGTTGTGTATGTGTGTGGAGGGAGAGGTGGGGGTGGGATAGGGGTGGGGGGTGGGGGTGGTGCTGGGATGGGTGGTGCGGGTGGGTTGGTGGTGGGAGTCGTGTGTGTGTTTGTGTGTGTGTATGTTGCGAGGTGGGGGGGGGGGGGGTGGGGGGTGGGGGGGATGGGTTGGAGGTGGTGTGCGTGCGTGCGTGCGTGCGTGCGCGCGTGCATGTGTGTGTGTGTGTGTGTGTGAAGAAAAGAACAAGTATCAAACAGACAAAAAGACAAATAGCAACCCCCCCCAAAAAAAAAATGGCGCACAGTCATCGAGATAAGCAAGCAACCAACCAAACAAACATCTAAATAAACACCCAAACAAGTTATCACTATCCAAGCGCATAAATCTGTGTATGCTTTTATGTGTCAGTTACACACACACAGACACACAGAGACTTATGGGCTGGCACAGCACAATACTACATTGACACATCATTATAGAACAACAATATACATGGCAGACCAAAAACAGCCAAATACGATTCACGCCAATATTGTTTTAACTTTTCTCTTTTCAACAGACCTGCAGAATTCCCAGCAACCTCAGATAGCTTTCTTTGTTGGGCTGCAAACGAACAAAGGTCCAATTTCCAAGAACGAAGATCTCGTTTTTGACAAAGTCATCACCAATGTTGGTCAGGCTTTTGACAAAAAGACAGGCCACTTTTTGGTGCCCTTCACCGGAACGTATCGCTTTACGGCAGTCGTCGCGGCTCAGGGGAGGCAACGGGTACGTGCATGGTTTGGGAAGTTTGTTTATTGTTTCCCTTGGATAGGTATAGTGAAATTGTGCTCTCTCTCTCTCTCTCTCTCTCTCTCTCTCTCTCTCTCTCTCTCTCTCTCTCTCTCTCTCTCATTTTTATTATCATTATATATCCTAAAGGCGGGGACTGGATGTAAAAAAGCACATGGGTGCTTATTCATTATCCTCGAAATAAAAGAATTTGTCATTGTCATTGTCATGTCAGTGTCTCTCTCTCTCTCTCTCTCTCTCTCTCTCTCTCTCTCTCTCTCTCTCTCTCTCTCTCTCTCTCTCTCTCTCTCTCCTCTCTCCCATGGGGGTGGGGGTGGGCGATTGTCAATATAAAATAGCATCCCTACCTTCTGGAAATTCTGTGCTAGGAATTCCCTTTTTTCTACACCTCTCTTTGTTTCTCCCTTGTTCCTTTTCTTCCTGTCACTTCGGCTCCTATTTGTCTATGTTCTGCCTTCTTGGTTCATTCTCCTGTGTCTCCCCGCCATCCCCAGAAAGACTTGAAATAAATTATAGCCATTCTCTTCCACGGGGAAGTTGGATGTGCTGGGCCTGACTTGTCAGGCGCTTAACGGCAGCGCAACGCATTTTTGCTCATAATTATGACAGACAACAATAGTTGCTGTCTGAGCGTTCGACGAAAGAAGAAGAAATTGTGATGTTTATTTTGTTCCTGTTCACTGTCATTTATATCTATTGTTCTTTTGGTTATCTATTCATCCCTTTTTTTTTGGAGGGGTGGGGGTGGGGGGTGGGAGGCGTGGTGGTGGTTCTATTTCATTCTAATACAAATCATTTCATGGCTTCTTTAAATGTACAAGGCCTGTGTTGGAATAACATATTCTATTTTACTTTGAAAATGTACCAACAATACTTTTCATCAATAGTGAACAAAAGGAATGGGCACAGTTTTCTGATACAAATTTTTATGACAGAATGCTTTGGCTGTAATTCTTATTTCCATCCTATTCTAAATTCAAAAGTAATTCTTAGTTAACTGTACATACATTGTTGTTGGCAGCCTTCTTTTTTTTCTTTAAAAAAAAAACCTTTGATATCGAGGACAATGGAATAAGCACTCATGTGCTTTTTTACATCCAGTCCCCGTGTGTAGGCCGTTTTGTAAATTCTGTCATCTGTTCCCACCGGCACACAATGGCCTACTCTTACGAAAAGCGGAACAGGATTTAACGTGTGCGCAAGATGTTCTGCGTGCGTTCGCACACGGGGCCTCGGTTTATAGTCTCATCCGAAGGCCTTTTGGGGAGAGTAGAGTCTGCACTGATGTTAACTCCAGGGGAAAATATCCCCCTTGAACGGGAATCGAACCCGGGTCGTCAGATTGCGAGCGCGATGTTCTAACCACTAGGCTATCCCGTCCACTTCAGTCTCGGAAGACTATGGAGTTGTGTCCTCTAGGTGTTCATTCTGGTACAGCGACGGTTGTGGCTGCACTGGCCATCTAAATTCAAATGTAATTCTTCCTTCAACTTACACAGTTCGAACACATACCGGAACGTATAGGAATTATACCCCGCGTTTCTCCTAACGAGGCCCTGTCGGGGTTTGCAGGCAGCGGTACACTTGGTGGTCAACGGAGTGATGGTGATGACGATCTGGGCGGAGAGCATCCCGTACTGGGCCTCAGCGACCAACACCGCCATCCTGAACCTGAAGGCGGGTGACCAGGTGTGGCTGGTGCTGCTGAGTCGTGCAGCCTTCATCCACGGCTACATGTACTCCTCCTTCTCTGGCTCCCTGCTCTTCATAGACTCTGTGCAGTAACGCTGCAGGCTGGCAGCTCTGTCTGTCTGTCTGTCTGTCTGTATGGCTGTCTGTGTGTGTGTGTGTGTCTGTCACACACACAGCAGCAGCAGCAGAGTTCTGGTGGCAAAGCAGCCATCAAAAAGTGACTGTTTAAAAAAAAAAGTGATCATCAGTTTTTCCACTGGGAAAAAACATGGGTCAGGAATTGACTTATTTTGGAAGTGAACATTTTCCAGTTTGAAAAAAAATGTTTCACTAAGTGGCTGTTTTTGGAAGTGATCATTTTTCGGTAGGAAAACATGTTTCACTTGTTGACTGTTTTGGAGGTGAAGATTTTCCAGTAGAAAACATGTTTTCACTAATTGACTAGTTTGGAAGTGAAAATTTCCCAGTAGAAAAAAATGCACTGGCAACATTAGTAACTAGTTTTGGAAGTGAAAATTTCCCAGTAGAAAAAAAATACATTGGCAATTTGAGTAACTGTTTTTGGAAGTGATAATTTTGCAGTAGAAAAAAATGCATTGGTAAAGCGAGTAACTGTTTTTGGAAGCAATAATTTTCTAGTACGAAAATGATTATGGATCAGAAAAGGACTGTTTTGGAATAGATAATTTTTCAGAGGGAAAACATACGTTGAAATCAGACATTAAGAAGTCGGGATTTTTCAGAGGGATAGTAATACTTATATATCTGATGTTTCGGAGGCGATCATTTTTCAGAGGGAATACAGACGCTAATATATGACTTTTTTTGGAAGTGATCAATTTTATGGCTGTAGAAAAAAAAGAATGGCTCGACAACTGACTGTTTTGGAAATGATCTTTTTCTGTCAGTAGAAAAACATGGATCAATAATCATTAGTTTTAAAAAGTGATTATTTTCAGTAGAAAAACTCGGATTAGTTTTTGACAGTTTTGAAATGGCAAAGTTCTGGTAGAAAAAAAGCCTAAGTGGTTGACTGTTTTGGAAGAAATAATTTTCTAGTAGAAAACATACCAAGTAACTGACTGTTTTGGAAGTGAAAATTTTCCAGTAGAAAAACATATAGAGAGGGTCTAAGTAATTGACTGCTTTGGAAGTAATAATTTTCTCACAAGAAAAACATACACAGATAATATACTGTTTCTGGAAGAGACCAATTTCCAGGCAGTTGAAAAACATGCAGCAGTAATCCAGCGCTTTGGTTGTAATGATTTTTTATTAGAAAAATTTGGATCAATATCTGACTGTTTTAGAAGATTATTTCTTTCCATTAGAAGAACAAACATCAATATCTGTTTTGGAAAAGTGTGAACTTTCCATTACAAAAAAAAATGGACTGGCAACGTGATTGTTCTTGGAGTCATCTTGGAAAACATGGATCGGCGTCTAGGTTCGAAGTGAAAACTTTGAAGACCTGGTTTTCCCCAGAGCTGAATTAGAGTATTCCCGAATTAATTTACCCGAAAGGCTGGTTCTAAGATAAAGCCAGATCTCTAGGCATAAATTGTTAGCACCCATTATCACTCAATTTTGGTTTTTGCTTGTTGTTGTTGTTGTTGTTTTTTGCCTCAAACTATAATGGATACATGGGTTTTATTGCACTACTACTTTTTCAGGTGGGAGTTCGGTGCACTAATATTGATCGATTTTTCCATGATATCTTGTAGCATTTTAAAAAAAACCCACCTGCTTAGGGGTGTATCTTTTTCGCCCCTCATGTTTTTTGTTGGTGTTTGTTGGTTTTTTTTTTTTAGTGGTTTTTATATTGGGGGAAGAAGGATACTGTTACTGTGTATATTGTCCCATTTTTAAGAACTGTCACATAGTTTTATATTCATACCAAAGTCATGGCCAGCAAAGGTACTGTAGGTGGAAAATTGAGCCATGATACTTTATACCACGTTGTTTTCTTCAACTCATGTCAAGTTATAACTTCTGTCACTGATGAAGCGTAAATCTAAAAAAAAAATTATTCTGTCTTTGTCAACATTTTATTAGATTGGTTTGGTTTTCTTAAAAGTTAAATTTGTTGCTTGGCACAAATGAGTTCATTATTTATTCTTTTCCAGAACCGATATTCAAATTGCATGAAATTGCAAGAAATGAATGTAACTTTGTTGAAATATCTGGCATTTTTATTGTTTGCCAGTTAACTTACTACCATTCTTGTTTCTTTGTTGTGCACTTGTATTTCAGGTTCCTGTTGGTAGTGATAATATTTTTTTTGGAAGATGTATTGCTTTTAGTTGTCAGCAACTGTTGTTCTGTCAAATTTGTTTGTAATCCTCCATACCAATAAGGGAACGGGATAGCTCAGTGGTCAGAGCACTCGCTTTCCTCCAGCCAATGTTAAGCAGCGTCGAGCGTGGGTTCCACTTGGATGAGTGACCGTTTGCGCACCTTGGCTTCAGTACAGTTTCCCCAGTTCACCCAGCTGTAAATGGGCACCTGTCCTCTTTAGGGTCAGGGAAGGTAAAGCAGCGAAGGAGAGGAGATGGGCGCCGCCCTCAATATGCTGGCGCCTAGAGAAGCTGAGGTCTCTGATGCCTCGCTCCCCTACGACCACATAGGTTATGGGACTCCTTTACCTTGCTGAGCTGTTAGGAATAAAGATGACCTGGACACAGAGCCACACCAATTCTTCAGGTCTGATTAATTCACCTCTTTGCCTCCACCCTCCATTTCCCCTCCACACCTGTGCACCGTTTATCTCACTTACAATGTGAATAACAAAGCTATTTCACATCTTTTACCTGCATTTTTAAATTTAAATTTTCTTTTTTTTAAAGTTTTAGATATCAAACACTTTATGACACTTTTAAATCCAGCCTCAAGACATATTGATTTCAAACCTAAGATTTCCCCCCTCCTGTTTCATATCAGAACTACCCCTCCTTCACTAACCCATGTCCTATCACCCTGCTAAAGTATATGACCTGTGTGAGTGTGTGTATGTGTGTGTGTGTGTGTGTGTGTGTGTGTGTGTGTGTGTGTGTGCTTTTAAAAAACAACCACACAAGTAAAACTGCAATACATTTATCTACCTAGCTTAAAAATATTTTCAAATAAATTGAGGATTCTTTTCAGAAGGGTGTCGCATAATCTATACGTGGAGTGTAGCCTTTACCTCCCCTCCCCCTAAAAAAAATCACCTCATTAAACTTCCTTGTCACTATTGCCAACATAGGGACCAAGGAAAATACACGTTCTAAAAAAATATATATTGTGTCAGATTCTGGCCCACCTAGAGTGCAACAAGGCACGGTCCTCTGGAATCCACTCTAGCATCCAACGAAAATCATGTCTGAGGTAATGTAATTATTTCCCTTGACACTGAATCAATCATGGCTACGTCGGCAACACAAAACACGGATGAAGCCAGTGAGCTAAAATTACACCCAAACCCTGTTGTTCATCATGATGGCTGACTGGATTCAGGTTAAAAAAAAACAAAAACAACAACCCCAAACAACAACAACAAAACACCTGATGAAGCTTAAACTGCCAAGACTTTTTTCAGAGACTAAGCCAGTTTTGGAGTGACTGTCAAAAAATGTGAATGGGTGAAATCATGTGAAAAGACAAGTTGGCGGTGTGTGAATGACAACTTAATACCGAAGTGTGCGGAAACTGATCACACGTTTTAGCTGATAGCCTGTTCGAATACATAGCTCAGCACCATGAAATGAGTCGCTTTGCATCTCACCCACTTTTCCCCTAGGAGCAATTTTAGGCAGTAGGGGGTCAGGTTGTCGATTTTGAGATTTTGATTGGTTTTAAAACTAAAGCCATTATTCTTTTTTGTACTGAAGTATCAAGGACTAATTTTGTTTCCTTTTGCTTTAAAAACGCGTTTAAAAGCACCCAAGCCCTCAATCTGGCCATGTATTAGGATGCAAAACTTGTCAATTTCTCATTTTGTCAGTTTCTGCAGACTACCATTTCAATTTGTAATAACTTTTCGTAGAATTATCTGATTTCCAATCTGTTTTCTGTATTAAATAGCTTATTTATTGCAGATTAATAACACGCGAACTACTCAAAATTGACCTCTCTTGCCATGCCACTCATGATATGATGTAGTGGAGCGTCACTGTCATTGTCCCAATGCTTTACCTTCAAAGTTTGGTTGTATATTTGTCCGTGATTTTTTTCCTCTCTTATCCCTTTATTTATTTTTTCTCTCTAAAGGACAGCATACACCAAGTCACACAAATTCGGCAGACTTTGACAAGCAAACTGCGTCATCTAGCCTACCTGTTGACGTAGACATAATTACTTACGTCATCAGACAGAAAAGAAAATGTCAGTCATAGTACATGGATTGCGTAGGAAATTAGTTTTTTTTATTTTTTTTTATTTTTTAATCACACGCTTTTCGTTCTTATTTTACTGTACTTGAGCGTTTTATTTCATTTTCTTCTATCTTATTTATTTCATTTTATATAAATTTTTCCCACAAGCAAGACAATCTGAGGTGGTTCTTGGCTGTGTATTTGGTTTGTACAGCCACTGAAACAGGTCACAGGGTATAGTAAGTCGTAGGAAAGTTTTGTAGTATGTTGGAATAAAGGAAGTGCATTAGCCTACAAAATAAAATTCTGTATTGTTTTCATTTCTTTGTTAAATGTTTGCTCTGTGTTATATATATATATATATATATATATATATATATATATATATATATATATATATATATATATATAGAGAGAGAGAGAGAGAGAGAGAGAGAGAGAGAGAGAGAGAGAGAGAGAGAGAGATGGTGTGTGCGGCGTTAGGCGTGAATTCACATGCACGCACGAGGACACACACCACACACACACACACACACACACACACACACACACACACACACACTCCTCTCTCTCTCTCTCTCTCTCTCTCTCTGTCACACGCACAGACACATTAACTCACACACACACACACACACACACACACACACACGCACACGCACATACACACCTCCTCACATACACTAATCCCCCCCTCCCCACACACACCACCACACACACACACTAATCCCCCTCCCCAAACACACACACCCTACTCCCTCCCCTCCCCCTCCCTCACTCCCCCCACTCCACTCTCCCCCCCCCCCCACCTCACCGCTCCCCCCCCCCCCCCCCCACACCAACTCACACATACACAAAGCACCATCCCACAGAATAGAGAGAGGAAAGCAAGGAAGGAAAGGAAGGAAGGAAGGAAGGAAGTATCATCCTCTCGCTGTCTTTGATGCCAGACCAGTGCCTTAATCCTTCTACCTGTTCACACCTGCCCCCTTCTGAAAGGTGAGATCAGCTCACCCACCCACCCACCCACCGCCAGGCCAAAAAAAGAAAAGAAAAAAAAGGAAAAGAAAAGATCGATAATGTAACGTGTATTGGCCATCAGTATCACCCCTCCCCCACACTTCTTCTGCACCTGTACTTTCCTATAATTATTATTATCCTTTGCTGAAGCTATGTGATCGATATTGATTAGCTAGTACGGTCCATAGTGTTGTTATTGTTGTTGTTGTTGTTGGTGGTGGTGGTGGTGGTGGGGATGGTGGTGTTGGCTCTCCCTCCTCTCAGCGTAACACCCCAGAGGGTGGTCAACCCAGAATGTGCAGGTAACCAGTTACAACTTCATTGTCATCATAAAAATGATTTTAGTCCAAGATTCGAAGAAAAAAAGAAAAGAAAAGAAAAAAGGTCACTACAGGATAAAACTTTGAAGGCAGCATTAGGGGAATATATATAGCGTGGGGTTGTTGCCTGGCCAGTCCAATACAGGAATGACAGTTTCTTATGGCAGAGGGCACAGGTAAAGTCTGAGGCTGGTCTGTCTTTATGTACGTATCTCTCTCTCTCTCTCTCTCTCTCTCTCTCTCTCGGTGACTTCCCTTGCTTGGCTGCCAGCAAGACGCACTTTGAGGTTGTGTGCAGAGTTTTCTTGGTTTTCACAAAGTTAAGAATTCAACATGCCAGTTGAAAGGTTCCCAGTAGTGTTGGAATGTATGCTGAACTCCGCTTTAAAAGAAATGGTGCTGTCGTCCTTCAAAGTGAATGGTAGAGGTGACCAAACTGTTGTTGTAGTCAGACTGACCAGTAGAACTACCAGCCATACCCTTGTCACTCCACTTCAAAATGCAAATATTCGAGGAAAGTGTCCATCACAAGTGCACAGGGACAGAAGGAGGGCAGAAGCGCACAGAATGAGCAGGAGGAAAAGGCGAGCAATGTTATTTCAATCTCCCTCTGGGTTATTTTTACCCTGTACCGCATCCGAGGTACAATCCTGAGCCACTGACTAGCATATTCGATTCTCCAGCCAGTGGCTCCAAGTTCTTTCCCTATCCTGCTGGCTGCACCAATTTGTCACATAGTAGAGATATTTGATCTGCCACGACTCTGTACCACTTCTCAGCTATGACAGCACAGTATGAACAGGGAGAATGTGGCCTCTGAGAAAGAGGCTGCATAAATAAAACATTATACGGTAAAGACAAAGTGTATGCAATGGGTAGTTTTCAACCACCACCCAAGGAAACAGAGCGCTGCACAATTTGCAGGTGTATCCCAAAATAGTAACACATTGCTTTGATCGCATGGGAGGTAATCTACTTACCACACCATCACAATTTATATCACAGATAATTTTATCATACTATGAGATCATTGCAAACCCATGTTGTGGTTTTCCATGTGGTGTTGTTTGTTAGGGCTGTCTGTTGAGTATATATTCTTTTTCAATTTATGTGTGTTGTGCCCAGTACCTGTCCCTCTGTCCCCTTGTGAATGGGCGTAAAGCTTATCACAATAAACTATTGTCATTCTCTCTCTCTCTCTCTCTCTCCTTTTTTCTGTGTTTGTTTTACCAATAATAATAACAACAACGTAGATGATAATGGTTTGAACAAGAATAACAACAAAGATTTTTTTTCCCACTTTCACGCCTTCGTGGGAATAGAACCCAAGGCTATCTAGACTCCCACAGTAACGGAGACTCAGGAAGCCAGAACAAGAGTGCTGCAACAGCTTTGGATGATCCCATGTCCCTTTACCATCCCTGATTGTGTGCACCATGGCTATTGCAGCCATGACAGGAGTTAAAACAGGCCAGGGTGCGCCAGCGATACAAATCGAAACAGTCATTCACTCCACCCGCTTGTTATTTCAGGGTGTGCAGTTGGTGGCTGGCTTTAGAAGTCATTAAGTGCCGGCGTGAGGTTGGTTGGATAAGTTTGTGGTAAAAAGACGCGTGTGGTTTTGTGCATGTAGACATAAAGTTGTAGGCAGCAAGTCACTTCTTCAGATTTTTGTTTTTGACGTTATTGTTTAAAATCATGTCAGCTTTATAGGCAAGTATTACCATTGTATACCATATGTACCACAGTATACTTTTATAATATTATTTTAAGAGTATACAATGGTACCGACATTTTCGAGTTAGATCAAAGGCAATGGTGCAACAGAACTTAATGTCAAATGTAATGAAAATAAAGAGCGTTTTACATGAACACTGACCTTTTGCATTTTAACGGAAAACGAGAAAAGACAATTATTTGAAGTCAGTGGAGAAGTAACTTCTGCCTAATGTTTCATGTATTGTAAGATCGGCCCAAAAGTTCTTTGAAAAAATACCGTAAATCCTACAGACGCTATAAGCTGCTGGATGCCACTGTAGTGACTGGCTTCTGGCTAGTTATTACTCTCAATGTCTCTGTGAAACAATAGAACGCTTTTCTTATTTTAACATCTTCTTCACTGAAACCATACGGACAGAGTTGCGGCTGTTGAGTAGGCTTACCCATTCTTCAGCATCTGATATTTGGAAGGAAAGCAAGTGGTGGTCTTTTCTGACAAGGACGGACTCAAGTTCAGACGTCTTCAGGGTTTTATTGTTTTGCTTCCATCCTTCCAGTTTGCTCATCTGATCTGTGGGCAATCACCGTTACAGGTAATGTGTGTATGCATGTGTATGTTTGTCCGTCGTTTTCGACGATGACCTCCAAAACAGCAGAGGAGGCAGCTGCTATTTCGGAAATTGGGCAGAAATTTGATTATAGTGGAGATGCCTTGCCCACAGTACATCCCCACTCTCTCGGCCAAGTGGGCATAAGGACAGTCAGCGTTGGAGATGTTCTCCAAAGGCCAACTAGCCCCCAGGGCTGCAGCGCATAAGGACTGTGCGAGTCAAGCCTCCTAGTCAGAGAGTCATAGTCGATCACTAAAGACTCAGCTGTAAAGTGGAATTCCATGAGTGGAAAAGCCACTGGTCATACAGCCTCTCACCTTGCTGTTGCCCCCAGCGTCAATGGTTTAATCAAGAACTGTGATAAAGCCCAGGCGCTGACGGCTGTAGTCCGAGTCAATCACCACACACACACACACACACACACACACACACACACACACACACACACACACACACACACATACACACACACACCGTTTGTTCTTCATTTTCAATACACGAGAGAGAAAGAAATCTGTTTTCAGATATACTTTTTTTTTCTTAAAGTCAATCTTTTAAATAACATTTTTCAGGAAAATATATTCCTACATGTTACCTGTTGCACATTTTCGATAAATAGAGGTACCATACTGACATAAGGAAGCGATAATTTAGCAGAGAAAAAGCACACAGCTTGTAAGAACACATTTAAGATCTCTGTAGTCAAAATGAGTTACTGTGCTTAAATTTTTCTTGAATAATGAAGTTGTTCACAGTTTTACAATTAAATAGTGAACATTTTCTACGATTCGAATTTGACCTTTCTTGTAACTGATTGTTGTCAATATAATTGGTCAGTGGTCTACAGGTCATTCCCCCTTTTAGAAAGCTAGAAGTCTTGGGTTTGATCCCTGTCTGGACCCCAACTTGTCCTAAATTCACTAAATAAACCGTGAGCAGTGGTCTGGGCGCTTGTCTTTTGGATGAGACGATAAACCGAGGTCCCGTGTGCAACATGTATCAACAAACTCACGTAAAAGAACTCACGGCAACAAGAGAGTTGTCCTTCGCTAAATTCTGCTTTAAAATGCCACTCTTATTAGGAAACAAAACATCTTGGTAAGATCGAATGACCAAAAACAACAACAACAACAAAACACAAAAACAACCACAAATGCATGCACACTAATATCACTTTGAGTGAACAGACGTAAAATCGAAGCAACAACTCGTCTCTTGCTTAGAAATCATCCCCGAAGTCGGAATGTGGCTACCTTCGTGGTAGGAAAAAAACCCCAAACGGTCGCAAAGTAAAAATCTCACCATTGGTGAACCTCAGAGTTCTAGCCGGGTAACAAAACAACAAAAAAATTGTCCCAAGCCTGATCCTACTCCATAAGACTTTTGAGTGGTGGTCTGGGTGCTGGTCTTTTAGATGAGATGATTTAGATTAAAGATAAATCTCAGAAGAAAAAAATATGTATAGACAAATGGGATGTTGACTGGATGGATTGTATGTTGTCGTGGGTATGATACTATCTATTATCATTGAATTGATGTTTATCTACTTGTCAATATCTATTATCAATATTATATTTGCTCACTGTGAGATCGGGATATCTCAGTGGTCAGAGCACTCGCTTTCCCCCAGCAAGGTTGAGCAGCATCGAGCGTGGTTACCACTTGGATGGGTGACCGTTTGCGCGCCTTGGCTTCACACAGTCCTCCCCCAGTTCACCCAGCTGTAAATGGGTACCTGCCCTCTTTAGGATCAGGGAAGGTAAAGCAGCGAGGGAGAGGAGATGGGCGCCGCCTGCCCTCAAAATGCTGGCCCCTGGAGAAGTTGAGGTCTCTGACACCTCGCTCCTCTTCGACCACATAGGTTATGAGACACCTTTACTTTTTGTTTAAACCTCAAATCAGATATTCAGAATGAACATGTAATCGAGCGATCAGAAGTCATTTGTACTCGTTTAAAAAAAAAAATCCATTTCTCGGCTAGAGCTCCAAGGTTCACTCCTTGGTGACAGATTTTTGCGTATGGGATCATTTTTGCCCACCATGAAGGTAGCCGCATTCCAACCGTGGGGACGTTGCAATGTTTCTTTAAAAAAAAATTCTTTTATTCTTTTATATTGAGGATAAAGGAATAAGCACTTACGTGATTTTTTTTACATCCAGTCCCCGTGTGTATGCGGTTTTGTAAATTCTGTCATCTGTTCCCACGGCACACAATTGCCTACTCTTACGAAAAGCGGAACGGGATTTTACGTGTGCTCAAGATGTTCTGCGTGCGTTCGCACACGGGACCTCTGTTTATACTCTCATCCGAAGGACTTTTGGGGAGAGTGGAGTCTGCACTGAAGTTAACTCCAGGGGAAAACATCCCCTTGAACGGGAATCGAACCCGGATCATCAGATTGCGAGCGCAATGTTCTAACCACTAGACTTTCCCGTCCGCCTATGTGTTTAATAACACTTATTCATAATTCTCCGACGAGGTGAGATGCATGAAGCAGTCAAAGCATTTCAACATGAAGGTAGCCGCATTTCCGACTGTGGGTATGGTGCAATGTTTAATAGCCCTTATTCCTTAATCAGATTCTCCAACGAGGTGAGAAGCATGAGGCAGTCAAGGCAGTTCACTAGGATTTAGACTGCAAGCACTCTCAGGTCGTTACTCAGTCATTATACGCCATGTGATACGATGATACTTATAAGATAAACAAGCTACACTTATGTTGTATTGTATTGTGTTATATTGTGTTGTATTCTACTGTATTGTGTCGTATTGAACTGTATTGTAATGTGTCGAATGGTATTGTGTTGTGTTGGATTGTACTGTATTGTGATGTGTTGTATGGTACTGTATTTGCGATGTGTTGTATGGTAATGTATTGTGTTGTGTTGTAATGTACTGTGTTGTGACAATTGTATTCTGTTGTACTGCATTGTGTTGTACTGTATTGTGTTGTGTTGGATTGTATTGTGTTGTTATTTTTGTGTTGTGTTGTATTGTACTGTTTTGTGTTGTGTTGTATTGTACTGTATTGTATTGTGCTGTATTTGTTGTATTGTGTTGTGTTGTATATCACTTTCATTCACTGCAGATTTCTCTGCGTGAAATTCGAGCTGCCGTCCCCAAGGCGAGCGACTCGCGTCGCCACATGAGCAGCGCCACCCATTGTTTCGCCTTTTTGTCTGCATGACCTTTCCCTCCCCCCACCCCCTCATAGAGTGGACTTTTCTACAGAATTTTGCCAGGCACTTCTCTCTTGCCGTGGGTTTGTGTGTGTGTGTGTGCTTTTTGCTTTCTTTTTGAACGTGCGCAAAATTGTGTATTGCACACAGGATCTTTGTTTATTTAAAAAAGAATTTTTTTTATACATTTCTTTGCTGCCTCATCTTCTGAGATGTCCCCGTCTTGCTACTCCCACGCCGCTCATTCCAATTTCCCTGCCACAGCCATACCCAGATTCGTTATATCTCATCCCCAGGGTCGGGAGCTCACATGGAGCCCATCAATATCAGGCCGCCGTGGGGCCGCCAGCCAGAGGGGCCCTGCACTGATGCTGGGTCACTTTGGTGGTGTTCAGTGGTGCCTGTTCTGAGCTAACATACTCAGGACACCACCTACTAAGCCCCTACTAACGACAGTATTAGCTCAGTCGCAGAGCCAGACTGGGTGAGTTGCCTACCCGAGGTGGCGACCACCACAACGTCCCTCCAACGACTGTCCCCCCTGAACCCCCAACCCCAAAGGCTTTGACACAAACTCACCACAGGCACAGAAATGTATGGGGAAACCGAATCTGAGGTCACCATGAGACCAGAGCAACTGGGACCACTGAATCAGAGGCATTTTTTCTTTTTTATTCCATGATGATCAATGACAATGAGGATGACATAATGGTGCTGCTGTGGAGGTGCGTATGCTTTGAGACACCAGCAGTGTTGGTCAGGTAATTTGAGCATAATTCTCAAACTCGCATCCGTTAAGTGGATGAAGCTCGACTGTGTGGTCCCAGTCTTCCCACTGAGCCCACAGCACACTCACTCTGGGTAGGAGCCGGCCGGAGTCCGAAAAATCCCTATGACTCTTATGGGGATCGAACCCGCGACCTTGCAGTCCGGAATCCAAGGCGCTAACTACTGCGCCATGGCGGCTGGTAGGACCTCTGTTTGTTGTTTGATCCACAAAAAAGACAAGCACCCAGACCACCACCACCACTCAAGGTTTTGTAGATGGTGGGAAAAGTTCCGGTTTGAAGTTGACAGAAGGAAAGGAAGAAAACTGTCGTAATGACCACCCCCCCAAAAAAAAAAACACAAAAAAAATCTTCTTCTTTCTCGACCAACGCTCAGACAGCAATTATTGTTGTCTGTTATATGAGCAAGAATGCATCACGCTGCCGTTAAGCGCCTGGCAGGTCAGGCCCAGCGCATCCGACTTGGGCGCAAGAGAGAATTGTTATCTTGTAAGTCTTTTTGGAAAATATGTTATTATTTATTATTAAATATTTAGTTTATTATTATTATTATTATTATTATTTTAAAATTCCTGCCTGTTTGGCAGGAGAATGGACCAATAAAAAAAAGGCAGAAAATAAGACAATAAGGGGGAGGTGACAGGAAGAAAAAAGGAACCAGGCAGAAACAAAGAGAGTGATAGAAAAGA
The DNA here is from genome assembly GCA_028751875.1 of Rapana venosa. Lineage (NCBI taxonomy): Eukaryota > Metazoa > Mollusca > Gastropoda > Neogastropoda > Muricidae > Rapana > Rapana venosa. Next base: position 18,853,658 of record CM054162.1, read on the forward strand.
GAAATTTCTTGCACAGACTTTCCATAATTGTGGGTGGGGGTGGGTGCTATTTAATACTGACAGTTCCATGGCATCCGCACGGGGTAACAACCCCCCCAAAAAACAAAACAAAACAACACCCAACAACCTCCCCCCCCAAACAAACAAAACAACAACAACCCACAACCCCCCAAAAAAACCCCAACAACAACAACAAACAAACAAAAAACCAACAGCAACAAAAAAAACCAACACAAACCAACTACAACACACAAAAAATGACACTGACATTTCACATCTTTTTCAGACCCGACCCAGCAACCACCACCACCACCAGCCACAACACCACCACCACCAACCACCACCACCACCACCAAACGATGATGCAGGCTCAAATCAGCTCCTGCTTCTCCTGTTGCTTGAGAAACCAGCACCAGCACCAGAACCAGAACCAGCACCAGCACCAGGGTGGTGAGGCAAGCCCCTACGAGCTCAGTGCACAGACCCGACAGGCCAGACTGTGGTGGGAGAAGCAAGAGGCCAAGCGAGCCCGGCTGAGAGACAAGCAGCTGAGTCAGATGCTGCGCAGACAGCACAGAGAGGACACCAAGAAGCTCAAACTGCTCCTGCTGGGTACGTGTAAGACGTTGAAAAATTTGAATGACTGGAAGAGAGTATGAAGGAGTGAGGGAGAGGGGTGGGTGGGGGTGGGTGGGTGGGGTGGGGTGGGGGTTAGAGCTATCAACGTTACTGATATAAAAGAATAATATATATATAATATATATATTATATTAATAATATATATAATAATATATATATATAATATATATATATATAATATATATATATATATATATATAGGTAAAGGAGTCCCATAACCTATAAGGTCGTAGGGGAGCGAGGCGTCAGAGACCTCACTTCTCTAGGCCAGCATATTGAGGCGCGCGCCCATCTCCTCTCCCTCGCTGCTTTACCTTCCCTGACCCTAAAGAGGGCAGGTACCCATTTACAGCTGGGTGAACTGGGGGAACTGTACTGAAGCCAAGGCGCGCAAACGGTCACCCATCCAACTGGTAACCACGCTCGACGCTGCTTAACTTGGCTGGGGGAAAGCGAGTGCTCCGACCACTGAGCTATCCCTA